>OZ008368.1:334494480-335027480 GCA_963931995.1 Phaonia tiefii | reverse complement strand
ATCAAAAACTGACAATATTGGTATAGATGATGGCGAAATATTTGTAGTTTTCGACGTGGTGTCCCTGTTTCCAAGAATACCAATACATTTGGCCATTTAGACGATAGAGAAGAAATGGAGTATACTGGAAAAATTAGCACAAAGCCCACAAGACATATTCAATGAATTGATGAAATTATGCATGAAAAACACGGGATATTTCAATTACGACGACACAACTTTATGAGCAAAGAAATGGTATGCCTAAGTGATCACCAGCTTCACTAGTGATTGCTGACATATTAATGGAGGAACTACTGTACGAAACTTTGACGAGTTTGGAAGTGAAACCCAAAACCTTGACAAAGTATGTGGGCGAATTATTTGTTGTGATAAAGCGGAATGAAGTGGATACCACACTTCAGGCTCTTAACACATATTCACGAGCAAATAAAGTTCACGATGGAAGAGGAAAAGGGCAACATATTATCATACCTGAACTCGGTAGTAATTCAGCAAGGCAACCTCCTCAAAGGTAATTGGTAGCAGAAGACTATAACTTCCGGATGATTAATCAATATTAACTCTAAGCATCCTAGAAGAATTATTATCAACGCGGTGAAAAATTTCATAAATAGAGTTCCAAAAATATCGGCAACAAGGAGTTTCATGTAGATAAAAATTGGAATACTTCGTGAAAACTATTTCCCGGTCAGAACTATAAACGACATACCGGATCGGAATAGGCACACAGGACAATTTACACAAAGAGGGCGAGGCAAAAACTCGCGAAAATTTAAATATCTCTGACCTAAATACCTGGCCATTCCGAAAGACTTAGGCACTTAAGTTGGCGTTGAAATCACACAACACCCTGAACAGGTTATTTAGCCAGACAAAGTCCAACGTGACGAAAAAGGATAAGTCCAATATTGTAAAGTGAATAAAATGCAATGGCGACAAGACCGACGTACGCCAAAAGTTATTTGTTGGCACCACGATGAAGAAATTAAATACGCAACTATCTTCCCACAAATCACATTTAAGGGCCACCTATAAACCTGTGGAATAGAAAGCAGTATTAGTAGCCCACTGTGCCAGGTCGGGTTATAATCCTAATTTTGACGACGTTGATATTGTAGAGGAGGTAATCAATTACTCGCGACATTTTACACTGCGCTCAAATAGATCAACACACAATTAGCAAACACAAGGAAATCAAACGTTAGAGTGTGCTAGCTCACTGCGTACGAGTAATTTGCTTTCTGTGATTTATAATACATGTAATTATTGTCAATCGTTTTGCGATCAATATGTGATTAATGATACAGTTTTGTATATAGCGAAATCTTGGAAGAAAACAGTCAAAGCCGCGGGTATTTTCATTTTATAACGTCAAGCCAAACTAATTCAACATAGATTTAAATAAGACCGAATAAAGGCAGACCAAAATGACCACGACGATAATTGGTTAGACATTCGACCGACCCACATTGAATAGTGGGGGAAAAGTGGGTTTTGGCCGTCCTTCAAATTTCACCTTGGTGTGTTTTCTGATGATTCCCAAAATATTTCGTGTCTAGCATTAAAATTCCGTGAGCGCGACCGTTTTCAAAAAAGGTATTTTTTACTTTTGCAAAAAAATTTGTAATTTAGCTAAAAACTAAACACAGTATTAATTTCATGTTTATATGGTGCAACCAGCGGAGTATAACACATGTCAAAGTGTGTCCTGAGACATCCTCATTTCAGGGATATTCTGCAAGAAAAATTAATTTGTAAGTCTTTAGCACTACGATTTTCATTCAAACAAGGTTTTCTTCGCATTTTGAAAATTTACCCTTTTTGTCCCGTTTTTTACCCATATTCATAAAAGTAATGTTTGGAACGAAGTTCCTTATAGCGCTTTGCGGGATGGAGGCTAAATGAATAAATTTTAAACAACTTTTGTTTAACTACTTTATTACAACCCATTATTATCAACTATAGTGGGTACTTGTGGTTTGGTTTCGTTTAATGGGAAGTTTTCTAGGTGGAGTCTGTTTACTACATATTGTAGTTTTGAACCCAATTAAAAGTAAATTTAGAAAAGCAAAAGTCAAAATCCATGAAATACAACCCTGAGCATGGAATTACATCCGGCAGCACACTTACTCTTACACTAGTACTTTTGGTTTGGTTTGTGTCTAGACTAAAATATGTGGAGAAGTTTTTTGTTTCCTGGGAAATTTTCTAGGTGGAGCCTGTGTAATACATATTGTAGTTTTGAACCGAAAAAAGGCAAATTTAGAAAATCCAAAGTGAAAGAAGTTTAAAAAAATATCATTTTCTTAAATAAGTGCGCTTTCTTAACCCATATTCAACCGGTGTTGCGTTTTCGCAACAGCAACTTTGACGTATGGTAGCTCAGGTATTAGTACAGGTATTTCCTTACTATTAATTTTAAACGAAAGTTTGGACTATAATTTCTACGACGAAAGTATACAAATTTTCAATATGTATATTTTAGTAGCATTTACAGCCTGTAACAGGAATGGTTACAAAATAGCCCTTTTTTAAATAAATAATTAAAATAACGTAATGTTTTAAAAAATATGTAACCTCTCGAATCCTGTTGCCAAAAGATTGTAGAACTGAAGAAAAATATCATCTGCCAAAACAATTGTTTTATAATATAATAAATGTAGCTACAAAAATTGGTGTTGCGAAAACGCATCGCTGGTCGATTAGGTGTATATCAGAAATTCCCGCCACACACAGTGTGCATTGATGCTGTGATATGAAGAAAATTTTTGATACCATGAGTAAGTGTCGCTATTGTTCATCAGAGGTCATGTCCGAATTTGACTGGTTATTTTCTCATTTTTTTGCAATATTTCGATACCGAGGTTATGGATATTTTAATTGAAAGTACCAGTCTTTACTCTCAGCAACACAATGTTGTACTGCAGATTACGAAGGAAGAAATGTTCCGTTTTTTTAGAATACTTTCTGGCTATCATTCACTTCCTCAACTTCAACTATACTGGTCTGTGAAACGAGATTTCAGCACTCCCATTGTGAAGCAAGCAATGTCGCATCATAAATTTACAACCATCAAAAAGGTGTTTCATTTGATGGATAATACCAATATTGACACCACTGATCGATTTGCCAAAGTCAGACCTCTAGTTGATATTCTGACTGTCAAATATAAACAGTTTGGTATTTTTACTACTCATCTATTGATCGATGCGCAAATGGTACCATACTTCGGCAGGCACAACTGTAAACTATTTATTCGGGGAAAGCCAATTCGGTTTGGTTTCAAAAACTGGTGCCTATGTTCGGATACAGGCTATTTATATGAAGCTGTGCCCTATGCTGGCAATGCAACTCCATACAATAAGTTTAGGGTACGGGTTTAGTCTCCTTTTTCCCGGGATAACAGACGAAAATAAGGCCAAAATGTCAAATCTGAAATGAAAATGTATATGGGCTGGCTATAGGCCGATATAATTTATTCAAAATGAAAATGATCCTAGTTTTATCAGTAGATGTTAGGAAAAAAATGTACGTATGTATATTAATTAGTTGTAAAAATTAGAACAAAAGTTGGAGAAATAAATGAATTTAAGCTAAAAAAAAAGCTAAGCATTCAATAAGCAGATTGGCTTAGGAGCGTTTGTTGCGCTCTGTTCCTTATCCGGATCGTCATGTTGTCTATTTTGACAATTCCAATCGCTTGAGAGATGCTGATCTTCATTTGGGTACCACAAAAAAAACAAGTCAAAGGAATCGTAAAAATAAACCGGATAAGAAACTACCTTTACTCCAGTACCTGGAAAAACATGAGTACGATTATGTATTTGATAGAAACAATAAATTGTTTATAGCTCGTTGGCATGATAATAATGAAGTCACTAGGGTATCAAATTTTTTGGTGCTGAACCAGAAGTTCCAGCGACTCGTTACTCATCCGTAGAGAAGAAGAAGGTATCACTTCCACAGCCAAAAATAATCAGTGAGTACAACAAGCATATGAATGGTGTTGACCTACATGACAATGGAGTTGCCAACTATCGTATAGCAATTGTGTCAATTCTACAATCGCAAATGCCTGGAAAATTCACTGCCTGATTGCAAAAGCTGAGAGCAATCTCCCGTTGTCTCAATTGGAATTCAAAAGTGATATTGTCCGTGGTTTGCTACTGTATGCAGATCGGCCAGAGGACTACCTTTTCTTTAAAGAGTGCCTTTTATATACGACGAAATAATTTCTCCTGTGATAAGTACATACATACTCTTAAAATTGTACATGTTCTTGAAAACAGACAAATTCAAAAAAAAAAACATTTCTTAAAAAAACTTTTTTTCAAAACTAAATACCTTCTCTTAGAAAAGTAAATTACAAAATTACAAAATCTTACAAAAATTCCTTTTCTTAAAAGTACCTTTTCTTAAAAATAAAATAATACCTTATCTTTTCTTTTGTTGAGATAAGGAGCCTTCTAAAAAATAAATAAAAATAAATAAATAAAAATAAATTTTCTTAAAAAAATAACCTTTTCCTAAAAAGAGTACCACTTCTCCAAAAAGTGCCCGTTTTTAAAAAAAGTACTTCTTTGTAAAAAAAATTCATACGCTTAGGACTTTTCTTACAGAAAGTACTTCCTATTAAAAACGGTACCTTTTCTTTAGCTTTTAATAATAAAAGAATTACCTCTCATTAGCAAAGGACCTTTTCGGGAAAACATGATATATATTCTTACAAAAAGGACCTACAAATATACTACTTTTCAAAAAACCATTATCTTTTCTGAAAAATCCATTTAAATTGTAGAAATTTTTCAACAGGCGCCTGAGGCGTGTTGGAACTAACTAGTACATAATATATAGTAAAAGGAACTTCGTTCCAACCGGGTGTCCTCTGACACCTCATGTAATTTCTTATTATTTTACTCTTTTTTGCGGCTTTTACCCACATACACAATTTTTAACCCATGTGCTACTAACTGAACTACCATGTTGTTTGCAGCGACGAAGTCACTCAGTCTTATTCTATTATCGGAAGTGTTATCAGGACTGTGATTACCAATGGTTGGTCGAACTATACTGTCCTTTCCTAATTTGGCATTAAAATCGACTAGAATAATGTTAATGCCGTGGTCAGGGTGGCGTTAGTATACTTTCTCCAGACGCTCATAAAATGATTCCTTGACCTCATCCTCTTTAGCCTCTGTCGGTGCGTACACGCAAATTAACGAGATGGTGTAATATTTCGATTTGATACGAATTGTGGCTATGCGTCCACTCACGGGGTTGAACACTGAAACTAGGTGTCGCAGTCTTTAAATCCAACTTTAAATCCGCACTTAAATCTGTGCTTTCGCTCATGGCAGCTGTAGTAAATGTCAAAGTTTTTCTCTCTGCTGCAACCATATCCTGCCCACCGCATTTCCTGGATAGCTGTGATGTGATGCTTTACATTTTTCGAGCACAGCGAGCCGCCAGTTGGAAATTGGCACCCATCTTGTGTAGTTTTCTTACGTTCCAGGTTATACAAATGGTGTCCCATAACATCCCATGAAGGGATTGACGGGACCTTCTTACAACCGGTGACATGTGCGCTTTCTTGTTTTATACGCTCACTGTTTGGGACCTACAGTTTTACTCCGGTTCCTACCGGTATTTTGAGAAGCTTTTTCATGGCTAAGTACTCGGTAACCGTCGTCCAAAGAAATGTAAGGTGGTCTGGGCAGGAATCGAACCCACGTCCTCATGCACAAGAGCCGCGCATACTAACCATTGCACCACCGACGGCCGCTTACGTTCCGGGTATATATCCTTAAATCGTGATCCTTATATCGTTTGCGAGGGTTGTCTGTAGCTAGGGGGTTTCATCGCTAATTGTAGTTTACATATCCTTAAATCGTTGTCCTTATATCGTTTGCGAGGGTTGTCTGTAGTTAGGGAGTTTCATCGCTAATTGTAGTTTTTGTGAAATTTCATTGCTTATATAACGGTTGCCGGAGGCAAACCCAGCCCGCGGTGGTTGGCATTTTACCTACTGCCTGGATTTCATGCTTCAGCGGCCCATTATGGATCAGACGCGGACGAGAATGCAGTGACTCGAAACTAGATTTTGGCTTCTTCAGTTTTATCCGCCGTTGGCCAGGGGCGTTGGCTCAGAAGCCTTAAAAGGACAAAAGAATAAGTCCACTTGTTCAAAGAACTTCGGTAACAGGGTCACTAGGGTGTCCCATCAATAAATTTTTTTTGCTCCAGCTTTATTTCGAAGGTTATAGGGTAAAGTATTTTTGAGATTTTTTTTCAGATTTTTCGGAGGTCGCGCAAGTCGAATTTCCTCAAAAAATCGGGTATTCCGTTCGTTTTTTGAATTTTACTTAAAACTCGGTCAATTACCACGATTTTCTTAGCTTGTAAGTCAACATTTTTGAAGCTAAACGTCCAATCTTTTATTGTACACATATATGAACAAACCACCAGGTTTGGCAATGATTTTCCTCAATAAGGTACCACGTATTAAATTTTTCGTAAATTTTGGGTAAATTTTGTAAATAATGCTTTAGATCTTTTAAAATTCATATGAAAATCCAAGCAATTTTGCAAAACAAAATTTTGAATTTGCGTTTACTCTTCCAGAGTTATACCATTTTAAGGCCTTGTACCCATTGAATGAACCTAATAATATTCTAATCTGTTTGCTGTTTTTGCATCGGATTTGCTTTAAATTTCTATGAAAATTTAAAATACTAATGATGCAATTTAAAAGCCAGGTAAATGCCAAGCAATTTTTGCAAGCAATCATACATATATTTTCTGCAATATGATGCCAGGGCCACTGTTTGCTACGTGTAATTCTTTGTCGTTACTTAGCGCATGTAGATTTTTTCAATAATACAATGTTCAAAGCAAATCTGATGAAAAAAGACAAAGAGTATATGAGACTTGCTGCACGAAAAGGGACCTCTGCGCCGAAAAGAAGTTATTGAGAAAAACGCGTTTAAAAAAACGCTTCGTTCAACCTGATCATCTGGCGATGTATTTCGACTCACTGGTACTTTGTGCGATGTTCACTATGCAGTGTTGCCTCTATGAAAAATATTTCTAACAGTTAAAAACGTGTTTTTGCTAATTTTGTTTTCAAAATTACTAGAGCTGTTTTATTCCTTATCAAATTATCAATGTTTTGGATTTAAGCCGATAGAATTGAATCTATTTTTTATTATCATTTAATTTATCTATTATTTAATTAATTTCAGGTTCGAATAAATCTTAATTAACGTAAGAAAATGTGTCTGGAAGACGAATTTAAGAGTGTTGAAGAACAATACTGCAGCGATTGTTTGGAGAATGTTTACCTATAGTCGGATGCATTTTCATCGCCAGAAGTTTCAGAAGCGCTGCAATTATCTCTTCAAGATATTGAGGAAGAGCAAACTTTGTCGCACTTTTTAGAAAAACCTAAAGTAGTAGATTTTATAAAAAGTACGGCAGATCAATTAGCGATTCCATTATCCGGACGTATGCCTCGTTTCAAAGATTATAAAGTAATGAAACTCCCCTCATCTGAAACAAAATCCTCTTTGTATCGAACGTACATATCTTCACTTCAACCAGAAGATAGAAAGTTGAGTAATCAGTCATGCAGGAAAATCTGGAACCTTTATGTACCGTATATCACCATTATGAAACCCTCCGATGACTTATGCGACGTTTGCAGGGGTATTTTTAAAATAATTTTTTATTATGTGTAAAAAATGATCAATGTGTAACTAATCATTGAAATTCTTTATACAGAGAATACGTGGGTGATTTCTCAGCTGAAAAATTGCGGAGATGAAGAAAAAGAAAAACGAATTTCTTCTTTCATGGATCATATCCAAAAAGCAAAGAGTCAACGTGCGTACTACAAGAAATTTGGCACAGAAACCAATGAAGATGCCGATGTACGGTCTTTTGATTTTGCACGAAACGTCAATTACCCCGTCAGTCCGCAGCAGCCGGGCAGTGCATATTTTAAGGCTGGTAGAAAGTGTTCAGTGTTCGGCATTACTAATGAATTATTGAAGAGGCAGGTACCTCTTCATTCATTATGAATTGAATTTTTTAATTCCATCACAGAATGTGACCTTGACCATCTTAACATTTTTTTTTCTTTTCAGTTTTTCTACTTGATTGATGAACAAGACGAAATAGGAAAAGGCCCAAATTGTACCATCAGCTTATTGCATCACCATCATTCAACCTCATCTGTACCTGGCAAAACCTTGATATTATTTAGTGACAACTGCGTTGCGCAAAATAAAAATAATGCGGTTCTTGGATACCTTATGTGGAGAGTGGCCAGAGGATTAAGCAAACAGATATATTTCAACTTTCTTCTAACGGGGCACACCAAATTTTCGCCAGATAGATACTTTGGAATTTTTAAAGCCAAGTACGCCATCAGTAATATTGATACTTACGAAGATATCAAGAACTGCATGACTACCTCTTCTCCCTCCGGCTGTAATAAACCAGTGACAATGGAAAACGTCACATGGTATGGTTGGGTTGAATATTTAAAGAAGTTTTTCAAGCCATTAGTTGGAATTACGACCTTTCACCACTTCACCATTAGTAAGGATGGCGTGGAAGCGAAATTATACAATACAATTATACAGGATACAATAAAATTTGAGCTACGTATCTGCACCGATGACTTATCCTATCCTAACGCTATTACTCCGGATGGATTAAACTTAGAAAGACAATGGTATTTATACAAAAATATAACAGAGCTTGTTTTCGATAAGAAAATGTGCGATGATGTGGCTCCGAAGCCACAAAAACCGATGAAGAAGAATGCAGCGAAATCCGAAGAATTTACATCAACCGAAAACAAGGCAGTCACCAAAAAAAAATAAGAACAAAAAAAAACTGACTGAAAACAAAGCTGAGACTCCTAAAAAATCGGTAGCATAAGTGGAAAAACTCTCTAAGAAGACAGATGCAGTTGAAAAAGCTCAAGGTGATGTGAAAATCAGAAACAAAGACGGAGATAAGCAATCTATAAAGAAACGTGCTACAATGGTGAATAAATCGGATGGAAATAACAAAAAAAAAACTGGAAGAACTTCCTAAAAAAAATCAGACAAAGGTGAAAAGCAGCAAAATACAGAAGAACCACCAAAAAAGCGTGTTTAGAGTAAAAAAGAGTAAAATTTTGATATTTTTGTAATTTTGTACCTTTGATATTGAACTTTTTTCAAATTTCAAATATTATATAGTATATTATATGTTTATATCACATTTTTCAATTTTTTCATTAATTATGTTAATTTTTACAGGTGATTTGTAAAAAAACTAAAAGACATAGAACTTGCGATTTGCGGCATTTGAAAGAGCGTTTTTTTCTTATAAGAATCACTCAAAAAGTAAAAAAAAAAATTTTCGGCGCAGAGGTCCCTTTTCGTGGAGCAGGTAACATATAATATTATTGGGTAAATAGTTTTAAATTGGCATAACTCTGAAACAGTAACAGCAAATTTAACATTTTTTTCTACAAAATTGCTTGGAATTTATACGTCTTTTAAAGTGCATCATTAGTTTTTCACACTTGCATTGACATTTTAAAAGTTATAACGCGTTACTTATAAAATTTATAAAAAATTTTCGAAAAAATTTAATCCATGGTAACTTATTGAGCAAAATCATTGCCAAAACTGCTGGTTTGTGCATATATAATAAAAGTTTGGACGTTTAGCTTGAAAAATGTTGACTTAGAAGCTAAGAAAATCGTGGTTATCGACCGAGTTTTAAATAAAATTCAAAAAACTCCGGAATACCCGATTTTTAGGAAAATTCGACTTGAGCGACCCCTCTTCCTCTTCCGAAAAATCTGAAAAAATCTCAAAAATACTACACCCTATAAGCTTTCCAATAAAGCTTGAGCAACCATGAAAATCGAAAAAGAAAAATTTTTTGGGACTCCCTAAAGATCACAAAATAATCCTGAGACGTATCAGTGATCCCATAACCAATTAGGTTGCTCATTCCTTTTGCCTTCCCACTCTAGGTAGCTAGAGTTGCAGAGGACATAGTGCGTGGAAGTAGTGAGCGACTTGGGCTGCCCCATGAAGAAATCATTTCTGGCCACTCCCAAGAGAATGGCTACCAGAAACTTTCCAACTCCATGGACAGTATCGTGTCCCAAAGTGATTTCAGAGTGGTTTTAGACTTAGAAAATGTATGTCCTACAGTGGGTCGTTCGATCACCAGACCTAACTCCAATTAAAAATCTGATGTGTGACGTTGAACAATCAGTGTTTCGGTGTCGATCCGTCAACAATTTTCAAATGTGCAGGCTGTAGACCACGGTTGATGGATAGTATCTGTTGACAGATGGCAAAATCTGGTGAACTCAATTAGGAACGCTATTCTGAATTAAATGCAAGCAAATTGTAATTTGTCCTCAAGAACATATAGATAGAAAAGAAGAGATGAAAACTGTATATTTAAGCGGCGAACTGTTATGGAAAATGCGATCCAAACTTACAAAAGGAACAACGAAGATCAAAACTTCTGTCCGATCTTAGGTCTACGGCTTAGGTCCTTCGTTCTGTGACGATAAAGCCAGAGAGCTTGTCACAGATGTACAGAGCATGTTTGCGGTATGGTGACACCATATATCAGCATTAATTGTCCCAGGATACTGAAATGCACAGGCAGTTGAGTAATTTCAAGACGATGATGGTAAAATATGTAGCGCTTATTTCAATAATTGTGTGAAGCAGTCAGTGGAATGAAAGGAAATGGAAAGGGCTATAATATGTCAAGATGAAGACATGATAATCCACTTTTTGACTTGGCCACAGATTTGTCAAAAATCAAAAAAATATTATTTTGAAATTTAAAATTTAATGGGAGGAGTTTAAATAAACTCTATAGACTTGCGCATCTAATAAATTGAATTTTTGTATTTTCTCTAAAAACAAACCACATTTTCTTGACTCGAAGCCACTGTGTTGCAACTACCTGGAATTTTTCTTACTAAAAGTTACTCGGCCAAAAAAGTTTTCGTATGTTATTGTTCGTTAAGTTTTGAACTTAAAACTTCACGTGCAGCTATTTGGAATCTAATGCTAATGATAATGATGACACTGATGCTGATGCTGTTGCTGTTGGTATTGCTGTTACTGCTCCCGTTGCCGTTTATGATGATGACACTAAACTTCTTCTGCCAACACAACTACACATGCAACTGCCATGCAGTCCAACTAGGATAGAATCTAAAGCAAATTGTTGGCCTTTGCAGTCACTGTGGAAACATGATTATAAATACAAAAGCTCTTCTGACACATTTCCTCCAAAAACTTAATACTCTTGGTGACACACACACACACACACGTACACAAATAAAAATACATGCAAGTACCTACACTCCATCATGTTGTTGCGAGAAAGACCTAAATGCTGCAGCAAAACCAGCTTACATGTCAAAAAGTCAACGAAAATGAACAAAACTTTTATATTATGCCAAAGAACTGGAGGAACAACTGAGTCCTTGTGCCGTTGTAGTTATCCTAACCATGCAAAGCTCAAAACAATTAAAAATGCACAGCCACAGTAAAATAGAATAGTAAACTAATATCACACACACACACATACACGCATACACACTTCGAGTAACATACATATACACCAGCTAACGCTTGAGCTGGGTATACTTTGATATGCACACACATTACAAAGCTGAGTCCTTGTCTGCTTAAGTGTATGTAAGCGAATGTGTGCACTCGCGCGCGTTTGTGTGCAAGTGTTTAAAACAATCTTCACCAATATAAAGCTCTTTGCCTCATTAGAGTCTTTACCAGAATTTTAAGAAAATTATGCCAAACCACCATAAATGACTTTAAAAACTCTGGCACAGAAACTGCATTTATGCTCGAACTTACGCTGGCACATACTCATGCACTTATATATATTATACAAGTATATGTATGTATGTGTTTACTTCACTCTGCTACCAAAACTTCATCTTCAGTTGTGGCTCCCTCACTCGTACTACGAGTGCGACAAATGTCAGAATCATTTTCAAGTTTCTTCTTATTTTTCGAGTTAAAATTTGTGCGTAAATTTAACTTTTAAAGTAAAGTTAGATTTTATTTCTGTTGCACCCTAACAAACATTCATTTTCACATTCACTTGACAGTTTTCTCGGTGTTTTAAGTTTGTAGTCCAACTCCTTGTTGTTTGAATACAGTGTTTCCCGGGTAAACTGGGACAGTTAATTAAATTCCTATTTGTTATTGAAACCGACTTGAGTAATACGAAGATATGGGTAGCATATGGTTTATATTTCTAAATGAAACTTATTCCCCTTATAGACGCTGAAAAATTTGTCTTTTTTGTTGCTGTTTGGATGCAAATATAATGTGATTGAAGCTTGTCGCAAGTATAGTATACTTGTGTCCAAACACATTGTGGTTGCTATGCAATATTACATGTTAAAGAAACAATAATTAATAGGTTATAATTAGTGTATTCAAAACCGAAACCGGTTAACCGAATTTCTACCGGTTAATTGCACATCGGTTTTTTTAAAAATCACATGAGGTGTCACGGCCCACCCAGTTGGAATGAACTTCCTTTCGATATATATTATGCAATAGTAACTTCAACACGCCTAAGAGGCCCGTAGAAAAATACCACAATTTTAATGGATCTTTAAGAAAAGATACTTTTTGTAAAATGATCAACTTTTCTTAAGAATTTTTTTTGTAGGATGTATTTTTAAAATAGATTTATATGTTTATGTCCTTTTTGTAAGAAAATGTCTTTTAACGGGGTTTTCAACAAGGACGCTACAAAAGTAAATCGATAGGGACAGCAAACGACGCCATATTTTTCCCCGCTCTTTTGAAATTTCTCTTCAGAAAGGTTTGCCATTTCATCATGGAAAGATATACGAGCCAACAACGAGTCGAAATTATTAAAATTTACTACCGAAATGTGGAGTCAGTGGCCTCAACTTTAAGAGCACTACGTCCAATTTATGGTCGTCCTAATCGTCCTACCAGATCAACAATTGAGCGTCTAGTGGAAAAATTTGAATCCACAGGCACAAGAAGTGCCCGTGGTATCGAGAATATTGCTGCCGCTGAGGCTTCAGTTCAAGAAAGCCCAAATGTGTCTCTCACACGTCGTTCTCAAGCGTTGGGCATCTCTGTGACGTCGTTGTGACGAATTTTGCGAAAAGATCTTGGCCTACATCCTTACAAGATCAAATTGACGCAAGACCTGAAGCCCCTTGACCACAATAGGCGTCGTATGTTCGTGGATTGGGCTGAGCAACAACTTGAAAATGATTCGGATTTTCATCGGAAAATCATCTTCAGCGATGACGCTCATTTCTGGCTGAATGGCTTCGTCAATAAGCTAAATATGCGTTATTGGTCAGACAGCAATCCACACGTAATCCATGAGTAATCATTGCATCCCGAAAACATTACGGTTTGGTGCGGTTTATGGGCCGGCGGAGTCATTGGGCCGTACTTCTTCCGTGATGATCAAGACCGGCACATTACTCTGAATGCGAATCGCTACCGTTCAATGATAGCCGAATATTTTTGGCCCCAATTCGATAATATGGAATTGGAGGACATGTGGTTCCAACAGGACGGCGCCACAAGCCACACAACGAAACCAAGTTTGGTGAACGTGTTATCTCACGAAATGGCCCGGTCGATTGGCCGCCTCGGTCGTGCGATTTGACACCGTTAGATTATTTCCTGTTGGACTACGTCAAGTCTATGGTCTATGCCAACAAGCCAGCGACGATTGATGAACTTCATACGAATATCGAACGTGAAATTGCAGCAGTATTGGCCGATTTATGCTTGAAAACTGTCGAAAATTGGGTTCAGCGTCTGGACTTTTGCAAGCGTGCCCGTGGTGGCCATGCAAAGAAATCAGGAATAGGAATAAAGAATTTCATTGGTATCTAAAACCGGTTTTGTTTTATTTAAAAAAACTTTTGTAGCGCTCTCATTGAAAAACCGAAAAGGTCTTTGATTAAAGGGTGGTACTTCTTTTATTAAAAGTTTTTTTTGAAGAAAATGCACTATTTTTAACAAGAAGTACTTTCTGTAAGAAAAAGCCATTAGAGTGTGATTTTTTTACAAAGTAGTACTGTTTTTAAGAACAGGTACATTTTAAAGAAGTGGTACTATTAGTAGGAAAAGGTTTTTTTTAAGAAAATTTACCTTTTTTCAGAAAGGCCACTTATTTCAAGAAAAGAAAAGAAAAGAAAAGAAAAGAAAAGAAAAGAAAAGAAAAGAAAAGAAAAGAAAAGAAAAGAAAAGGTATTATTTTATTTTTAAGATAATGTATTTTTAATAAAAGGAATCGTTGAAGAAAAACGGCGTTTTTACGAAATGGGACTTTTTTCAGAATTGGTAATTTTTCTAAGAATAAGTAAATTTTTAAGAGTAGGTAGGTAATTTGCTTATTTTGGAATGAAATAAAACAAATTATGAACCGTATATTTTAAATATATTGAACAGTAAGGGAATTTTTGAATTACATGGTTTGAAATAGTGTATCTGGCAAATGTTGGCCTTCGCTATCCACACACTGTTGCATACGGTTTCTGAAGTTTTCATGAACTCTAACAAGCATGTCGACTGGTATTCTGCCAACTTCAGCCTCAATATTGTTAATTAGGTCTTCCAAGGTATTGGGACGGTTGATATACACCTTCGACTTCAGGTAAACCCCAGGGGAACAAATTGCATGGAGCTACGTCTGGTGAACGTGCCGGCCAGTTCACATCATGTCTCAAAGAGATAAGCCGTCCAGGAAATATTTGCCTCAAATAATTCATGTTAACCCTCGCTTTTTGTGCAGTGGCACCATCCTGTTGGAACCATGTATCCTCTAATGGCATTGCCTCAAGAGCCGGATGAAAAAATCCTGTATCATAGTCAAGCACAGTTCGGAGTTCACAGTTACGGCAAGACGGTTATCCTTGAAAAAGTTAGGCCGAAAAGATAGGGCCGAATGCAGAGTTCTCTGGTGAAGTTCTCTGGCATTTGTTTCCACTTCCACACTTCCGCGTGGGGGAACAGCGAATCGTTAACGAAAAGCACGCTGCACTGCAATGATCGAGTGCGCATTCGAAAAATGCGCTTCAACGCAAAATGACCTCTCCTCACGTGTGCAGTGCATGATGGCAACTGAAAGGTATACGACTACAAATCTCCCGTCAGCCACTATAAGCCACGCGCACTCTTCACTCTCTACGGCCAACAGTGCCGCCACAGACTATAGTGCAAAAAAGCAAATTATCGCGCTCCACCCTGTACGTATCTCAAGAAAGTTTATTTCTTTCACAACAAAAGGTACTCTTTAATGAAAAGGTAGTTTTTTAAGAAAAGGCAATTTGTTGTAAGATGTTTTATTTTTTTAAGAAAAGGCACTTATTTAAAAAAAATACTTTTTTGGCTTATGTCCAGCACAGCCCAACCTCTCGTAATAGCACCAAATTACTACAATGGATACAACTTTTTATCCAAAGAAAAGTGGAATTTTTTTTTACCTTTTATGTAAAACAAATAAAGTACCCATTTCTTAAAAAGCATTCTCTTCAAAAAAAAAATTCCTTCTCTAAAAAAAAAACCCTTTCTTTCAAACATTCCCTTTCATAAAAGTATCTTTTCTTAAAAGTAATATAATACCTTTTCTTTCCTTTTCTTGAGATAAGTAAATAAGTAAATTTTCTGAAAAAATAGCCCAAAATATACCACTTCTTTAAAGAGTACCTCTCCTTAAAACAAGTAGGTCTTTGTAAAAACAAAATCACATGAAGTGCCATGGGACACCCGGTTGGAAGGGAGTTTCTTTCGCTATATATTATGTACTAGTTAATTCAAGCACGTATAAAGCGCCCGTTGAATAGTACGATAATTTAAATGGATCTTTAAGAAAAGATACGTTTTGTAAGATAAAAAACTTTTTTTAAGAAATTTTTTTGTCTGCAATATATTTTTATTTTTAGGTATTTTTTGTAAGAATATGTATTATATTTTCCGGTATATGTATTATATAGGTCCATTTTTAAAGAGAGGTACTTCTTTTATTAAAAGATAATGTTTTTTTTTAAGAAAAGGTACTATTTTTAAGTAGAAGTACTTTCTGTAAGAAAAACCATAAGAGTATGACTTTTGTTTCCCAAAGAAGTTGTTTTGTAAGACCAGGTGCTTTTTAAAGGAGTGGCATTCTTTTTAGGAAAAGGTTATTTTTTAACAAAATTTACTTATTTTCAGAAAGTCTACTTATCTCAAGACAAAAAGGTAAAATTTTATTTTTAAGAAAAGGAATTTTTGTAAGAAAAGCTATTTTTTACAACAAGATATTTTTTTGAAGAAAAGGGTTTTTTTAAGAAATGGTATTTTTTTAGAATTGGTCCTTTTTTCAAGAATAGGTATATTTTTAAGAGTAGGTAGATAGTAGATATTGTCCTACTAAATGAGACAAAATTTAACCATACACACAATGTAATATTTAAAAATTATAAATCATAAGGAAATATTGAATTGATGCAACAAGGGGTGGGGGAATTAATCAAGAATAACATACAATACACGATTGCAAATAAACGATAACAAAAGTAGATATCCGCTAGATGCTTTAGAGTGTTTAGTGTGGCCGTCGGTGGTGCAATGGTTAGTGTGCGCGGCTCTTGTACATGAGATCCTGGGTTCGAACCCTGCTCTGACCACCTTAAAAAAAAAATTTCTTTCGGCGGCGGTCACCTCGCCTAGTGACGGCGACACTATCGGGTATATAGCCATGAAAAAGCTTCTCAAAATACCGTTCGGAATTGGTGTAAAACTGTAGGTCCCAACCAGTGAGTGAAAACTGGAAAGCGCAAAGCTCAGTGATTGTGAGAAGTTCTCCCCGGTCCCTTCATGGGATGTAATGGGAAACCATTTATTCATTTATTTTTAGATGCTTTAGAGACATGCGCCATAACGATACCCGTTGACTGCGACAACTTTTTAGATATAACATGTGCGTACTATCCGGCCGGCAATATAAATTCAATACGAGGAGACTTCCAAAAACTATTTGATTTTATGAATCTCCAAAACTCAAATAACTACTATGTAATAGCGGGAGACTTGAACTGCAAGGACACAGAAGGGGTTAATACTGTTAATAACGCAAAAGGCAATAACCTAAAAAGTCAACATCGAATTTCTTACACTTCCAACATGTTCAGCGAAGCCCGCTTTCCTTAGCCATAATTGTGTCATAATGCCTTCCGTTGAAGCCAGCACACTGCACAATGGCATGACTATCACAAAGCCAACATGAAAGAACACAACCCTCATATACGTCCCTGACTGTACAAATCTAGTAATAGTAACCAAATCCTAAAAGTATACAGAATAATACTGGGTTGTATACTGGGTTATAGCATAATACGGTTAAAAAAAAGTTGTTTAAATTTTTTTAATTTAGCCCCCATCCCGCAACGAGTGATAAGGAACTTCGCACAGTGGGCGATTGGGCCTCGTTAGCGGCATTTAATTAATAACTTCTAAACGAAAAAAGATATCTTCAGACGGTTTTTTTTTACACCTCAGAAAAAAGTCATAGAATTTTTTAAGAAAAAAAAATTTTGTTTAAATTTATTTTTTTAATTTTTAAAATTTTTTTTAATTTTTTTTTAATTTTTTTTTAATTTCAAAATTTTTTTTTTAACTTCAATAAACAAATTTTATAAATCAAAATTATCTTCGGAATCTTCGGAATCAGAATCAGGCATATCTAGATGCTTCATTAAAAGCAAGCTCTTAACATCATCGTCCATAATAATATTTATTGCAGACGAAATTGAAGACCCATTTGACAATGAAGATATCAAAGGGTCAGACGAAACTAATAAAGCATTTATGATATCTTCCATTGTATTTTTCCTGGAATTTTTTCTTGTATTGCTATCGCGTATGTTTCGGTAGTCCTTGTTCCTGGCTTCAAGAGCTTCTTCGGACATCATACCAATCGGAAGGGAAAAATGGTTTATTATATCTGCTCCATGAATTAAAATTCTGTGAACAGACGATGGCATGTAAAACCAGGAGTATGCTTTAACAAAAATTTCGGCAGTTTCCAATGCATAAGATCCGAATGCGTTCGAATTTATGTCGTATCCACAAGCCAATGCTCGTAAGACTACGCTAAATCGATATATTAAATCATAGCTTACTCCTGTTATACGAGCAGCCAAATTTGGTTGTTGGAAAAACCTCCTTGCAGTGTTTCCGTTGTTCGTGCTGCCAGTACCAGTGATTGGTATATCCACCAACAAATGCATTTCTTCCCTTAGCTTCTGCTGAATACTTCTTTTATTTTGTTCAACGACATCCTTGTCAGCACCACGAGCTTGCCACTTTTGTATTGGTATTCTATATGCAATGTGCAAAACACACTCGAAAACCCTAATCCATGCGTGGAGACTTGATAAGCCATACTCAAATAGGTTTCCCTTAATAGGAAAGCTTTTCACCAAATTTAGATCGTTCATATTTTTGGGAGTCGCGCTACAGATTCCGCATGTTTGCGAAGCCGATTCCGATATGACACTGAACGTTTTCCCATCAAGCATGGTCATATGAAATTGGTGATCAATTCTTAAGGTACTCACAAATGTTGGAAAAATATTTAATATTTCGCTGTTAATGTTTTGAATTTCTCTGCGAGACAAGTCTGCCGATTCTTTCTCGCAAAGTAATTTAATGGGTCGACAATATCGGGTAGAAGAAGGCCGATTGTTTTTCCATAAAACTGTCGGTCCTTTCTGCACTATCAATGGTACCATACAAATTGAAAATAAATATTGATCTATCATGTCTCCATCGAAGTCATTAAATTTTTGCCTGTAAGTAGAATGGCGGCTGCTGCCATCACAACCCCATTTGTAGGTAGCAGTTAATTGGGTGTTATTATTATTTTCAATATGGTTTTGAAAACTTTCTGGGTGTGCTTCAATAATCCTAGCAATCGTATGGTCTACTAAGCTTTGTGATGGTACTTCAGCGAAATGATCAGTGACCGTGATGACACTAGGATAGCATTTTTTTTTCGCACAACGCAGTTTGTCGTAGCATGGATATATACCGGCGTTTTGCCCTTCAGCGGCTCTCTTTGACAAATTCCATGTGTACTTGGTATGTCCAACATCTACAAATAGCGCCAGTGCTTTTTCATCAGAAAATTTTGTCGGTAGACGCTGAGAGGTACTCATAGTTTTCAAAATCTTACCGCTAAACTCTTCGTCGGCGTTTAGCATTGACACCACCTGTGAAGCACTACGTTTTCCATCTTTATACAAGCTGCAGCTTGCAGCTACCAACAATGCTTCTGATGGCACATCTTCAGTAAGGCCTGACAATTTCTTAACTTGCGTTTTTTTGCAACACTCCGAAATATCTTTTTGTGGACGTCCAATAATTTCTGAAGATGATCTTTCAATGAATACTAACGGCGTATCTAGCCATTCCTGGTTTTTGTTTTCAAAAAAACCTTATTTCTTCTACAGTTTTTCCACTTTTCTACAAGCATACTAGTAAAATTTCGTAGCTTTTTGCCAATCTCGTACTGCTCCTCCTGAGTATATTTAAGGTTTTTGAGAACAGTACCAAATACAAAGTTTTCCATGGTGAGAAACATCTTGGTTGGGATCGCTTCTTCATGCCACACTAAAAAAAGTACCCGTTTTGCTACCGACATTGTTCCTAAAAAGTGCCATGATTTAAAGGTTAGCAGGTAATAGCAGTTCATATTACACATTTTGGACGCACAATGACTCATACTTCCAGCTAAAAAAAGAGTTAGACCTAATCCGTGCGAATCTTATAAGTTCTACTCCACGAACGACAGGTGCACGCTAGTGCGGGCTAGTTGTTAATACACTTAATTACCACTACGTTTTATGAACAACACATTTATAGACCGGTCACAAACACTGATTTTTTATGTAATACATACCTTGAAGTTAATAAAAAGCCACACTTTTAATAAAACAAGTAAAAATTGTAAATTTCCAAGGAGCTCGAAATCAATGCGCACAACAAAGAAAAAATATTGTAAAGCACGTGCTGAAACATATTTTGTGTTTGACAGCTCACAGCTGATGATCAGCTGATCGTAGAGCTTATAAAAAACCGCCAAAAATCTAATCAAAGCATCTGTTATCGATTTGTGAAAAAAAATTAACGCTTTTTCAAATTTGAAAATTTGAATTAAATGGCGCTAGCGAGGCCCAATCGCCCACTGTGCTTCGTTCCAAAATTCATACTGTTAGGCTTTTTCCAGCAGAAAGTACTTCTTACTCTTTTACCTTTTCTTAAAAAAAAATAGCTTTTAATAATAAAAGTACCTATCATTAAAGAAAGGAACTTTTCGGGAAAACATAATACATATTCTTACAAAAAGGACCTAAAAATATACTTTCTTATAAAAGGATACATTCAATAAAAAAAAAATACTTAAAAAAAGTTTATCATTTTACACAAAGTATCTTTTCTTAAAGATCCATTTAAATTATAATATTTTTTAACGGGCGCATTAGGCGTTTTGTAACTAACTAGTACATAATATATAGGGAAAGGAACTTCGTTCCAACCGTGTGTCCCCGGACACCTCATTCAAATTTCTTTAATTTTGGTTTTTTAAAAAAGATTTTTCGATAAAAATTTTTTTCAATTACTTTGACCTGTATTATCAAAACCAATCAAACCAATCATTAAGGGCAATTTTCTATACGTAATACTTCCCATATAGCCGAACTTTGGAGGCCCATAACTCCGAAAATATCGGTTTACGACATATTAGCATTTTAGCTTAAAATGAAATTTTGGGCCCAACTGGACATGCTCCAAACTAAAAGTTGGTTACAGGCTCCAGCTAGAAAACTTTCCATTAAACAAGAAACCTACCGAAAACTTTTGTTCTAGACACAAACCAAACTAAAAGTACCCGATATAGTTGATAATACAGGGTTGTAGCATAATAGTGTTAAAAAAAGTTGTTTAATTTTTTTTCACTTAGCCCCCATCCCTCAACGTGCTATAAGGAAATTCGTTCCAAAAGAGCTATTTTCGAAGCACCGGTTTCACGGGTTATTTCAAGTTAATTAACCGGTTTTTTCTGTTTTTACCCAACGGTTTTATAGCAACGCAGAAATAAAAACCTTAATTCTTTTACTTAGCTCACTATGGTTATTGACCCCATCAGACAGACACAAAAGATTTTGCGAAAAAATTTTTGACGATAGTTTTCTGAAATAGGTTGTCCAAGGCAATAGAAGTCATATCTGTCAACTCCGATTTAGATATAAGTTCCTGATCTAATGACAACACAGGTAGTATGGTGGCTGAAATGCATAAAACAATAAACACTTTTCACAAAACTTCCAAAACATATTTACTCATTTGATGATTTTGACTAATTGGGGAAAGCAAATATTAGAACAAATAGGTTGAATAAAATAAACAAATAATCAAAAGTCGTGTCAATTTAACATTTATGAAGTGACAGATTATTAGGTAAAATTGTCTACGAACCTCGAGTTCGTTCTTTGTTTATTTATTTGTCTTCAATATTTCGACATCCGTCGGATAGCCTCTTCAGGGATCTATAAAATAGGAGTCATACATAATACAATACAAAAATAATATAATATAAAAATAACATAACACCCTAACACAGAAATTGATGCTTTTTGTATTGTTTTATGTAATAGCATTGTCGAAATGGTGCATTTATATTGAAATATTGTATAAAGAGAATAAGACTCGTTTATGCTCTGTTACTCAGACTCTCTACATGACAGCGGACAAAAGGTGCAATAAGTTCTCTATACTATTCAATTCTTTTTCTCGTCGCTCTGTTTATGACAAAACAAAAAACAATTATTTCAGTGAGCTAAATATTGCTGTATTTATTTTAACAATATTACGTCTAATGTTGAAGCAGGTGTAAGAAAACGACAGTGCAACAGCAAAAGAGCCTTCAGCACAAAAACTATTAATTTCTTTTTTTTTATTTTCCCATGTAACATTTACTAATGTGTTCATAGAAATCGAACAGGTACCGTGTAAAAAAAGCGTCAAAACATCGTCCGTGAGCTCGAACACTTATTGATTTTTTTTAATTAATTGATTACAAACGTTAATTTATATTAGTACAATTATTTATAATTAATAATGTGTATATATATTGAAATTTAAAAATAATTTACGCATATATTTCCACGTAAGTATATGGAGATTTGGAAGGAAACACGCGAATGCTTCCACCTAACTATATGGATGTTTGGGTTGAAGCACCCACATTTTTCCAAGTAAAAGCATATATGTTTGCAGGTAAATATGTTAATGTTCTAATTTAAATACAATTGAGTTTGGGACATGGACCTGGATATCTCCTGATCAGCGGACAAAGTACCAGATTGATCACTTGTTAATAGAGGGCAGGCCGTCTTCCAATGTAATGGATATACGTGTGATTCAAGGTGCCAATATCGACTCGGTTCATTACCTGGTGGCTGCGAAAGTTCGCATAAGACTGAGCAGGGCGAAAAAGGTACGAAGCCGAACACAGGAAAAGCTGGATATTGACAAGCTGCAAATACCGGAGATATCAATGACCTATCCACAGAAGCTCTCTCTCCTGCTAAAGGAGAATACCCTCCCTCCCGAATACCCAGATGCGCAGTGGAAGCACATCTCCCAATCTTGGGAAACCGCTGCAAGGACCGAACTTGGATATCAAAAACCGCAGAAGGATAATCCATGGTACGGCGAAGAATGTCCCATTGCAACTGATGGAAAAGACGCTGCACGTATGGCAACGAAACAGCCAGTTGCGAGTGAGAAGTACAAGAGGCAGAGAAGGGAAGAAAACCAACTATTTAGGTGGAAAAAATGGGAGTTAGAGCAGAGGGAGAGTGGAAAAACTAAAATGTACAGGATGAATGGTGACGCCGAAAACTTTTTCCAGAGGCTAAGAATAACGCATAACGGGCCTAGTAATGGGCTGCCCTCCTGCAAGGACAAGTATGGAAATCTGGTGACTGATAAGCAGTGTGTGCTCAAAATGTGGAGAGACCACTTTTCAGCACTACTCCACTCGGATTCTTCGACTGAAGATCAGGAGGTAATGATAGTGGAAGACAGTGTAGATTGTACCCCCCACCAAGACGACATTAGAACGGCAATCTCCAGCCTTAAGAATAATAAAGCCGCTGGTGCGGATGGGCTACCCGCTGATCTTTTTAAGGCAGGTGGCGAAGGACCACATGCATCGACGTATATGCGGCTGGGGGAATCTATGCCCGACGATTGCAGTCTCAGTGTATTATGTCCTGAATTAAAAAAGGGTGATCGGTGTGTCTGTACCAACTATCGGGGTATCAGTCTTTTATCCATCGCGTATAAGGTCTTGTCGAGCGTATTATGTGAAAGACTAAAGCCAATTACAGTAAACCTGATTGGACCTTATCATTGTGGTTTTAGACCAGGCAAGTCCACGACTGACCAAATATTCACGCTACGGCAAATCCTGGAAAAGACCCACGAAAAGCAAATCGATACATACCACCTTTTTGTCGATTACAAAGCTGCTTTCGTTAGCCCCATAAGGGGAAAATTGTACGAAGCTATGTCTGAACTTGGGATTCCGGCAAAACTTAACCGCCTCTGTAGAATGACGCTGACCAACACCAAATCAGCAGTGAAAGTACGGGAAAGACCTCACTGAACCATTCTATACCAACCAAGGTCTGAGACAAGGCGACACACTTTCGTGCAATCTCTTCAACATCTTACTGGATATAATAATGAGAAAAGCTGCAGTAAATACGAACAAGACCATTAACACGAAAACCCAGATATTACTGGCGTATACTGACGACATAGACATCATTGGGCGACATTAGCGAGAGGTTACTGCAGTATTTTCTAGAATTGAAAAGGAATCAGCGAAGGTGGGTCTTGCTGTTAATGAGGGCAAGACAAAATTGATAGTGTCAACGACTAGATAAACCTCTCTACTTGGACCGCACTGAAACTTTGACAACCGATTTAATTTTGAAGTGGTAGATGAATTTGATTTGAACTTGGCCGTCGGTGGTGCAATGGTTAGAGTGCGCGCCTCTTGTACATGAGATCCTGGGCTCGAACCCTGCTGTGACCACCTTAAAATTTCTTTCGGCGGCGGTCACCTCGCATAGTGATGGCGACACTATCGAGTATATAGCCATGTAAAAGCTTCTCAAAATACCGTTTGGAATCGTTGTAAAACTGTAGGTCCCAATCAGTGAGTGAAAACTGGAAAGCGCACAGCTTAGTGATTGTGAGAAGCTCTCCCCTGTCCCTTCATGGGATGTAATGGGAAACCATTTATTTTTATTTTAGATGAATTTGTCTACCTTGGATCCGCCATGAACAAAGACAACACCGTCAGCCTGGAGAAAAATAGGAGAATTGTGCTTGAAAATAGATGCTATTTTGTGCTCAGCAAGCAGTTTAGGAACAAAGCCCTCTCTTGACGGACAAAAGTCCAGCTATATCAGACTCTCATTTTACGTGTCTCAACATATGGCTCCTAAACTGGGGTCATATCGCAAGCGGATGATAAGCACCTGGGAGTATACGAGAGAAAAATTCTGTGTAAAATATATGGTCCTGTTAGGGAAAACGGCGAGTACCGACGTCGCTAGAACCCAGTGCTATATAATTCTGACGTGGACATAGCTAGGCGAATCAAATTAGGCCAATTGTGTTGGCTAGGCCATGTTATCAGAATGGATGAAGACGAGCCAGCGCGAAAGGTTTTCGATAACATACCCGATGGAGGCAGGAAAAGAGGACGACCAAGACTCCGCTGGAAAGACCATGCAGAAGAATCCCTCCGAATCCTTGGTGTTACCAACTAACGAGGAAAGGTGATGGATAGAATCTGTTGGAAGAATATGTTGAAATTTGTTTGTTTAATTAATATGTGTAAGACGTCTCACCTCAAGAGGGTGTACAATAGTCAATAAAAGTAAAGAGTTTGGGACTTGCAAACATATGAATACTAAAAGTGTGTTCCAAACATATATATGGTTCCTGCAGAATATGTTTGGGAGAATATGATACAAAGGCCGTTTTTTCAGCGTGTAGTGTTGACCGTCGGTGGTGCAATGGGTAGTGTGCGCGGCTCTTGTACATGAGATCCTGGGTTCAAACCCTGCTCTGACCACCTTCAAATTTCTTTCGGCGTCGGTCACCTCGCTTAGTGACGGCGACACTATCGAGTATATAGCCATGAAAAAGCTTCTCAAAATACCGTTCGGAGTCGGTGTAAAACTATAGGTCCCAATCAGTGAGTGAAAACTGGAAAGCGCACAGCTCAGAGATTGTGAGATGTTCTCCCCGGTCCCTTCATGGGATGTAATGGGAAACCATTTATTTATTTATAGTGTTGAGGGACAGTGATACGGTCACCTATTTAACGTGGGACACATCAGTGATCGCATAAAAATCTGCCTGCCCAATCGATTCGCCTTCTCACTACAGAAAGATAAATGAGTGTTCCGCTTAAGTTATTGCTCGGGACATACATATAGGAAGTAGCGAGGTACTTGAACTACCCTATGAAGGAATTATTTATGTTCACTTCCAAATGTGTGGCAATCAGAAACTTTCCAACTGCATTGTCAGTCCCACGTCCTTTATATAGGTTATGTTAACTTATATAGGTTCGGAAAAAACATTCCTACACACTGGGAAAAGATTAGTTGGAAATCAATTCAGGCGTTAGGAATTCCATGATGCAGTCTATATTTTGATCAGAATTCGCAATTGTCAAACATCAGAATTATTTGTCGATGTTGCTGATAAATTAAAAATAGGTCTTACTAAATGGAAGTTGTTACTACAGAAATTAAGTTGTATTAACTAATTTGAGCATTTCTAAAACTTCATTCATCTGGAAAGGAAGATACAACTAATAAAAAGTACAACATTAGTATTTGTGTTCAAATATTAGTCAATGTAACCATAATTTAGTTTCTGTTAGAAAAACTCTTATTACAAAGTTATGTATTCGATTTTTCACAAGAGGCTTTGTTGATAAAGAGAAACTACGTGTATTTTAATGCTACATGAGGACTTTACAGAAAAACTATTATATTAAACAAAAAGTGAAAAACAAAGTAGTGAAAAATACAATAAAGTTGTTAGATATCAGCTAGCGAAGAATACATATTATTATAAATTGAAGTAAAGTGAGACTGTTAAACATAATCGGTAAATATGACGCCACTATTGACTCCTTCACAAACACATGCAAACAATTGTGGACACTTGGCTGGAGGAACTATTGATCTGGATGACACAAATTAACTTAAACATACATACGATACCCAGGGTAACCCATCCCCATTTTTGGTCAAAAATATTAAAAATTTAGAAAAACTGTCTGTATCTAGTTCCTATTGTTTCTCCCAAAGTGTTCCAATTCGCATGAAAACATTTTTTTTTCAAAAAATCGCCAAAATAAGAAAATCGCTAAAGTAAAAAAATGGCTATATCTCGGAAACGGTGCGTCCAATCGCAAAAATAATAAATTTTTTTACCTCTATAAGTGGCTTCCATTTATGGATTTCTTCAATACGGCATCACTTTTATTTTAAAAAAATCACTACAACTAAAATTTCTGGAATGAAAAGTCGCTAAAATTTTATGAAAAACCCTTAGAAAGCCGAAATAATTTGTTATATTACGATTGAACGCTCCGTTTACGAAATATATACATAATTGCGGTTTAGCGATTTTTTTGTTCGAAAAAATTTAGTTTTAGCGATTTGTTTAAAAAAAAAGTGATGCCGTAGTAAAGACATCCATTGGTTACAGCCTCCTCCTCCTCCATTGGTTACAGCCTCCGCTGGAGGTAAGAAAAATTATTCTTTTTGCGATTGGACGCACCGTTTCCGAGTTATAGACATTTTTTATTTTAGCGATTTTCTTATTTTGTCGATTTTTTGAAAAAAAAAATATTTCATGCGAATGGAAACACTTTGTGAGAAACCCGTAATAATTTGTTATTTTTTCGATTGGACTCTCGAGATATATAGAGATATAGAAATTTTTTAATACTTTTGATCAAAAGTGGGCACGAAATACCAACCCTAAATACGAAATATAAATAATAATAATTTTGTTTATAACGGGTTTTTCAGTAGACACGCTACAAAATTAAATCGATAGGGACAGCAAAAGACGCCATATTTTTTCCCGCTCTTTTGACATTTCTCTTCAGTAAGGTTTGCCATTTCATCATGGAAAGATATACGAGCCAACAACGAGTCGAAATTATTAAAATTTACTACCGAAATTTGGAGCCAGTGGCCTCAACTTTAATAGCGCTACGACCAATTTATGGTCGGCTCATTTCTGGCTGAATGCCTTCGTCAATAAGCAAAATATGCGTTATTGGTCAGGCAGCAATCCACACGTAATCCATGAGTCATCATTGCATCCCGACAAAATTACGGTTTGGTGCGGTTTATGGGCCGGCGGCGTCATTGGGCCGTACTTCTTCCGTGATGATCAAGACCGGCACATTACTGTGAATGCGAATCGCTACCGTTCAATGATAACCGAATATTTTTGGTCCCAATTGGATAATATGGACTTGGAGGACATGTGGTTCCAACAGGACGGCGCCACAAGCCACACAGCGAATATCGCAATCAATTTATTGGAAACCAAGTTTGGCGAACTTGTTATCTCACGAAATGGCCCAGTCGATTGGCCGCCTTGGTCGTGCGATTTGACGCCGTTAGATTATTTCCTGTGGGGCTACGTCAAGTCTATGGTCTATGCCAACAAGCCAGCGACGATTGATGAACTTCGTACGAATATCGAACGTGAAATTGCAGCAGTATCGGCCGATTTATGCTTGAAAACCGTCGAAAATTGGGTTCAGCGTCTGGACTTCTGCAAGCGTGCCCGTGGTGGCCATGCAAAAGAAATCGAGTTCAATACATAATGGCATCGAACGTACTTCGCAGGAATAAAGAACTTCATTGGTATCTTAAACCGGTTTTGTTTTATTTAAAAAAACTTTTGTAGCCTCTTATTGAGAAACCCTTTACTTAAATATAAAATACCCAATTTTAATAAAAATTTTTTAAACTTTTTTTTTATAAAATTCATAATGGGTTAAAATATCACCAAATGGTTGTGACAGCCATTAAATTCAAGTACATAATTAGTTAGGTATACCATTATATTATTTAGTACAACTGAATTAGTTTTTCGTTCATCCAACTAATACAATATTGATCACTTATCCACTTATCCAATTATCCGATTGTAACAACTAAAACTCGATTGACAGATCACAGTTATTTTTTGTTCCTGTGGCTTCAATTAAATATTTCAGTTGTTTGAACCAAGATTGAACTACAAATCCATTGCTATGCACAACATTTGGTGATACTGAACACAATAATTGGTAATCACAACTGAATTATGTGATAGTCCAAGGAACCGGCAAATTTTAGTTGGTTGTAAATATATTTGTCACAACGAATCTTTTCTCTCTGTGTAATATGTATTGTTTTTAAATTTCACAATTAATATTCTTTTACTAAAATTCAAATTGCGTTAGAATTATCTTAAATTCAAATTTAATGTTCAGCAATTCTCCAAGTTTGTTCTGAAATTACGTTTTAATTTTATCAAATTAAATTTTGTATTTTTCAATATTAACTTGGTGTTTTCGTAACGGTTATTTATAGTTATCAATATCAATTTATATACTCAATTATTAATTTTGCTTTCTAAATCTGAGTTTTTGTTTTCTCAATATTAATTAGCAATTTCTCAATGTTCATTTTTAAAATAATTTATAATTTTACAATTTAACCACAATTTACCTCTACACTGTAATTCCTTTAACTCCTGTGCCCGAATTTAATATTTATTAATTTTTGCACAAGGAACGTACATTTTCTGCTTTCTTCCTCCCTTCATCTGCCCTTAACATCTTCTATCCTCTATTTCACCTAAATGATATTCACATAAGTAGAACAACGAAATTTTTGAAATAAAATGTCTCTGCTGAAATGAAAAAAAAAAATAGCTTGAGAAGGAATATGAAAAAGGAGTATAAAAAAGTAAAAAAATACCGAAATGAAGAAAACCAAGTGAAAAGTGTAAAATTAATTGTGAAAACTTTTCGTTCATTATTAAAATAGCGTTAATGTTGATGCCACAATTGCTAACACCACTGCCAGTGCCACTGTCATTGCCGCTGCCACTTCCACTTCCATTTCCACTTCCTTAGCCAGAGTCAATGCAAGCGCCGGGACTACTGTACCACTTCCAATGTTGGTGAGCCACAGAAGAGACGTGCAGTGTGGCTACTCACATCCACAGGAATGTACAAGACATAATTAAGAGCCATCGCATTAATTAACATAAAAATAATGCTTGACCATGGGAATTTTTTTAATAGAAATAAATTGTTAAAAGTTGTATGAAAAGAACAACGGAAGACAGACACCGAACAAACATTACTGCCAGTCGGTTGCTACTTAAGATACAAAAGAGAAAAGTCATTATTTGTAAATGAAATGAGAGCAGCGATTCTGTGCCATGGGCAGACAGACAGACGCACTGTTGGTGGCTGCCATATCAACCATATCGCAGCGATAACTATACCATCATAGACTATATCATCTCGATCAACCTCATTTTTGATACTGTGATGGTAACAAAAACAACAACACAATTTAAATAATTCGGAATCAATTCTGATTCAATTCCCTTCTATTCACTATTTATCCGGTGATTTCGTTTTGCGTTCTCATAATTTTCAAAAGAACTGGTTGCATTTCCGTTATAATCATTTTCCTTTTCCCACATTTCCTTCTTACTTCTCTCATTACCCTTCGATTGATACCCCCCATTCAAGGTTAAGCGGTTGCATTAACAGACTAGTGAAAGGATTCCAAATTCTATGGGAATCAACGTTAAAAAAGTCGAATTAAACAAAAAAAAAAAACAGCAAAATAATCGCTTTTCTGGCAGCCACAAAATAACCCGGTAAACAAAGTTCTTAACAGCAAATGTGGAAATTTAATTGCGGTGCATGCATAAGTCTCTTCATCATCGTTACGCGAACGCCAGTTCGAGTACGAGTAAGAGTACAAGCCATTGGCGTACAGCATTTCCAACCGCATACCATAGACAGATAGGCGGACAGAGGACGCAGAATGCAGGACGAATGTTATACATAAACAGTAGTAGTAGTGAATGAATACCCATCCACTGCTGACAGAAGTAACGACGATGATGATGTGCATAAATTTCATGAGATCCAACTTGAAGTGCATTCGATGAACTGCTTAGGGAGAGCAAATGTGAAAGTTTTCACTGATAATGGAAATAATAAAATTATATATCAAAATAGAACGTTCCTGAAGATTAGGTTCCTTTTAACATTCGTAGTTCAAACTTAGTTGTTGTTATTATCTCCATAATTTTCAATATTTCAATTCTCGTTATTAGTTTATTGTTTCTATAAGCAATGACCTATAATTATTTTACCAAACAGTTTTTATTTTCTCAATCGCGATTTAAAAATTTGTGTGTATCCTTAAAAACAACTAATTCCTTTGGAATTAACACGTGAAAAGTTTCGTGCGATGAATTTTTACGATGTTCGGCATGGATTATCGAAGCAAGAGTGTCTTAATCAACACCGAAGTGAAGTTGGCCCACCATGGCTGGCCCACTTTTCTGTACAACGTTAAAATAGCCCAAGTCAATTGGAATAGTTCTAAAGTCAATTCTAGTTACCTTTTTCAGGATGTTATGTGTAATCTAAAATTCAGGACATTGATATGTGAAGAGATCCTTAAAAAGGGTGAAATTTAATATTTTTAATGTATGTTTCAGAAAAAGTTCGCAAAGATTCTTTAGAAATAAAAACTCAAGGACTATGAAACAATACAAGATCCTTAAAATCGGTGAAAACGAATTGCAGCGAAATATGTATAAGAAATCTTCTCAGAAAATTAAAAAAAAATTGGAAAATTTTCGCACTTAATATTCACGTATGTTTTTGGAAATTCGATGCAGAAATTTCATAAAAACTGTCAAGGACATTGAAACAGACTAGGTCCTTAAAATCGAAGAAAACCAATATCTCCCGCATATATGAAAACTTCTCAGAAAATTAAAAAAAGTTTGGAAAATTTTCACCCTTCAATATTCCGATATGTTGTTGCAAATACCAAGTAGAAATTTTATAAAAAAATTCAAGGACATTGAAACAGGTCTAGGTCCTTAAAATCGAAGAAAACCAATATCCTCCATGCATATGAAAACTTTCAGAAAATTAAAACTTTCAGAAAAATATAAAACTTCTACTTGGTATTTGCAACAACATATCAGAATATTAAAGTGTTAAAATTTTCCAAACATTTTTTAATTTTCTGAAAGTTTTAATATGTATGGAGGATATTGGTTTTCTTCGATTTTAAGGACCTAGACCTGTTTCAATGTCCTTGAAATTTTTTATAAAATTTCTACTTGGTATTTGCAACAACATATCAGAATATTAAAGTGTGAAAATTTTCCAAATATTTTTTAATTTTCAGAAAGTTTTAATATATATTTAATATAGTATGGAGGATATTGGTTTTCTTCGATTTTAAGGACCTAGACCTGTTTCAATGTCCTTGAAATTTTTTATAAAATTTCTACTTGGTATTTGCAACAACATATCAGAATATTAAAGTGTGAAAATTTTCCAAACATTTTTTAATTTTCAGAAAGTTTTCATATACATATATTGGTTTCTTCGATTTTAAGGACCTAGACCTGTTTCAATGTCCTTGCGTTTTTTTATAACATTTCTACTTGGTATTTGCAACAACATATGTGACCTGGTCTACGAAAAGGGAGCTTACGTGCGAAAACTAGTTTTCTGTGAAAAAGCTGTTAAAAGTAAGCAACTCGTTTCGTCAGTTTCTCATTATCTCGGTAATTGTTCTCCGCGCCGGACGTCCAGTAAGTGTTGTTGTTGGTCCAGTAAGTGTTGTTGTTGGTCGGAATATTATTATAGTTCATCTTATAATTATAGCTTATAATTCAATGTATTTTGTTCATTACCAATAAATCATATTTTGTCGTATTTTTACTCTTCTTTCTCTACATTTTTAGTACACTTCTAAGCAAGTTAGGATTTTCTGCTTTTCACCACGTGAAAAACCATCTCATCTTCCATCCGAATCAACCAAAAAGTGAAAATTGATTTTTTGACACCTAAGCCCCCTTTCCGTAGACCAGGTCACATATTAGAATATTAGATAAAGATTGAAAATTTTCCAAACTTTTTTTAATTTTCTGAAAGTTTTAATATGTATGGAGGATATTGGTTTTCTTCGATTTTAGGGACCTAGGCCTGTTACAATGTCCTTGAAATTTTTTATAAAATTTCTACTTGGTATTTGCAAGAACATATCACAATATTAAAGGGTGAAAATTTTCCAAACTTTTTTAATTTTCTGAAAGTTTTAATATGCATGGAGGATATTGGTTTTCTTCGATTTTAGGGACCTAGGCCTGTTACAATGTCCTTGAAATATTTTCTAAAATTTCTACATGGTATTTGCAAAAACATATTAGATTAAAGTGTGAAAATTCGCCAAAATTTCTTAAATTTTCGGAGAGTTTTCATATATGGGCATTTCCACAGAAAGGTCAACCTTTTGTCCCATGTTCTCCTGGGAGCTCACATAATTTGACGAGTGTTGAAAAAAAGAATCGTGTCGATTTGAGCAAAGAGCTATTGAAAAAATTAAATCACTGTAGCACAAATTCAGTCTATAGCATCGTCAGACCTGACGAATCATGGATCTGTGTATATGAGCCCGAAATAAAAGAGCAATCGACCGTATGGCTCTGTCAAGACGAGCTAAATCCAACAAAAGTTATTCGTGGAAGAAGCACATCGAAGAATATGATCGGGTTTTTTTCAAGGTGGCCACAGTGCCTTTAGTGGAAAGTAGGACGGTCAATTCTGAGTGGTATACCGCCATCTGGCTACCAACAGTATTCGATGAAATAAGGGCAAACAGCATGAGAAGTCGGATAATTTGGCTTTCACACATCAGCTGAAACAAAGGGCTATTTGAGCACCCAATATGTCGAATTGATTTGTCATCCGCCGCACAGCCCTGATTTGGCACCCAATGACTTCTTTTTACTGTGTGGTCAAAGTCTTTCGACGCCCGAAGCAGCTGTTTAAGCGTTCAAAAACCATGTTTTGGAGACGTCTCAATCAGAGTGGAAAAAGTGCTTCGAAAATTGGTTTGAACACTTTTGATCTTCTCTGAGAATATTTTGAACAACAATGAAACCACTTGCAATGATAAATGATTGTCTTTTTGTTGCTGGACCCGACATATAAATTGCAACCCGTAGGTGTATGGAAGGTAGATAAACACTTCCAGTTATAAAATTGGCAAAATTGACGCACTGCAGGCGAGGCTGAAAAATACCAGAATTAGAGTAATTCTTCCGAGAAGTACTATGGCAAATCCAATGAAATGAATCAGGGCCCCCGTTTGTAGAGATATGAACAAGGAATCTTGTCACAGATGTGCAGAGTGTATAGGGAATATGAACAGATCACCAAAGCGAAGTTTAATCTGCAATTTCCCGGTTTAAGAGCAACAAACCCACTGTTGCTGATGGACATCCGGCTGAGATATATAAGACTGGTGGGTATAAGTTGGAAAGATGCATGCATGCAAAAATCGTACGAAACGGTCGAAAAGCGTACGAAGCCGAACAACGGAAAAACTAGATATTAACAAGCTGCAAATACCGGATATATCAAAGGCCTATCAACAAAAGCTTACCCTATAGCTAGATTAGAATACTTTCCCATGCGAGGACCCAGAATCGCAGTGGGAATATATCTCCCTTGCTTCGGAAACCGCTGCAAGGTCTGAACTGGGCTATCAAAATCCGCAGAAGGATAAGCCATGGTACGACGAAGAATATAGAATTGCAACTGATGAAAAATATTGAGCGGTAAAAAAGGCTGAGAATGATTGAAAACCTACTGTTTAGGCGGAAACAATGACTGTGGAAGCATAAAGAGAGAGTATAAACCCGAAATATGCAGGATGAATAATGAATCCCGAAAATTTTTCCGAGGGTAAGAAGATCGAATAACGGGCCGAATAATGGGCTGCCCTCCGATAAGGACGAGAAACGGAATGTGGTGACAAATAAGTAGTGTGTGCTTCAAATTTAGGGAAACCACTTTTTAGCACTACTCCACTCAGATTCTTCCACTGCCGATCAGGAGGTAATGATAGCGAAAGACAGTGTATATTTTACAATAAAGCGACTGGTGTGGATGGGCTATGCGCTAAGCATTTTAATGCCGGTGCCGAAGGACTGCTAGGCCACATGCATAAACTTATATGCACTACATGGCCTGACGATTGGAGTCATATTGTGCTATGTCCTGTAACGTACAAGGGTGATCCGTATGTATGTTTCCACTATCGCGGTATCAGTCGTTTATCCCTCGCGTCTAAAGTCTTGCCGAGCGTATTATGTGAGATAAAGCCAATTGCTGAACACCTGAGCGGACCTTATCAGTGTGATTTTAGACCAGCTAAGCTACAAAGCTGCTTTCGATAGCCCCGTAGGCGGAAAATTGCACGAGGCTATGTCTGAACTTTTTATTCCAGTTACACTGGCCCGTCTTTATAGAATGACGCTGATCATCGCCAAATCAGCAGTGAAGGTTCTGTACAAAGCGAGGACTGCGACAAGGCGACATGGAAGATAGAGATAACAATGAGAATAGCTGCAGTAAAGCCACATGATGCTGGCGTATGCTAACGACGTATGTATCATTTGGCGAAATTGATCAGAGGTTATTGCAGTATTTTCATGGATCGAAAAATAATCAGCGATGGTGGGTCTTGCACTTAATGAAGGGAAGACAAAATTGATGATGTCAACGATTAGACAAAAGTCTCGACTTGCACTTGAACGCCGACAACCGATTTAATTTTGAACAGGGACAACAACGTCATCATGGGTATTAATAGGAGAATTGTGCTCAATTGTACTATTTTGGGATCTTCTCTCGACACACAAAACTCCAGCTATATCAGACACTCATTTTACCTGTCATATCGCAAGCGGATGGAAAACGCCTACGAGATTTCGAAAGAAATATTCTGCGTAAAATAAGAATAAGGAAACGGCGGGCACCGACGTCGTTAGAACCAAGAGCTAAAAAATTTGAATTCCGTCGTCAGCATAGGTAGACTTCTGGAACTAGGTCAATTGACGTTGGCTGGGCCATGTTATCAGAACGGATAAAGATGAGCTAGCGCGAAAGGTTTTCGATAACGTACCCGATGGATCGATAGTTCAGAATTTGGTAAGCTTTTGGTAGTAATTGATTTGATCAATGTTTTTTAATATTGTCGAACAGTCACGGTAGGGAAATGTATTAGGTTTAGGAATTCCTCAGGGATATGCATAGGTGAGTTGAAATAGTACTTGTGATTGGCTACCACTCGTTGATATGCTAGGTAATAGTTAATACCTTCTTTTTGGATAGTGAATTCTGTCGGTAGTGTGTCGTTTTGGTGTACTGTCGATATATTTTGTTTTTTTTTTTTGTTTAAAATTCATTTATTTTCATAAAATATTGCTACAATGTTGTGTGCCCCAGCGCCGCTTGGACATTTTTGGGGCGAGTTGGCATGAGTTAGCCAAATAAAAATATATTACAATTCAAAATATATAACACAGAGAGAAAAAAAAAGAAAAAATAAATATAAGTGCAAAATTATAATTGAGATTAGTAAGTAGATTTTGTATAACTATATATAAATTAGAGTAAAAACTTATTTTACAAAAGAAGCATTTCCATGTTGTTGAGCAAATATGCTGTCAAATTTGTTTTAAAAACTGATATTCTTGTTATATTTTTCAGAGTTTGATTAAGATGGCTAAATTCGGAACAACCAATGTGCTCAACTCGCTGTTTAGTTGTTTCTAATCTACATCTTTTAACGGTTCCTTGTTCTAACAGCATTTTGATTTCTTGCAAAATTTATGGGGTTATGTCCAATATTTTGTAGCGCTTTAAATATGAATGTCAATAGTTGCATTTTATAAAGACCATGTATTGGCAGTACACTTTTCGCTTTATCCTCATACAAAGATATGGTAGAATGCATCAATGGTAAGTTATAAACAACTTTAAGTGCTTTATTTTGGGATCTTTGTAAAGACTTAAAAATTACAGCAGACAGTTGTCCGAGGCCTTCGGCCACGGACTGTCCCTGCAGGCTGTGTCAGAGACACGGCCATTGCCACTGTCTGCTGTAATTTTTATATTTACCAACGGCATTTGATTCAAGTCCGTTTAAAAAAAAAAATATTATGTTCAATTTTTTTAAACTTAATTTAATTTATGTACTTTAATTAATATTTTTATTGAAATAAGTTCTGCGAATGTTGAGAGGGCTGCCCTAATATTAAAAAAGGTTTACCTTATCGAGTCTTCGCATTAGCATTCGAGCGTTGTGCGAAAGCTTTACGCTTTACAATTCAAAATTAATGTTACAACAGCTTTATTGAAGCTTTCGCAAAAAAGCTTTATTACGTTAGCTTACTGTTTGTTTCACTTTTTACTAGATACATGTTGCCAAGCAACATTAGCTTGCTGTTCGTTTCACTTTTTACTAGATACATGTTCCTAAGCAATGTTGAGCAACCAAAAACACTCAACCAAACACCACACATATGTTTGAGTGTATGTGTTTAAACAATTTTCATTTGAGAAATTTAAATATTAGGAAGATATCAACCAATATGAAATGTATATCAAACGAAAGATAACATCTTCATTTACCTACAAAAAAAATTTAAAAAAATTCATCTAGCCGTTTCCTCAAATTCAATGAAATAAATATTACAACAATAAAAACCTGACATGACTCCTCATACCGTAAGGTAAGACGTATTCTACGTCAAAAACTGTGCTTTTTTTATGAGCGTACACCATCGTCAGATAATTGTAATGACTATGTATAAGTCCATTGTAAATAAGGAGCTTTATTTTCTCATCAAACTTGTTCTTAAACTTGTAAAGCATACCAATTGCAGGAGAAACTTTTGTCCTTACGTGCTGCATATGTAATTCCCACGACAAATTGTTCTGCATATATATACCTAAATACTTTAATGAGTTGCATTCATAAATATTTTGCCCACTAATAGTAGCCCATAAATTCTCATTATTCCTTGCACAATACGGTCTCAATTTCACTAATTTTGTGTTTTCAGCATTTAAAACTAGTTTGTTTATTCTAGCATATTCTAAAAGGGTACTCGCATCTTGTTCTATTAGATTTTTTACTATAATTTCATGATGGTATGGATAAAATAGACTTATATCGTCGGTATTTTCATTCATAAAACTCATAAGCTGTTTATGTAAAATTTTCTCAAAAATTTTATCAATCAGTGGTAAAACTGCAATTGGTCGAAATTTATTAACGGCATATGAAGATTTTTCCTTTGGGATCGGAGTAATCTTCGCAATTTTGAGAATTTCAGGGTTAGTTGAGCTAGTAATAATGCTATTAAATATATCTACTAGCTTTGAACACATAAGTTCCTTGCATATCCGATATCCCGTCATGACCAGGGCTTTTACTAATATCAAGATTTGAAATTAGTTCTAAAGTCTCATCTGTGTTGGTCTTGCTAAATAGAAAATTACAATGAAATTGACTAAGGGTATTAAACTTATTGCAACAGTCTTCAGTCAGTATTCCAATGTTTTCCCTTAGTAATTTTGGAACATTTGCAAAATATTCACTAAAGACATCGCATTTTGTTTTGTTGTCTTTTATTATTCGCCCATGCTCATCTTTTAATTGAATTTGCGGATGGGTTGATCTTCCTAATTGCTCATTTAAAAATTGCCAACATTTTTTAGGATCTTGCTGCAAACTTTCAAGCCGACTTTGATAAAAGCAGTTCATTGATACTCTAATCGCACTTCGTATTATTTTACTTAAGCGTGTTAGTCTTTTTTCAATGCTGTAGCTTTTGCCAATTTTCCTTCTTTTCCTAAGTATATTATTTTTAAGTTGAATTAGAGCATGAAGATTTGAATTGATCCAGGGTGTAATTAAATTTCTTATCAAAACTTTCCTTTCCTTTTCAATCGTTGCACCTTTAATGCAGTTAGAAACCATGTTAAGTAACTCAGCTGTATCAGCTGATGCATTTCCGGTTAATTGCATTGAGGTCAACTGAGTTTGAAGACTTTCCTTTAACTTTTCGAAGTTACAGTGACTGTATGATCTCTGCCTGAATTCTGAGCTTCTCACATTTTGTAAAATTTTGCAATGTATAATGTTGTGATCTGTAAATTCGCAGTCAATTGAATTTATAACTAGTTTATCCGAAATATTACTATAAACATTATCAATTTAAGTACGACTTCTTGGTCGCGTGATCATAGTGTGGCAGTTATTAAAATCAAACTGATATAAAATTTCAGAAAGGTCAGACGAAACAGTATGGTTCAGACAATCGATGTTTGAATCTCCAAAAAAGATAGTTGGGAAACGTGAACTATTATATATAGCATTTTGAATATATTTGACGAAGGTGTTTGAATCACACTTTTGTGAACGATAAAAAGATATTAATTTTAGTGATTTCCCATTAATTTTGAAGTTAGGCAAAGAAATTAGTATGCTGTCAAAAAATTGTTTACTCTCACAAGATTCCAGGACATAAGTCTCATTCTCTTTCACAAAAATAGACGTTCCAGCATATCCATCATGCCTGCAACAGTGAATGGCATGTTAACCAGGAATATTATAAATTTGTTTTACATCTGATGAAACCATGTTTCCTGAACTGCGATAATATTTGGTAGAATTTCAAATTCTGCAATTAGTTGTCTAAACTTAGTAAATTTATCTAAGGAAGAGATGCTTCTTATGTTAACAGAAATAATGTTAAACAAATTATTCCCTGAACTTTTTAGATGATGATTAAAGCATTCAATGTTTGAAAAATAATTGTTGTTCAAAACCATTAAATAATAGAAAATTTTATTTTAAAACATATTAAATTAAACTTATTTATTAAGGTGACGCATAGGGTGTTTGTATGCCGTCCTCAGAGTCTCCCTCAATATCAACTAGAATCACTTGTGTACGTATAGATCTTCGATTGGTAAATTTACTTGTTGTTACCTCCATAATAATGTTATCGACTTCTTCTTCATTTCTTATTAATCTTGGTCTATTTGTAGCATTCTTCTTAGCATAAATCTTCCCTCCGTACGAGTAAACAGCATAATAGCCGACAGTTTTTAGGGTTCTGGCGTAATTTAATAGTTCCATTGATTCTTTACTCAAAAAGTCGTTTATTTAAACCGTTTTTAGACTTTCACATTCTTTAAGTTTGCGTTTTGCATCCATAAGAGTTTGTTTTGCTGTTTTAGTGTTAAATTTTACTACTAAACTTTGTTTTAGGTTAGGCATATCTTTTTGTTTTACGAAATAAGCTTCATCGATATTGTTTTTTCCAATTTCAGCCCCAACTTTCTTAGAAATTTCAATAACAGTGTCAGCCGCGCTAACTTCGGTGTTAGCATTTACACCACTAATAACGCAATCATTTTTCACACGCTGATCGTTCAGTATTTTCACGGATTGCTTTAATAATTCAACTTCATTTTTTATATTACGGTTTTCCTTTTCGATACTTTGAATTTTTTTCTTATTTTCCGAAATTCCTTTGCAAATTTCGTCAAACTGTGCCAACATAAAATTCATCGAATCTTGCAACTCTGACAATGAATCCAGTTTATTAAGCTTTGTTGTTATCTGTTGCAGTTCTTCTTTAACTGTGCCATGACAAACATATTCTTCTCTGTTGTTCTTTAACAAGCGTTCGTACTGACGTTTGTCTAGTCTTGTACACACAACATGAAAGAATTTCGCGCACTTATCGCACTGTATGTTGTCTTCTTTCTCTTCGTCTATCTCCATTCTACATTGACCGCATACAGATTTTGAGATTTTAACACTTTTGCGTCTCTTGCTAGGCATTCTTGATATTGTTGTGTGCACTTGTGTATTGATATTTGTTTTTCTGCTGTTTGTTTGTACTATTGTTTTAATTACACTGTATTTTTTATATTTTTGTTTAGCTACTTGATGGATCTCACTATTTTGAAGTTTTATCGCGAGAGTTGCCAACTCCAATTTATCGACACCGAAATATGATTCTCCTATTCTGTCTTAGACCAAATGTAGGTGATGCATAAATTGAAATATCTTGGAAATATTGGATGCTGCGAAGAATGTCCTACACCAGTTTAAAAAGCCCAAACACTTGAACGCGTCATTTGAAGTTACTACCCAAGTCAAAATCATTAGTGGTTGATATGGTTGTGTTCTATGAGACACTAACACACCCCTAGCCCCCTCCAGAGTCACTACCATACTCGCTCCCACTCTAAGCACGGACCGAATCTGCTGTCCCGGGAGTAACACCAGCTAATCATCGGTAGAACGGTTACCGGGGCATCCATGTTGTCTGTCATAAAATTCAACTTTGAAATCGATATATTCACCTAGAAATTACAAGTGTTAATGTATAAGAAGTTCATACTACCAGCTTTACAAGGTCACAAACATTCTCCTAAGTGAAAAATTGTTGGTTTTGTTAGAATACTTTCAGGATAGCACACTCTAGAATACCATTCAGGAAAGCAGATTCACTGGCATGACTGGCATGACTAGTAAGAACCAATTCAAACTGAATAGTGAACTTATTCTAATACAAGAACAGCAAGCTTTTTTCCTCTTGTTCTTCGTCTTCTTTTGGGTTCCCACATAACGGGTCCACCAAATAACTTTTTTTTTTTTAAAAAGGCTATAAAAAAAACTACTGAATATTTTCTCAAATTTCTTTTTTTATTTGAAAGTACAATCCTTCCGGTTAATAATTGAAAATAATTTCATTCAAATGGCTACCTAGGCTGGCCATGCAGTAGCCTACACGATCGGTGCAATTTTTAAGCACATTATCGATTGTGTGCAGCTGTAATTGTTGAGAACGACGGTGAATTGATGTTGATGGCACACTTTCTGCCACAGCAGCAATATTCTCGGGTGTACGTACTATTTTTGGCTTTTCACGCTTTAGTTTATCGATGAGGATGCCAGTTTCTTTCACTTTTTTCACAAGATAACGAACATACGGAGCTGACGGTGCTTATCTTCTTCCAAAATCCGTAAGCAATTTTCGCACACATTCTGCATCATTACCATGATTTTCAGAGTAATGTCGCAATATTTCTCAGCGTTGTTCAAGCGTATACACAACCATATTCGTTCAGCGGAAGGATAAAACCAATTATCTGTCAAATCAGACATGAGCTAAGTGTTGCCATTCACGAAGTACGCACTAATTGAAAAAAAAACGTTTGATGGCGGACCCTTTATATGCAGTGCTTTACGCTTAATTTTATTCTATAATACAGTGTTGTAGTTTTCACTCTAGGTTTTTAGTTTTTAATGACTGACTTTTAGTGTACATGCTCCCAAACAAAAAACTCGTTCTTCCCAAACGAAATCTCGGGTAACTGAATTTCGGTTGGGGACTGTGGTTGGGAGAAACGAACTTCTGTTTATCCATACATGCCATTTCGTTTGGGAGAATCGAAAAGTGTTTGCAGCAAACGAGTTGTGAAAAACTAGAGCTGAAAAAACGTTTGCGAGAAACGAAAAACGGTTCCACCAACTGTTCTTTCGGTTACGGGAAACCGAGATCTAGTTACTTAAAAATAAAAAGCGTTTGCGAGAACTGAAAAACGCTTGTAGTAAACCAGTTATGCAAAATTAAGGCTGAAAAAACGTTTGCGAGAAACGAAAAACGGTTCCACCAACTGTTGTTTCGGTTACAACAACCGAGTTGTATTTAAAATTTTATTTATGGCTTACATAAAGTTTTTTTGTCTAAATTTCCAACTTTTATGAATTCGGTTTTATGGGTAAAGTTTGTTTAAAAAAATCCAATGAGTGTTAGAACTCACGGGCGATGTGTTAACACCTTTTTGCTACACGGTACCTGTTCGATTTCTATGAACACATTCGTAAATGTTACATTGGAAAATAAAAAACAGCGTTCAATCATATGATGACGTTACAGTTAAATAATATTAATACTTAAAATTATTTAAAGACCCAGTGCAAGCACATGTGTCATCATTTTCTTGCTCAATAATTTTTGTTTTATTACCACAAAAGTCAAAGAATGCAAAGCAACAGACACTTGTACATACATATATACATTGTTATATTCGTACGATATAACCGAAGATCAACATAAAGTACTTTTTTAATATTACTCCAAATTAATACTCCAAATTAAAACACTTAAATCTCGGCTCGCCGATATCGGATCGCCTTAATTTTTGGCCTAAACTCTTCGTCGAAACCCGCACTAGCTTTTTAATCCAAAAATTAATAAAATCGGCTATGAATTTCCGGAGAAAATCGCGTGGGAAAATTATATGAAAATCGCCCAATAATCACTTTCAATACCGACTGCCAAGCAACGAACAGACAAACGATGATTTACTCTTACAAACCTAACACTTGCGTATGTATTAAATTTATAGTTTACTGCCCTAGAGGCGCGCGTATAGATGTTAACACATCAAAAAAAAGGAAAATTTTGTCAATTTTTTCACTGTCTACTTACACGTCTGTCCGCCTAACAACTAAAAGCGCAGCAAACTTCAACGCGTCAATTGTCCATACAAGATATACTGACAAGGTAGAAGCACTAGAGTGTGTGCTCACTTTTATGTGTATGCCAAACGAGTGGATAAGACTGTGTACACAGTCGACAGAATGAGAGAATGAGAGAAATTTACGTTCTTCATAATCTGTGCTCTCATTGGAAAAATGGCTAATTTCAGTTATCCCAAACTTTTTTTAAATTTGCGGCAAATGTAATTTTCTATGCGTTTGATGCAAAGGCGAATTCGTTTGCAACAACTTGATACATATTTGCGATGTACGAGTTTATTTGGGAGAACACTTGAACGTGTGCGATTAATAAATTAATACAAATCAAACAAAGTATTGTTGCGGCAATCGAGGTTCATACTATAGGGTGCCTCAGTAAGAATGCACTTTTTCATAATAAAATAAAAACACGTATTTTTGTGATATTTTTATTGGATTGCAAAGAAGACACACTAAGATTAAATATGGAATAAAATATCTGTCAAGTGGCCCCACGGCCCTGATGACAGGACATTACTATTTCATGAAATTCTTCATGACTTTGTCATAGACATGTGGCTGTATTTCATCGATGGCGCGTTGGATCTCGTATTTGAACAGAGGAACTGATTCTCGTTTACTCATATAAACCCGAGATTTCACAAACCCCAAAGAAAGAAATCGCACGGCGTTGATGTTTGATTTTTTTCGGGTTTTCGCGACACTCTCGTTTACAGCTGCAATATTTTAAAGAGACCGACCGATATGTTGACATTCGGGAGTCTTACTGCCCATAACCCACTCAGTTTCTTCACGTTTTTTGAGAACTCTTCGAACTTTCTAGACCGAAAATTCTTCGAATATTGCGAGCGGTCTCAGCATAACTTTCCACATTTTTTCTAAAAAGTTTTCTTAATTCTAACGAGTTGTTCTTTCGTAAAGCGCTCCATTTTTAATAATCGGAACAAACATATGTGACAGCTGCAAATTTCAGAGTTACCACTTGCACAACAAAAATTACACTGAATTTAAAAAGTCCAATCTTATTGAGACAATCTTTACAAGATCAGGAAAATATTTTTAAGTGAAGTGCTCAATAGCAGAATAAACGTCAAGGGGAATTTTTTTAAAACAATTAGTGGTATTCCATCTGTACATCTTCGGAATGACCTTCTGAAAGTGGGATGTAAAATGATTGGAGCTTCCGAAATTGTAATCGACTAAACCAGATCAGAAACAGTGCAACGAATCACGAAAAAAGGCCAAATATATAGGCTTTAGAATTTGACAAACACAAGTGACTGAGTTTGTTTTGTATGAGAAGTTCATACGACTTTACAAGATAACAACAAGATCAGGAATATTTCTCTAATTGAAAAAATGTTGATTTTCTTTGGAAGCACATTCACTGGCATGACTAGTTTTAAACTCCGAGCCAAGTTCATCATCAGATGTCTAAATATTGTGCCTGAGTTGATGCCATCGGTAGATCATAAATCGTGTAAACACAAACCCAAATATTAAATTTATATATGCGAATTAGTATGGATTGAAGATGCTTAAGTACCAGCACACTATGAAATGTCCATAACTTCAACATATATGTTTCAATTTAAATAGCTTTATTAATTCGAGCCTTCTGCTGATTGGTTAGAATAGTCAAAATTCATTATAGTGTAAATTCAGCAATACACTAATTTAAAGAATTATTCAGAAAGCGTTACAACTGGCATCTTAAGTGAGGCATTTTTGAGGCATACAATAAAGTATATAAGAGGTGCCAGAACTTAAAGGGAGCAACAGTGCAAGGACCTCCAATAAGTTTATAATTAGGATACTAAAACTTAATTTAATACTAATTTTGTGTTTGGATATAATAAAGAGAAATTTTTGTTGAATTTGCTTCAACATCATCCGTGACTTGGGGTTTCAGGACTGGTCTGTAATTTGACACAATCTAGATTTTCCTATCAGGAGCCTGGAACTTGCTTTTGTACGAAGCGTCAACGGTGTGTAACATTCATTTAATTTCAATTAAAATAGCCTATACAAATTTCTTAATTTAACAATCTGTTTACGGAATTAACTATTTGTAATCACGCTGACTACTAAACGTATGTGTTACATTATTATGGTCGTGGTACTGTGGCGTATCATATATTCTAATGGGAGATGTATACCCACCACGACGTATAAGTAACAAAATATATTGTTATATGAGAATTAGCTACATTTGGATCTAAATATTAAGCCACTAAAATAATAAAAACTAATCAAATCAATTAATATACCAAAATATCGTAGTCAGCATTAATACAAAATGTAAAAAATTAAACAATTTGAACAATGTTTAGATTAATAATCAAATAAAGCACATGCTACTGATTGCCGTTTAGATTGTATTTTATAGAATAGATTATTGCACTTAATACGTAGCTATTATGGTGGTTTAACAAAATTTACTTTGTGGAGGAAAATTTACTAAAGCCTTTTAGAACTGTATAACTTTTCTAAAGTTTTGATCATGCTGAAAGCTTCAAACTGGGGAATCCTAGATTATTTCGTGGTAGAAAATATATAAATGATGAAAAAACCATTAAAACATAGAGAATTCAGAAACTGATATTTGAGATTTTTTCAGTGTATCAAAAGCTGTTAGCTTAAGGCATTTGAAAGTATATCTTGTCAAGATCAGTTCCAACTTCTTTAAAACCAACAAAAGATGTTTGCAAATTCGACCCTTTTTAATAATTTCAAACTGCTTGCGAATTTTTGACAGTTTACTGAAAAGTTCTACCCCTATGCAAGTGTTCGAAAAATATCTGGAGAACCATCGGTTCCCATTTGACTTTCTTGTTTTTGTCGCCTCAGGACAGCACAATTCTTCCAGGAAATAGCAGGAATCTTGAAAATGCATTTTGCATAACTTATGTTGAGAAACTATATCTTCATTAGTAGATATATAGAATGGCATTCAGCTTGAACAATATAATAAAAAATCATATGATGTGCCAGGGGACACCCGGTTGGAACGAACTTCCTTTCGCTATATATTATGCGCTAGTTAGTTCCAACACGCCTAAGGCGCCTGTTGAAAAATACTGTACTTTAAACGGATCTTGAAGAAAATATTCTTTTTGAAAATGATAAACTTTTTTTTAAGAATTTTTTTAGAATGTTTTTTTAAGCATATTTTTAGGACCTTTTTGTAAGAAAATGTATTATGTTTCCCCGGAAAGGAAAGGTTATTTTTTAACGGTACTTCTTTTATTAAAATCTAATGTTTTTTTAAGAAAATGTAAAATTTTTAAGGAGAAGAACTTTCTGTAAGAAAAAACAATAAGGTTATTCACGAAGGGCTGTTTAATAGGATATTTGATGAAAAGATTAAAAATAATCTCTGTGCTGCGTGAACATCCTTATATGTTATTTAGTCTCACATTCGATTACTTTTTTCTATCAGCTGTCTTCAATCAGCTTTTCGGCAAATTAAATTTTTGTTTACAATTGATATTATTTTATAATCGAAATAATCGACCGAATATAAATGGATAAATGATTTGGTTAAGAAATCTATGAAAAAAAAATTGTTTTACTTACCTTCACTCATGTTGATATTTATTTTTTCGCACAAAAAAAGCAACATAAACAACAATGCTACCAATATTTAAATATCAAATTTGAGATGCCAGATGGTAAAAATTCCCGTTTTTAGTGTTGTCAGTACTGGTATTTTCCAACACTACAAACAATCATATACTCTATTAATCACTTCCCAAAGGCAAGGGTTGCTCGAAGTTGATGCAAATATTTCCATATATTTTGTTGTTGGTGAGTTAATCATTTACGCGGTTACACTGTTAATCAGCCCTTCGTGAATAACCTAAATAAGTTTTTTACAAAGAAGTACATTTTTTAAGAACAGGTACTTTTTAAAGAAGTTGTACCCTTTTTAGGAAAAAGCTTATTTTTTAGCTAAAATGTACTTATTTTCAGAAAGGCTACTTATTTCAAGAAAAGTAAAGAAGTGGTATTATTTTATTTTTAAGAAATGGTACTTTTAAGTGACTTTTTTCAAGAAATTGTATTTTTTTTTAAGAGAAGGTATTTTTTTGAAGAAACAATTTTTTTTAGAAATGGAAATTTTTTTAGTACCTATTGGTCCTTTTTCAAGAATAGGTTTATTTTTTAAAATTATGTAACGGGTTTTTCAATAAGAGCGCTACAAAAGCTTTTTTTAATAAAACAAAGCCGGTTTTAGATACCACTGAAATTCTTTATTCCTGTGAAAGTACGTTCGATGCCATTCTGTATGGAACTCGATTCCTTTTGCATGGCCACGCTGAACCTAATTTTCGACGGTTTTCAAGCATGAATCGGCCGATACTGCTGCAATTTCACGTTCGATATTCGTACGAAGTTCTTCAATCGTCGCTGGCTTGCTGGCATAGGCCATAGACTTGACGTAGCCCCACAGGAAATAATCTAACGGCGTCAAGTCGCACGACTGAGGCAGCAAATTGTATTAGCTTACTGAACATGGATTTGACTAAGGTTTCTACATGGGCAGAGAGTAATGGGTTAAGTCTTAATCCCATTAAATCCAAGTGTCTTATTTTCAGATATGATGAGTAAATTAAATGTTACTTTTAACAATGTTGTTAGATATATTTTTGCCAAACGTAGAGGAGATCACATATCCGAACTAGCAAAATCTGTTTATGGAGTTACATTTACAAATCTTTTGAATATGAGAACGGTCATAAGTTTGCACAAAATTATTACGACCAAAACACCTCCATACCTCTACGCAAATACACGCTTTGCTAGATCACCTAGGGGAAATAAATTAATATATGTCAGACATCGAACAAGTTTTTCTGATCACTTTTTCTTTACCCACGCCATACGTCTTTGGAACAGACTACCTTTTAATATACAAATAATAACCAATAGCACGCAGTTCAAGACAAATTTTTTAAAACATTTTCAGCAAACAACAAGCAATTAATTAACTCAGAACAGTAACTGTAACACGAAAATGATGATTAGCTTCAAATCATGTCATTTAGCTTCAAAGTTTAATTTTAATTTTATATATTTTTAAACTTTGTATTCAATTTTATTATATCAGTTTTGGAATATGACATATAAACGTCCTAGAATTTAATCCTTAACTACTGAGTATTACGATCTGATTATCTAATTGCAATATTAACGTGATTTAAGAATTTAATTTAATTATGTGTCAGTTAATTAATGTGTTTATATAAAATTTGTACCAAAATATATAATCTCATGCTGAGTATAAGAATTAATTTCTTTTGTATGAGATGAACCAAATAAATAAATAAATAAATAAATCGACTGGGCCATTTCGTGAGATAACACGTTCACCAAACTTGGTTTCCAATAAATTGATTGTGGCATTTGCTGTGTGCTGTGTGGCTTGTGGCGCCGACCTGTTGGAACCACATGTCCTCCAAGTCCATATTATCCAATTGGAGCCCAAAAATATTCGGTTATCATTGAACGGTAGCGATTCGCATTCACAGTAATGTGCCGGTCTTGATCATCACGGAAGAAGCAAGGCCCAATGACGCCGCCGCCCCATAAACCGCACCAAACCGTAATTGTTTCGGGATGCAATGATGACTCATGGACTACGTGTGGATTGCTGGCTGAACAATAACGCCTATTTTGCTTATTGACGAAGCCATTCAGCCAGAAATGAGCCATCGCTGAAGATGATTTTCCGATGAAAATCCGAATCATTTTCAAGTTGTTGCTCAGCCCAATTCACGAACATACGACACTTATGGTGGTCAAGCGGCTTCTGTTCTTGCGTCAATTTGATCTTGTAAGGATGTAGGCCAAGATCTTTTCGCAAAATTCGCCACAACGACGTCACAGAGATGCCCAATGCTTGAGAACGACGTGTGAGAGACACATTTGGACTTTCTTGAACTGAAGCCTCAGCGGCAGCAATATTCTCGACACTACAGGCACTTCTTTGTCTCACTGGCACGGGAACATTTTGTACTGTGCCTGTGGATTAAAATTTTTCCACTAGACGCTCAATTGTTGATCTGGTAGGACGTAGCGCTCTTAAAGTTGAGGCCACTGACTCCAAATTTCGGTAGTAAATTTTAGTAGTTTCGACTCGTTGTTGGCTCGTGTATCTTTCCATGATGAAATGGCAAACCTTATTGAAGAGAAATGTCAAAAGAGCGGGAAAAAATATGGCGTCGTTTGCTGTCCCTATCGATTTACTTTTGTAGCGTATCTGTTGAAAACCCCTTTACTTATCTCAAGAAAAATTATTTTGTTTCACAAAAAAGCTACTCTGGAAAGAAAATGTAGGTTTTTAAGATAAGGCAAGTGGTTGTAAGAAAATTAACTTTTTAAAGAAAAGGTACTTATTTAAAAAAAAATACTTTTTTTAAGCAAAGGTGCTTTTTGTATGAAAATTTATTTTTTTTTTAGCTAAGTTTCTTCTTTAAGTTAAGGTATTTTTTTAAGAAAACGTACTTTGAATAGGTATTTTTTTTTGAGAAAATTTACTTTTTAAAGAAACGGCACTTATTTAAGAAAATTTTCTTTTTTTAAACTTCTTTCACTTTGGATTTTCTAAATTTAGTTTTTATTGGGTTAAAAACTACAATAGATACTAAATATTGGTTACAGACTCCACCTACAAAACTTCATATTAAACAAGAAATGTCCCAACATACGTTAGCCTAGACACAAACCAAGCAAAAGTATCCAATATAGTTGATAATACTGGGTTGCAACATAAAAGTGTTAAAAAAAAGTTGTTTAATTCTTTTTCCTTTAGCGCCCATCCCGTTGTTATCGATGCCGGTCACCTCGCTTAGTGACGGCGACACTATATGTATGTAGCCACGAAAAAGTTTCTCAAAATACCGATCGTTACCGGTATAAAACTATAGGTCCCATTCAAAAATAAATAAATGGTTTCCCATTACATCCCATGAAGGGACAGGGGAGAACTTCTCACAATCACTGAGCTGTGCGTTTTCCATTTTTCACTCACTGATTGGGACCTACAGTTTTACACCGATTCCGAAGGGTATTTTGAGAAGTTTTTTCATGGCTAAATACTCGATAGTGTCGCCGTCAACATGCGAGGTGACCGCCGCGGAATGAAATTTTAAGGTGGTCAGAGCAGGGTTCGAACCCAGGATCTCATGTACAAGAGCCGCGCACACTAACCATTGCACCACCGACGGCCCCATTCAGTGAGTGTAAAACTGGAACTGTCACAGACTGGTTGTGAGAAGCTCTCCCTGATCCCTTCATGAGATGTAACGGAAAACAAATTAAAAATTATCCCTGATGAATGATGACGAAACTTCAAGTAATTGATTTTACATGGAATAAATGTGTCGGCTTTTAGCTGGCAAGCGAAATCATGTCTAACGGGAACTGATTCTAGCGGAGGAAATCATGACCTGGAAGTCCTGAAATCACGACCAAACAGGCCTTCTTTAAAATGAGGAATGAATTCCTACACTTTGCCACCTCCTTTCTTTTTAACATTGCGTAAGGTTGGGAGGCAAGGCCTTCCATGCCCATTGCCTAAAGAAGGCCTTGGAAGGAATGTACTTTAATTTATTTTTGTTAAACAAGAATAAAATTAAAATTATTTATTTTATCACAAAATCATTATCCACTTCTACATATTTATTTATAGGTTTTACCACAACCAATTTCAAATTGAAAATTTTTATAATACCATGAAAAATATTAAATAATATATTGTTTTGTATGCAATTTTCCAATAAAATTACGGAAATAAAGGAAACAAATCCAATAAATTATCGTAAAAGAAATTTCTCGAATTTTGTAAAAATCTTCTTCTTGGTTATATCTGATGAAAAAGTTCATGCATTCCGCAGGCCTTATTTTAGGAAGGCATTACAAAAGAACCATTCCGCCTGCCTTATTTTTGGCAGGCCTTGCGACATACGCCACTGGGATGATTCTCTGGATATGAAGCTAAGTTTTTGCCAATGTTTCTTGTGTGTTTTGCTTCCAATATTTTTCGAACACTTTCATAATGGGAAATTGATGAATTTTCCAATGGCAGCATTTCAAACAACCGCTGACGAAGAACCGGGGTTACATTGAAATTGCTTTTCAGTTTGCCAGGAATCATGAGGATGCATTTTGCAAAACTTCTGTTTAATAATATGTCTTTATTAATAGAGATATAAAATGGCCTTGTGGTTTGATAACAAAATAGAGAAGTACCAGAAAACCGGCCAAATAAATAAAAAGTATCCCTTAAAATCATCTCGCGAAATATTGCTCGACAAAACACATCATTTGATTCCTAGATTGACCACAAAATCTATTTTCTCCAAAATGCTCTAGGTTTCGTATCAATAACCGCAACTATGAGCCCAAAAGTTTTGTCGAAAACAATCGCCATTCCCGTAGTTACTTCTTCATCAAATTTCAATTGAGACCCCGACCTCAAAAAATGTGTTGTAGTACGGCCTAATCCAAAGCCCTCGGGGAAGGAAACGAAATGATTCTTCAATGCCAATCTAATCACCTGTTGCCTACACGCGTTGTTTTTCGAAACTGCTATTAGCGAAATCATGATTTTTAGTCATAGCATTTGTTATAAATAAAACAAAAAATGGTTTCTCGTTACATCCCATGAAGGGATTAGGAAGAGCGTCTCACAACCAGTGCGCGTTCTAGTTTTAAACTCAGTCATTGGGACATACAGTTTTACACCGGTTCCGAACGGTATTTTGAGAAGCTTTTTCATGGCTAAATACTCGATAGTGTCGCCATCACTAAGCGAGGTGACCGTAGTCGAAAGAAATTTAAGGTGGTCAGAGTAGGGATCGAACCGACGTCTACCATTGCACCACCCACGGACACTTTGTTGTTATAAATATGTTCATTAAAAGATCCCGCTATTTGCATAATCCGCAACTGCGAAAACTTTTGCAACAGCCATCGATTCCAAGTCACACTCGTTCATTATTCTTGGCAATAGCAGCAGTCAAGTGCCGCTGTTAACCGACCGCATACACTTCCACCGCCACTGTTGCCACAAAAACAACGTCATCATCATAGTAGTCGTCATCGTCATCATGATCATCATCGGCACCACCATCCACCAGAACCAACGTCATGGCCATTGCCATCGAAATCACCAGTACCATCACCATCGTCATTGGGCCTGCAACAGCAACATCATCCATGTCATTATTTTATTCTCCCACTTGCAACCAAATACAGATGTACTCATATAATGGCTGTCAATGTTTAACGCGCATCCAATTATGGCTCTTAAATGGAAAGAGTTCAGTATGGAAACACAACACAATCCATCACAAAGGATTCGTTGTTCCTACAGTCACTGTCTGCAGTCTGCAGTAGAGATGATGACCACATCAAGTGTGTGGGTACATGTGAAGCTGAAGGAAGGGAGTGGTGGTCGTGGCATGGGTGATGCATGCAAGGAGGAGAGATTAAGTACTTAAATGTATATCATCTTCGGCCACCGCGTTTCCATTGCCGCCACAACATTTTGGCAGGATTATTGGCATGAGTGAGAATAAGTTGCCAAACATAACGTTGGACTCGCTTACAATTATACAACGATGCATTTATATGTAGATTTTTCATTGCAATTTTGGGTAAATTTTATTGCTGCATGATTGACAAACAAGATAAAAACTCTCCACCAGCAACAACAATAACTGCCACAGACCCACCAAGCAATAGCTGGAGCTTCGACCAACACCATCATAATCACCGGATCACAGTGGTTGAGAAATATATTTTTTGCAATATTTTAGGAAAACAGCCACATATACAGTTTAAATATGAATGAATGAATATTTTTCGAAGGAGTTTGGCCAACTAAATTGTCGGACGGCCTGTAGAAGAATATCGGTCACTACAACAACTGGAGGATTTTGTGGAAGGAAATATATTTAAAGATTAACTGGAAATATGTGTGTAAAAATCGATTGATACTCATTGATGCCTAAAAATGCTTAAAACCATTTACATCTTAACCAAAGTCTTCACTTCGAGCAACCTTCACCCACTGTGCACCGGTTACCACCAACTACCATCAACGACAGCAAAAACTGTTGTATGTACTTTATGTTTACATTCCAGCGCATTATATTACGTTTATGATTGTTGTCTTCCTCGGCGGTGGTGCTGTATGTTTTTTCCGGTGTTTATAGCCGCACCCGCGGATTCATAGTATTCAATATACAGATCCGTGTGTCCTTGCGCCCGGACGAGCATGTACTATCCGACAGTTTGTATTCGCCTTGAGTGAACAAGTCGTTCAACGGCAGATATTTAATGGTGCATAAGGCTAAGGCGGATGTAAAATGTTGTTATAACAAATTTATTGATATGTAAAGTTACACACATACAAATGCAAATAAATATTCACTAGTACATAAATACAGATACTTACGTAAGTATGACGATGTATTTTAAAAATGTCTTTGGTCTTGTTTGGATTGAATTATTTGCAAAAATATTATTGATATTATACATGATCATTACCCATTTATTAATCCATGCCCCTATGTCACCTGCAGTGGGAATAATAAGGTTGTGTTTTTTATAACAGATTCAATTCGCTTACCAGAGACAAATTCAGTGACGAAATTGAGCTGCTTTAAATCGGAAAGATGTTGTCGGGATGAAAATTTTGCGATATGATTTGCAGCATTACAAATTTAAATAAAACTTTAATATGTAACTGAAATCCCTATTTTCCCGCCAAATTGTATGACTCATAAGGGTTTGTAAATAAAAGTAACAAAATTTGTTAAAAATTTTAAAATATTATTGGATTTGATTATTTATATCAATATTGACTCCTACGCGTATAAGTAATATCATTAAGTCTGGTGTACCGTGACGTATACGTCAGAACAATGGCAGGTGTACCTACTACATGACGTATAAGTAATCATTAATGTTGATTATTCAACATTAATTCAACTCTTAGTATTAGAATTTGTTAATTAAATTTTTTTAAATAATTAAATTTTATGCAACAATTATTTTACTAAAGGCCGTAAAAATCTGTCTAAAATGCACTTGGCCAGAACTTGTACAATAATTTGTTGAATAGGACAGACAAGGGTGGGTACTTAAATTAATGGTACTACTATATATTCACTTGTGTCGTGCGATATCTGTGGATCAACATAACCAAATCTTTACCATATTATAACGGTGTTGCGAAAATGCAAAGCACTAAATAACAGAAGGCTTTGTAACAAAAACAACTGTTTAAGAGGCGAAGCCGCTGTTGAAAAATCCCAACAGAAGATCATCACCAAGCCCGCCGAAGGCTGGCTACTTGGAAAGCTTTAGACAGAAAAAAACTGCTACAGCCGGTGTCGGACCCTCCCCAGTAAAGAAACCGGTTTAGCCCTGTCGAAGTTCGGCATGGCGGAGAACTTTATTATAAAAATCCAAACTACCGCTGATAAAGACATGTGGCTGGATCTGAAATATGAGGATGCATTTTGCAAAACTATTTTTGAAAAACTATATCTCTAATTACTGAGATATAGAATCGTCAGGAGCTTAAATAACAAAGCTAAAAAAAAACCATGAGGTGTCAGCGGACACCCGGTTGGAACGAAGTTCCTTTCGCTATAAATTATGTACTAGCTAGTTCCAACAAGTCTAAGGCGCCCGTTGAAAAATATTATAATTTAAATGGATCTTTAAAAAAATGTACCTTTTGTAAAATAAAAATCTTTTTTGAGAAATTTTTTTTTACAATGTATTTTTTTTAAAAAAAATTATATTTTTAGGTCGTTTTTCAAGAATATGTATTATATTTTCCCGCATAGATTTTTTTTTAAAGAGAGGTACTTCTTTTATTAAAAGATAATGTTTTTTTTAAGAAAAGGTACTATTTTTAAGAAGAAGTATTTTCTGTAAGAAAAAGCCGTAAGAGTATGAATTTTTTGTAAAAAGTAGTACTTTTTTAAAAACAGGAACTTTTTGAAGAAGTGGTACTCTTTTTAGAAAAAGGTTATTCTGTAAGAAAATTTACTTATGTATTTTCAGAAAGCCTACTTATCTGAAGAAAAATAGGTAATATTTTACTTCTAAGAAAAGGTTTTTTTAAGAAAAAGAATTTTTGTAAGAAAGGGTATTTTTTATAAGAGAAGATACTTTTTTGAAGATAAGTTTTTTTTTTAAAAAAATGGGTTTTTTTGTTTAGAGTCGGTGCTTTTTTTAAGAATAGGTACATTTTTAAGAATACGTAGATAGTAGATATTGTCCTATTAAATAAGACAAAAATGAAACCATAGACACAATATAATATTTAAAAATTATAAAATCATAAGAATAGATCGAATTTATGCAACAAGGGTTGGGGGAACTGCTATATTAATCAAGAATAACATTCAATACTACAGTTACGATAGCAAGTATGTATTCGCTGGATGGTTTAGAGACGTGACTTTTTGACTTCTTGTTGATGAACGAACAACAGACGATGACTGTTTCGGAGATAAAAAAACTGTCCAAATTATCCAAGTTAGGAGTTAGTGGTACAATTAAATTGCAGTCACTACACGCGGGGAAAAAAACGTTTATTGCTCGGTTGCCGCAACAATACTTTGATTGATTTGTATTAATTTATTAATCGCAATCATTCTCCCAAATAAACTCATATATCGCAAATGTGTATAAGGTTGTTGCAAACGAGTTCTCGTTTGCATAAAATGCGTACAAAATTACAGTTGCCGCAAATTTAAAAAAGAGCACAGATTACGAAGAACGTAAATTACCCTCATTCTCTCATTTCTCTAATTGTCGACTGTACTTTGCACTCAGTCTTATCCACTCGTTTGGCATACATACTCACGCATACACATACACACTCTAATGCTTCTACCTTTTCAATATATCTTGGGCGGACAATTGACGCATTGTAGTTTGCTGCGCTTTTAGGTGTTATTTGAATGCGAGGCTAGACAGACGAGGCTAGACAACCTTTTTTAAAAGAATCTTTAAGGGTAAAGCCAAAAGCATAAAACTTGGAAATTTAACCAAAAAATAGCTTATGGAAGCCATAAATAAAAGATTTAATTACAAATCGATTGCTGCAACTAATATAACAGTTGGTGAAACCGCTTTTGGTTTCTCGGAAACATTTTGTAAGCTTTACTTTTTCATAACTCGTTTACTGCAAACGTTTTTCAGTTCCCGCCAACGTTTTTTAGTTTGGAGCAACTAGAACTCGGTTGCTGTAACCGAAACAACAGTTGGCGGAATCGTTTTTCGTTTCTCGGTATCGTTGTTTTCAGCTTATATTTTTCATGACTCGTTTGCTGCAAATATTTTTTGGTTCTCCCAAACGAAATGACATGTATGGATTAACAGTTCCTTTCTCCCAACTACAGTCCTCAAACGAAGTTCAGTTATCTGAGATTTCGTTTGAGAGGAACGAGTTTTTTCTTTGCGTGTAGAAGCTTTTATTCCGTCTTAGGGAGGACGAGATGTCCTCAGGCCATTTAAAAGTATCACACGTATCCTCCAATAACCTAAGTTTCGAACTAATAGAGACCAAATCAGAATTTCAAGTTTGGCCTCCTTAAATAGCTTATAAAAGTCAACATCGAATTCCCTACACTTCCAATATGTTCAGCGAAGCCCGATTTCCTTAGCTGTCATTATGTCATAATGCCTTCCATTGAAGTCAGCACACTTCACATAGGCATGACTAACAAAGCCAATATGAAACGAAACAACCCTGACTGTACAAATCTTTGCCACACACTCCATTGGCATATTATGTCTAAAGGTATGCAATATAATAAAATAACAAAACGAATTGGTACGACTTTCAAACACCAAACCACGAAATCCTAAAAGTATGGAGAATAATATGGGGTTGTATACTGGGTTATAGCAAAATACGGTTAAATAAAAGTTGTTTAAAACGTGCGATATGGAACTTCGTTCCAATAGTACAAAATATATGATTCTGATTATATTTTGTAATCCGACCTGTCGTTTACCAAAAAATTATCCAATTTGTTTTTATAAATTATTACATAATTTATATTTAAAGAACATTGGCAATAATACACTTCGGCAGATTACAAATTTTAATATAAAATATTTTGAGGAAACCTGTAGTCAATACAAACAGAAATATCAGCAGCAAAAGTCACATGCTGCTCCCGTATGCAGATTGATGATTGACATAGTTGGGCGAAATCTGCGATAAGTTACTGCAGTTTTTTCCAGAATTGGGAAGGAGTCAGCAGAAGTGAGTTCGGCAGCAAACAAGGGAGCGACAAAATCAATGGTTTCTTTTTTAGTTTTATTTACAGTTGACCTTTCTTGTTATTATGATTTTAAATTTTAGTATCGGCTTGGAGTCATAGGAATGAAGAAAGGAAAACGAGTTGTCTAATTTGTTTTTATCACAATTTATCTAGTTTCCAATATTTCGATCAACTTCGCTGATCTTTTTAAAAGATATAATATAAGAAACACACAAAGAGTTTATACAACATTATTGAAAAACGGTAAACAAGGAAGCATCAGTAATATTTTTGCACATAATGACATTGTGAGATAACAAAAAGTATACGAGTTGTCTCTGCCGCAAACTTTTGTCAAATAATTTTACCCTCAATCCAAAATTTGCAAGTATATATATGTCTGTAAACATGTGCACATTGGTCCAAATCGCGCTTGTAGTTGATTCCTCTCCCAGATGGAACGTCAACAATATGCATCATTTGCCGAAAGGGTTGTAGGGAGTAAATCCTTTCCGCAGTTAGGATTTTCACTTCGTTAAAGTTTGGGCTGTGTCCTGTTAACGTACAACGGGCCTCAAGTGCTGTTCCCTGTTTCAAAAGCTTATATTGCACGGGACGGTATTTGAAGGGAAAATTTTGTTTTTACTCTTTCTCACTAATGTTGTATAAAATCTTTGTGTCAAACTGGCCATGTGCTTCGAAATAACGGGGGGTTCATATTCCAAATGTTACATGGTCTACTCTTTATTTATTTTTGTTATTCAACCTAACTGTTCTAATATTAAACTTCCCCAAGTACACAAAATCATTATTGAGCAAATATTCCTTTAGACGTTTTGTACTAATTTTGGGATTGTGAATTATGTTTTTTGTTTTATTCATTTCGGAGTTGGCAGATATATCTTACATTGCCCTGGACAACTTATTTCAGAAACTATAGGCGAAATAATTAGTCGTGAAAATCCTTTGTCTTCTTGGTATAGTCAGTAGCCATAGTGAGCTATAAAAATTGATTTAGGTTTGTAATTCTGACTTGTTATATCTGTTGTGTTAATGGACTTGAACTAACCGGTAATACCGATTCTTATGGTTAACCGACCTGAATTCGGTTAATCGGATTCGATTTTTATTACACTGGCGATAAAATAATTACAACAAGTTTTGAAACGAAATCAATTTTGGTGTCATTCCTTCTAAGATTCCTCCAAAACTGAGGCACCAACTGAAAGACTATGTTGACATAGTTTATAGGTAATTTTATGTCAGACCTCTTGGCATACGTGTAACGAAATCGGATGAAATGCGTTAAATTATAAAGAACATTTTTTAGAAAAGGACCAATTTAGTTACAAAGTCCTTTGAAAAACTTAGCCCCAAAATTAAGAGTCTCGATTATTAATGTGGTTAGTGAACCATAAATCCTACTCAATTTATAGTAGCAACTGGATCACAGAAATATTTTTCGGGTTGTTTGATTTTCTAGTACCTTCAGTTAGGTTTACGCACAGCAGCTATAACCTTAAGTAGTTTTTTTTTATTATTTGAATGCAAATAGAGGGTTTTCAGTAAGAATGCACTTTTTAGTGTTAAAATAAAAACACGTATTTTTTGAGATAGTTATTATTAATTTTTTATTAGATTGTAAAGAAGACATATTCCGATTAAGTATGGAATAAAATATCCGCCAAATGCCTCGCACAGCTCAGGTGCCAGGCCATTAGTTTTTACATGTAATTTTCCATGACTTTTTCGCAGACGTGGGACTATATCTCACCGAAGACATATTGGAAGTCGGATTTGAGCTCAGGATTTATTCGCTTCAACCCGAGATTTCACAAAACCCCAAAGCGCACGGCGTTAAATCGCATGATCTTGGTGGCCAGCTGACATCAGAATTTCTTGAGATAATTTGTTCTGGAAATCGATGCTGCAATAAATCGATTGTTTCATGCGCGATGTGGCAGATGGTCCCACCTGTGGTCCAGATCCATGCCGTCCAGCTGAGGCCACAATAACTCTGTTATCATGCTCCTGTAACGAATGCCGTTCACAATCACTGCAATTTCGGCCTCATTTTCGCAAAATCCTCACCAAACAGTTGCTCGTTGTGGGTGCATTTGTTTCTCATGGATTGCATAAGGATTTTCATAGGCCCAAATTCGACAATGTTGTGTATTCACGAAGCCATTCAGATGGAATTGCGCCTCATCGGAGAAGATGAGTTGTTTTTGAAAAATTTGCATTGATTTCACTTTGTTCCATTACCCATTGAATGCATTCCCGGCGCTGTTCAGAATTTGCTGGTTTGAATTCCGATGCAAGCTGAATTTCTTTTATCTAAATTCCTTGAGTAGTGCTTCGTGAAATTTGTAGTTCTTGAGAACGAAGCCGAATTGATGTTTTCGGGATTTCATCGACACTCTCCTTTAAGGCAGCATTGTTTTCAAGAGACCGACCGGTGCGTTGACGCACAGAAGTCTTACAGCCCATAACAGACCCAGTTTCTTAAAATTTTAGACCACTCTTCGAATGGCTGACACATTAGATGCACTTTCTCGTCTGAAAATTCTTCGTAGTTTGTGAGCGGTCTCAGCATAATTTTCCAAATTTTTGTAATAAGTTTTCACAATTATAACGCATTGTTCTTTCGTAAAGCGCTCCATTTTCAATAATCGGAATGAACATAGCAGCCAAATTTCAGAGTTGCCACAAGCAAAAAAAAGTTAAAGTCAATTAAAGAAGTGCAACCTTACTCAGACACCCTTTATATGATAATACTACCAAATATTCAGCCTAAAAATCTTACTGTTTTTGTTGCTTGGATGGAACTATAAGGTGTTTGTTTGTAGGTTGTCACAAATTCAGTATTCTTGTGTCCAAACAGATTGTGTTTGCTATTCAATATTACGTGTTTGAGACACAATGATGAATAGGTTATAAAGCGATCCAACCGTGGCATTGTTTGTTGGGAATTACTGCAAACCATAACGTGACAGACAACACAGAAACAACAACGCAGCAGATCTTCCATTCCTGAAAGCAATGCTTGTAAACATCTACATTAGGGTGGGTAAAATCCCATACAAAAAAAATCACTTTTAAGTCACCACCTAAAAATGAAGTTCAGAGTATTTAATGACTATTTGCAAAATATTGCGATTCTGGGTTCAGCAAATTGTGAGCTATTTTGCTTTAAAAACACCTCTAATTATAAGGTTTTTTGGGTATAACTTTTAAGATGTTGCAGATATTTGGAAATTTTATTACGGGTACGTAGACCTTTAGGAGTTCTTGCATTGCACATATTGTTTTATGTGTATTTTGAAGTTGATTGAGTTGTAGAAGTTTTAATGCAGTTTTTAAGTGGATTTTCGTGGAGTCCTAAGAAAAAATCAAAATAACTCTGTCATTTTTACTCGCATATTTACACTGAGGAGAGGTGTTTTTAAAGCAAAATAGCTCACAATTTGCTGAACCCAGAATCGCAATATTTTGCAAATAGTCATTAAACAATCTGTACTTAATTTTTAGGTGGTGACAGCAGCAATTTTTTTTAAGCCCACCCTAATGTAGATGGTTCCTGCCATTTTTGTTTCAGCGTGTGGGCATCAATCTCTCAATGCATGGGCGTTTTTTGTTGTCTTGTTAAGTCTAAGCCTTTGTTCAGAGTGTTTAATGACTATTTGGTGTGATATAGTTTGGACATTCTTAGTACGAAATAAAAATCGTCTATAATATTGTTACGAATTTCCATATTCGTCCTTTTTGCGTTGTTTTATTCCCAATAATAAAACAAGGTTCGTTTTAAATTACGATAATTACAACGGTTTAACTTCCTTATATTTTTTTTATATAGTACAACAGTTTACTTTATTTATGACACTTTAACAAGTCTTATATTTTACTATCAAATCGCGTTGCTTACTTTACGGCGGTTAATCACAAACTGAACTCTCCATTCCAAAGACCTACGCTATTTAAACCAACTCACCATACTCAAATGAAGGAAGATCTAGCGAATTCAAGAACCTTCTAGACATTGTTGTTGTTGCTTATCTTTGTAAAACAATCTCGAATGGCGGAGAGTTATCTTTACAGAGGTGAATTCATGCTACTGGTTTAGCGAGCTGGTACGTTGTTACAATGCATACTTTCAGGTGCCTGTTATTACATGCCTGTTATTTACATACTGTTAGTAGAGTCATTAACAGCATGCAAAAGCTTTTACTTATTCGTAACAATATTTACATGGATTAGTTCTTATTTAAATTTGAATCTGAACTATGTTCTGTCTTTTCGCGTTCACTACAGTTATGCTTCCAGTTAACCTCCATTATTATGTTGAAGAGATTTCTAACAATTGTTGTTTGTATCGATAACGATATTTTGTATTAATAACGACGTGACAATTAAAATCCTTTCTAACATGTGTAAGAGATTACGCGATAGTTTGAAAGGCGCTGATTCGTTTGGCTTCTGCAAATAATTTACTTGACAAATATTCTATTATCGTATAAAATCAAACGCAAAAACCAATATAATGAACAATAACGACTGCCATTGTTTCAGCTATTGCCACATTTGCGACTTCCATTGTAATAATATTATTCATCAATTCCAAATTTTACAACAAATATATCTGCCTGTCGGAAGGATAGAACCCATCAAACTTTAAAGTTATCTAAATCTAACAATATGTGTTATGAAGTTTTATGAAAATATTATCATACGTTTTCTGTTTTTTATATCAGTGTAAATAATAAACTTTTCGAGATGTCCCTTTCGCAGGACCTCACATCCATCCGCCCAAGTACCACTGATAACGAAGTAATTTCAATGTGGCCAGAGAGTTTTTATGAGACACTTTTAGATTTTACCGCATTGCAAAACAGCAAGGGTGTCATCCTTTTGCCAGACAACTTGGCCGTAATAAACGTGATAATTGTGGCATTAAAATGGAAATGTTCATCATAAACTTCATTTGAATGTCTATATCTTGTCGCGCATTACTACTTGTTAAAATCCATTTGAAAAGTTTCCCACTTATCTTTTAGAGTGGTTTCAATCGAAAGGGATACAGTGAAATATTTAACGATTACAGCAGCTACTTAAGTGGTTACAAATCACCATGAATATGGACGTTTTATAAAATATTTTAAATATTATTACTATTATTATAAAGATATGAAATATTAATGTGATAAAGAACATAACAAAAAGATAAAAGATTCAAATTCAGTTATTTGCAAGCAGTTTCGAAAAGTTACAAAATAACAAAAGCAAAAGGGTAAACGTGGAATTGTATGTCATTAACATTTGCCCGTATTACACAGTGCAACAATTTTTTGGGGGGTGAATGATTTCATTACAGAATGAAAGACTTAAGTGTGTACATTAGAAAACCGGAAAAACAGACCTCTTTTAGGTGACACTATTTTTGTATTGCCTGATGCAATTTGTGGAATGAAGTTCCTTATCGCACGTTGCGGGATGGGCGCTAAATGAAGAAAAAAAATAAACAAATTTTGATTTAACCCTATTATGCTGCACAACACTATTATCAACTATATTGTTTACTTTTGCTTTGGTTTGTGTCTAGACTACAGGGTGATTCAGGAAGTTCCGGAAAAATTTCTCCAGCCTATTCCTTGGCTCATTTCATGAAGAAAAGTCCACTAGGACCATGTCCGAAAATGTAAGGGTGCGAAATGGCAGCGGGTTCAAAATTTTCGGATTGGCGGTCGGAGGGTAGTAGGGTAAAGTTGCTAACTTCTGAGCCAGTGGTAGGATTTTGTTGGGCTTGTTGGAAAGGTCTTTAAGTGGCCTTTCAAAAATAGTAGAAAAGTAGAAAAAAGTCAAATCGCCGAGATACAGAGCTTTCGGAAAAAAATTAAAAAAAAATTCAGTTAACCTTAATTTGCTCAGCCAGATGGCAGGTAACTTATGTTTTTTCCGTTGAAAGATAGTCATACCTCTTACGTTTTCAAAATGACCTAAACGAAGCCCATAGGTCTTATCGTTCAAAAGTTATGACAATTTTACAGAAATGCAAAAATTTTTGTTTTTGGAAGCGAAATAACAGCACACATTTATTTGTTTTTGTAAATTAACACGTATAAGATTTTATTTTCCAGTCCATTCAAATCCAACCACTGGCTCAGAAGTTAGCAACTTTACCCTACTACCCTCCTACCGCCAATCCGAAAATTTTGAACCCGCTGCCATTTCGCACCCTTGCATTTTCGGACATGGTCCTAGTGGACTTTTCTTCATGAAATGAGCCAAGGAATACGCTGGAGAAATTTTTCCGGAACTTCCTGAGACACCATGTATAAAATGCAACACTGCTCGCATCAAGTACCACCTGCTAAAAGACCACTGTCAAATTTTGAGGAAGTTACGTCATTTACTTTGCGTTTAACAGCTGTTCAAAACATACAACCTCGTGCATTTTTTTAAAAATGGACAAAAGTCAATTTCGATTGTTCATTGAACATAATTTTTTGCGAAAAAAAACCGTCAATCACACCAAGAAAAAGCTTGGTAAATGCTATAGGGACTCTGCACCATCGATTTCAATGGTAAAAAAGTGGTTTACTGACTTTCGTTGTGGTCGCACAAGTATAAATGACGCTGAACGTTCTGAACGGCCAATTGAGGACAATACACCCGAAAATGTTGAAAAAATCCACGATATGGTGTTGGCCGATCGAAGAGTAAAAGTGCGTGAGATTGTTGATGCCATGGGCATTTCATATGGCAGTGTGGTTTCGATTTTAAATGATCAGTTGGATTTAAGAACGTAGTCGTGTGACAAGTTCAAAGGATTGTCTGCAGTTGTTTAATTGGGCTAGGAATTGATACCTCATCCGCCATGTTCTCCGGATTTAGACCCCAGTGACTATTTCTTATTTCCAAACCTAAAGAAATGGCTCGGTGGAAAGAGATTTAGCTCCAATGATGAAATTATTGATCAAACAAATGCCTATTTTATGGACCTCAAAATGTCCTATTTTTTGGAAGGGTTACAAAAATTGGAGAAACGTTGGACTAAGTGTATTGTGCTAACAGGAGATTATGTTGAAAACAATTTTTTTTTTTGATGTGTTAACATCTATAGGCCCGGGTAGGGACTAAATTCACAAAGTGAATACAAACATCCAAACACATTTTGTCCGACTACGATCACACAGATTGTCCGACTGCGACCACAGATTGTTTGGTGTTAAACTCCTCCGAAACGGCTCCGAGCGGCAGCGAATAGTCACTTGTGTGCGGAGCACTCTCAGAGGAAAGAGAATAATGACGTGGTTATACGATAATAAAAATGAGATAGCAAGGGAGCAACGAAAAATGTGTGAACTTGTCTAGCGTATATACGAACATAGCAATGTATGTATGTTCATTTGTCTTTTGCTTTGCATTCTCTGTTTTTTGAGGGAATAAAATAAACCGTATTAAGCAAGAAAATAATGACACGTGTAATTGCACTTGTCTTTAAATAATTTTAAGTATTAATATTATTTAAATGTAACGTCATCATATGATTGAACGCTGTTTTTTATTTTCCAATGTAACATTTACTAATGAGTTTATAGAAATCGAACAGCTACCGTGTAAAAAAAAGGTGTTAAAACATCGCCCGTGAGTTCGAACACTCAGTGAATTTTTTTTGCAAAAAAAACTATGTTTCATTCAAAAAGTCACGGACGTATTGATCCGCCCTCGTACCTTTTGTTTCTTGAGATAAGTAGTCATCGAAAAATAAGTAAATTTTCATAAAAATATACAAAGAGTACCACTTCTTTAAAAAGTACCTGTTCTAAAAAACTACTTCTTTGTAAAAAAAATTTTTACTTTTCGATTCTATTAGTCAAGCTGAAGACCATATACAGGGTGTTTCTTTTAAACTGAGACGATCAAATATCTCGAAAAATAGCCACTCTACGGAAAAAATTTCCATAATCAAAATTTAATCATACCGCGGGGGAAATACATTAGTGCAAAAAAAATAGTCCCCCACCCCCGGCTTTGTAGGTGGGGCGGGGGTAACTTTTAAACTAAGATAGGAAGCCATATTTTTTATTGCAGATACGGATTCTACGACTAAAAGTACGTATGATTTGAATGAAATATTTTGTTGGAACAAAACGACACCTCATGTGATTTTTATTATGAGCCGAAATAGTATTTGACAAATGTTCAAAATACTATGTTGGTCAATAACGTTGCGCAGTTTCTAGTCACGATACCTTCAGTGAAATTGAATGAACGTTTTTTCATGAACGTTTCAATGCTCTATCCCGATTCCGTGCGTGTGCTTTTCATACTTATTTCGAGAAGTGGCCAACAAGTACGTTAAATCGGAACTTTTGGGCTTTCCTATGTGTTTAGAAAGGAAGAGGCTTAGGGTTTAAATATTCTAGAATGTCATCATCAGATGCCTAATGTCATCATCAGATGCCTAACTACTGAGCCTGAATTGATACCATCGGTTGATCATAAATCGTATATATACAAACTGAATTATGTAATTTACATATGCGAAAGACACACTGAAAAGTATTAAATCCAAAATAAGAACAGGCGGCTTTTATCCACCATGTTCATCTTTTCTTCTTTCATACTCGGACTGTGGCAGTGCTTTGAGGTGAGTTTTTTTTTACTATATCACAGAGTTGAATTTTTCTGTGGTGTAAATTTTTTGGTGAACTTCCATTGGAAAGTTCGACATCTTCTACCATAAACATGCATAAAACCTTTTCACCATCAAACACCCCTGTAAATAGTACCAAGAGGTCAGTCGCTCGATGATGAATTTCGTGAAGGTCGTCCAACTTTGGTCGTTTTGCCGGAATCCATCGATGATATGCGTGAACGGATAAAGCAAGACCGACATGTGACAAACTGTGAGATAGAAGCGTCCTTGGGCATTAGCATCATTAGCATCAATAAGATATTGGATGTTCACTTGGGGGTGAAAAAGACATTTTCTCGTTGGATCCCACATAATTTGATGAATGCTCAAAAAAAGTCTTATGGTGATTGGATTAAAGAAATGTTGAAAATATACAACCCCGGTAACTCACAGGTGACGACTCATGGATCTATATACATGATCCCAAAACAAAACATCAGTCGACCGTATGGGTCTTTCAGGACAAGCTAAATCCAACAAAAGTTGTTCGTGGCAGAAGCAAATCGTAGCAAAGGAACGAATTCTTTTCAGAATAACAGTGCCTTCAGTGGAACGTAGGAAAGCCAATTCATAGTAGTATACCAACATCTGTTTGCCAACAGTGTTCGAAGAAATATGGAAAAACAACAAGAGAAGACGGATCATTTTGCAACAGGACAATTCACGCTCTCACACATCAACGGAAACAATTGGCTATTTGAGCATTTAACATGTCGAATTGATGGGTCATACGCAGTGCAGCCCTGATTTGGCACCCAACGTCTTCTTTTTACTGCGATGTCAACGTCTTTCGACGTCGGAAGCAGCTGTTGAAGCATTTACAAATTAGTTTTCCTCCCTTATCAGCCTCTTGTACCGCTTATTGGCAGCACGCGTTGTAACTGAGTGTTTCGTTGCCATATGTGCAGCGTCTTTTTCATCAGATGCAATGCGACATTCTTCGTCGTACCATAGCTTAACCTTCTGCGGTTTTTGATAGCCAAGTTCAGTCCTTGCAGCGGTTTCCAAAGAATGGGAGACCTGCTTCCACTGCGCTTCTGGGTCCTCAGGCAGGGTAGTATTCTACTCTAGCAGGAGAGTAAGCTTTTGTTGGAAAGGCTTTGATATCTCCGGTATTTGTAGTTTGTCACTATCTAGCTTTTCCAGTTTTGGGCTTCGTACGTTTTTCACCCTGCTCAGTCTTGTGCGAACTTTCGCAGCCAGCAGATGATGATCCGAGTCAATATTGGCACATCGAATCACGCGTACAGCAGTGTGCTTGCCACCTATTATCAAGTGATCAATCTGGTTCTTCGATCTCTGATCGGAGATAACCAGGTCGCCTTATGTATTTTCATATGCTGGTATCGTGTGCTATTAACTACCATGTTCTTTGCAGCGGCGAAGCCTATCAGTCTAATTCCATTATCGAAAGTGGTATCATCTAGACTGTGATTACCGATGGTTGGTCGAAAGACACTTTCCTTTTCCCAATTTGCCATGAAAATCGCCAAGAATAATCTTAATTTTGTGGTCAGGGTAGCGTTCGAATACCCCCTCGAGATGCTCATAAAATAATCCTTTGTCTTCATCGTCTTTATCCTCTGTCGGTGCGTGCACATTTCGTGCATATTTCGCTTTGATGCGAATTGTGGATGTGCGCCCACTCAGTGGGTTGAACTTTGAAACTAAGTGTCGCCGTCGCTTGCCAACTATAAATCCGTACCCGAATTTGTGCTTTCGCTCATGGCAACTGTAGTAAATGTCGTAGTTTTTTATTTCTGGTGCAACCATATCCTGTCCAACGCATTTCCTGGATAGCAGTGTTGTGATGCTTTATATTTTTCGAGGACAGGTGCCAGTTGGAAAGTGGTACCTGTCATATATAGTGTTCTTACGTTCCAGGTACATATCCTAAAATCGTGGTCCTCAACACGTTTGCGAGGGAAGTCAACAGTTTCTGGGTTTGTTCATTTATTATACTTCTTGTATACTTTCATTGCGTATATAACGGTGGTGGGAGGGAAACCCAGCCCATCGTGGTTTGCATTTTATCTATAGCCAAAATGATCATGCTTCTGTCGCCCACTATGGATCAGACTCTGATCAGAATGCAGTGAGACGAAACTGGATTTTGGTTTCTTCAAGTTTGATCTGCCGCTGGTCCGGGGTGTTGGCTCATCCGCCTTCTTGGGACAGAAGAATATGTCCGCTAGTTCGAAGAGCTCCACCGACGAGCTTTCAATCGCATTTGCCTAAAAATAAAAGTGAGAATATGATTCTTTTTATATTAACAATGATCATTAATTAAAAAAGGCTGGATCAGTTTTATTTTTGATGTGTTAACATCTATAGCGGCGTATAGGGACTAAATCTATTAAAGTCAAAATCTGCTAAAACCAGATTTTATGCTGCTGCTAAAACCATCGCAGTCGACGTTATGGTGACATACTAATATGTCAGCTACTTCGTACGTTGTGTGATGTTGTGTGTTTGGCTGTTTCGTTGCTGTTGATATGGCAAACTTGTGGTTATGTGCCACACGTATACGTCAGCTACTTCGGACAAAGTATGTGTGATGTTGTGTGTTTGGTTATTTTTTTTTAGATACCCCCCCCCCCCTTTAGGAAATAAAATAATCGGTTTATAAAATCACTAATTATAAATAAATTATTTTACAACTGACTATAAATTGGTTTAAATCTCATGCAGATATCACCCAAACATATTGCATGGATACACACGTAATGTGGAAAAATATAAGTAAAGCAAAATACATAAGTAAATGGAAGAAAATGAAAGAAACAAAAGAAGTTTGTAAACCAGTTAAATGCCGCATTTCAACCAAAGCGCACGTGGTCTTTGAAGTGAATTTTAATAAGTGCAATTTTTAAAAAATAAATTGTTCGGAGCAATAGCCAAAAAGTGTTTGAGTTTTTAGTTGAATAGAAGCAACACAATAAACCGAACCATTTTCGCAGTTAAATAGTGCATAAATTTAAATTGTTTTATACCGGGCAAAGTTTGCACAAAGTTTGTAGTGTTTTTATTTCTCGTTTTCTAAAAAAGTCGGTAAAAATGATTACGACTTTAACATAAATATTAAAAGTATAAAATCAAATTTAAAGTGATATTGTTATCGTATAAAATTGTTCAAAAAGATTTTAGGATGCACAAATCTATAGGATAAAATCAATTAGAACTCTGTGGTCATTACCATTTTCTTAATTTGTACTTTTTACAGACCAAAGCCATGAAATTGTCGCTTAAAGGGAAATTGCAAAAAACTTTAACGACAATTCTCTCTACGCAATTGATTCTGGAGACAAATATTGATGGCACTCATGGCAAAAAGCGGCTCAAGGACTACGAAAAAGTTTTTGGTGCACTGATGGATGCAGTTCGACCACTATGTGATGACCCAGATATGGAATTACGCAACGCTTTATCGGTTGTTAAAAAACGTCACTTTCATAGCGTTTGTGTTGAAAAAAAAGTAAATAATTTTTTTTTTGTGAAATTCGGTGTAATACCAGCTTTTCTACATCTGATTAAGAAGATTATGGATGATTATGGATTATGGAAGATTATCTTGCGTTTAGTTGTTTGTTGCGTTCACTTCTATACTGCGTTATATGGTTGCCTATCTTGCTGTGTGTTCGCCATCCATCGTTTGTTTTTTTATTTACAATACAACTTTTATAGTATCTCATGAAGAGTACCTGAGTTTTAATTTAATTTTGTAATAAGATGCCTTATTTTAAGTGAAAAATGTATTGAAAATTTACGGTTTAAAAATGAATTTAAAGTAAACTGTTTAAAAATAAATTTTAAGTAAACCATTTAAAAATGAATTTAAAGCAAAATGTTTACAAATTAATTAATAAATAATTGGTTTTTAAATAATTGAAATTAAACTGACTATTAACTGGTTGAAAAATAAGTAATTAGTAATCAATTTAAAAGTCATGCAGAGACGACCAATTGACTATTGCCTATGACATGGCAATGTTAATATAGTGCGTCGGCGACAAGGAGAACCACCAGTTGTGCTTATTTAAAAACCAGTTTAAAGTTATTTACAAATGTGTTTGATTTCCTACAGGGCCCCTACACAAACCACCCACACAAACACTCCACGGCACAGAAAGCACAAATAAATCACCAACATATCAGTAGTAGTAGTAGTTGTTGTAGTTGTTGTTGTTGGTGTTGTTGTTTATTTATTATAGTGAAAGGTAAGTCCAATAAAATGTGAGTGCGGAGCACTCTCAGAGCAAAGAGAGTAATGACGTATTATACGTATATAAAAATGAGACAGCAAGAGAGCAACGACAATTTTGTGAACTTGTGTAGCGTATGTACGAATAGAACAATGTACGTATGTATATACAAGTGTCTGTTGCTTTGCATTCTTTGACTTTTGTGGGAATAAAACCAAAAGTATTGAGCAAGAAAATAATGGCACATGTGCGTGCACTGGGTTTTTAAATAATTTTAAGTATTAATATTATTTAACTGTAACGTCATCATATGATTGAACGCTGTTTTTATACCCTCCACTGTAAGTGATAGAGGGTATATATCAGTTTGTCATTCTGATTGTAACATATAGAAATAAGGCTTTGCGACCCCAGAAAGTAAATATATTCTTGATCCTTATAACAACCGGAGTCGATATAGCCATGTCCGTCTGTCCGTCTGTTGAAAACATTCTCACGACTGCAATCGGAGATAACGCGGTTTGGTTTTTGGCCAGAATGTTCCACGTATTCTTGAGCAGTTTGGTATTGAAAATCAGCGAAATTGGTCCTCATAAAATTTTCACATTAATTTTTGTAGTTTTATACTAAACTACTCCTTTTGCCGTCTGGTGAATTTCCATGTTGAAAATCTTTGTTGTGCTTTATAATAGGTAAGTACTTTAGAATGTTTAGATGTACTTTCATGTGTTCATACATTTATATGAATTTGTCACAGTTCATCTAAGGTCGCTGTGGCCTGATGGGTAAAGGGTTGCGCGTTGGAGTCTGAGGGTTGTTGGTTTAACTCTCGTCCCAGTTTTTTTTTTTTTTTAACAGTTCTTCAAAAAATGCTTTTTTATTTTTAAAAAATGCTTTTTTATTTTACTTGTGAACAGTAACTTATTTTTATTTTTTTTAAAAAAGTAAATTTTCTTAAAAAAAAGTACATTTCTTAAATACATTTCAAAGTACATTAGGTACATTAAGTACATTTCAAAGTACATTTCTTAAGTACATTTCATTAAGTACATTTCTTAAGTACATTTCTTTCTTAAGTACATTTCTTAAGTACATTTCTTCTTAAGTACATTTCTTAAGTACATTTCTTCTTACATTTCTTAAGTACATTTCTTAAGTACATTTCAAAGTACATTAAGTACATTTCAAAGTACATTTCAAAGTACATTTCAAAGTACATTTCAAAGTACATTTTCTTAAGTACATTTTCAATGTGAGCATTTGAGCATTGTGAGCAATGCATTTGTGAGCATTGTGAGCATTTGTGAGCATCCTGCATTTGTGAACAAGTAATTGCATTTGTGAACAAGTAACTTATTTTTATTTTTTTTTTAAGTAAATTTTCTTAAAAAACGTCCTTTTTCAAATTTAATATTTTGCTGGTTAACACTAAGGTGGAGGGTATCAAAGATTCGGCACAGCCGAATTTAACACTTTTCCTTGTTTATTTTTCAATGTAACATTTACGAATGTGTTCATAGAAATCGAACAGGTACCGTGTAGCACAAATGTGTTAACACATCGCCCCTGAGTTCGAACACTCATTGGATTTTTTTGCGCCTAAAAATTTTAATAACTTTTATATTTTTTACCCGGTTTGTATAAGCTTTTTAATTCAAAGTAGAATCTTTTTAACAAAATGTACAATACGGGCAGAACCAAATCGAATACCTATCACCACGAGGTGGCCACTGATGTGTATTTAAAGAAAACAGTTTATTTGAATCACTTTGGTGAAAAACCCTTCACCACAAATCGTTTTGTTTTCTCTTTATTGCAACAATTTTCAATTTCAATTGGGTTTAAATTAAAAAAGTATATTGTTTTTTAAAGACACTCAAATTATTTTTAACAGCCGAACATGGCTGACTAATGTCAACAAAATGTGAGTGGTGAATTAATTTTTTTTTAGAAAAACGTTCGGTTTGGTGTGGAATAAACGATATGAATCGTAATCCAGAAAAATAAAACCCATCCCTTGTTTTTTATAAGATAATCTATTTTCTTTTTCAGTCTGTATTTTTTGTAAATATAAATTTTTAAAAAAAATGTCGAAAGGATAAGGATGATAGTAAAATCAATGTACTTTAAGTATAGATTAAAGATCAGTGCTGACAACATGGTATATGATTGAAAGATATTACACGATTGAATAATTAAATTCGCCACCAGATGGCTACCCTCAACAACTACCCATTGGAATACATTAATCTACAAACACAGTGTGTGAAATCAGAAAAATAAAATAAAAGTGCTAAATTCAAAATATGCTTGAAATTCGGAAACAGGCCAACCAACCTCAAAAATAACCAAATCTTTCGTCTCTTTCGAACATTTTTTCCTTAGTGATTTTACCAACATGATACTTTAAAAAATTTGAAATACTATTTACAGAAAGATATCCACCTTTTTGTATAATGAAGACGTTGAAAATAGGCACTGTCTACTACTTATTGCAGCAGAGGCCATAATGAGACGTTGGGTCGAAATATGGAGTTTTTAGCTGAAGATTGGCAAATCTGAACTGATATCTTATTGCAAGTGATTGTCTATCCTAGAGAAATCGCAAAGAAGGTTGCAAAAGCTACTAAAAATAGTACCAAAAAAGTACCCCCAAGAAATACAAACACAGTACCAAAACTAGTACCAACAAAGTGACAACAACTGACAAATTGTAACAAAAGTGATGTAACCAACGAAAAAAAAAAACCAAAAAAGGTACTATAAAGAAAAAACGGACAAAAATTGTTATTAACACCATAAATGAACGGAGAAAGATACCCAAAAAGGCCAAGAATGATCACATAGATGTTGAAAAACGGAACGAAAAAGTCCAAAAAAAATTACAAAAGAAGTACAAAAACAGTACCAAAAAGTACCAAAAAAGGTACAGAGGAGTACAAACAGTCTATAAGAGAAATTGCAAAGAAGGAAGCAAAAGGTACTAAAACTGGTACCAAAAAAAGGAGCCAAACCAATACCAAAAAGTACCATAAAGGTATCTGAAAAGTGCAATCTATTTTAAAATTAAGTACACAAAATTCATAATTCCTTCTCCAACCGTTTGGTTTTGACGAAAGTACTATTTTTTCCCCCTTTTTGTCCTATTTGTATGTCCAACAGTTTAAATCTTGAAAATCACATATCTTCCTATGTCTTCGTTACTCCTCGTGCAACTCAAATTTCATAATTCGGTCGTCAGCAGTTTGGTATTCACTGTAGTACCATTTTCGTCCCGGTTTGCCATACTTTTCACCCTAAAAGTAAAAATCTTTAAGTTAATTATCTCCCCCTCCTCCACCGTTTGTACGCGGTAAGACGAGTGGACACACCAAGTTTCGTGATTCGGCCTTTAGCAGTTTGGTTTTAGCGTAATACTAATTTTGTGCCATTTTGCCCCGATTTTCTCCCCAAAAGTATACATTTTTAAAAATCACTTTCCCCCCACGTTTCTATATGTTAAGAGCAATTTACACACCAAGTTCAGTGAATCTGTCTTTAGCGGTTTGGATTTATCCTACCGTTAACCGTTTGGCCAGGGCGCTGATGAATCAGTCAGTCAGTCAGTCAGTAACGCAACAATTTTATATGTCGTTAGCTGAAATGCAAAACAACGTAACTACAATTATCATATGTGTACAGGAGCAGAAAAGGAACGCTTAAAAACTGGTAAGGAATGTAGCCATACTTTCGGTTCTTATTTTAAGAAAGGTCTTACCTTGAGCAAAATTCGGAAATATAGCTGCCAAAACTGTATTCTTTGCCATTTTATAACGTTTTTCCATTCGTCTGTAAAAAAAAAAATGGGAATTGTAGTTATGTTGGTTTGCATTTCAGCTGCCGATAAATAGATGTAGTAATATCAGCACAACACACAAATATTTATTTTGTTTTGGAAATAAATTTTTTAAATTTCAAAACAGTGGATTCCCTTTTCAAAATAATATAAAACTAATACACTTTTCAAAATAAAGTGCATTTATCCTCGAACTGAAAAAATGTTTAAAGTTCGATTTTTGATTTTATTACTGTAAATGTCAAACACTTCCGTTGTCTGTTTACAATTATAATTTAGATTTGATTTGGAATATTTTTAACGATTCAAAGAATAACAATACATTTGCTTCGATGCAAGATATGGCAGCACGACCAAACAATTAGACTCGGTATACTTTTTTATCTAGTACCGTGTAAAAATTAATATTAAACGAACAAATCGGTCAACAAATTATTCTTTCGAAAATTGTGACTTTCGCTACAATGCTAAACGTGGAGTCGGAGTCGTCTAAATTTTTACGACTCTAACTCCGACTGCGGGCAAATCACCCAGACTCCGACTCCAAGTCACCGACTTCAGCACAGACTTTACCGTACCGGTTTCCACTGCGCTTTAGAAACGTCAAGGGAGGTTACCTTCTGCATGCTGTGGATGTGGCTGCAGCTGATTCCGAGAAAATCGTATTTCCGATTCCCAGCTTTTCCTGTAATTGGTTTCGATTGGTTTTAATTGGTAATTGGTTTCGAGTCATTCTCGTTGTGCTTATTAACAATTCGTGCAACCATTATAAGAAATACATATGACTTTGTATCTTCCTCTGTTTGCAGTCATTGTTCCTAATATTTGCAGTCATTGTTTCTTTAATACACAATCACAATGGGCCAGCACATCTTCGAGTGTAAAGTGTCAACTCGTGATGGTAGACTACCAAACATTTGGCACGTGTGCTTAACCTTGTGTAACCTAAGTCTTTATCTAAAACGCGTTCGCTTTAACATTGAGATGATTAAAACAATGATTTGTATGTTATTTTTAAAATATATTTCAACAGCAGCTCTCAATACTTTCCCTTTCCCGAATTACCTATCATTACCAAACCAATGTATTATCTTAAGCTTTATAATTTCCCAGTGGAATACTGTCGCCACATATACATACATATATGTATCTTATTTAACAAAATCCTTTCAAACATTTGCAATTCACTTTTGTATTGGCATAAAGTGCAGAGTCTTTAGCGTCAAATACCAGGACTACGTCCAATCACACACACACATACACACACACAAATGCGAGCGTGTTGTTAAATTTGGCTTAAAAAGTGGCAATCGCGAAATTCTCGTAAATAAAACAAAAACCATCAAAAACTCAACAAAAACCAAAAATTCTTAAGGAAGAGAAAGAGACGATAAAAAAAAAACTTTTGTTATGACTTTATAACTGGCTGTCAGCAAGGCGACATTGCGAGTGAGTGACACCACTTTTAGGTTGTCGTATGTTGTGCCACCATGAGACACAATAGAAGCAGCAGCAACACATACGTCATACTGTGTTGCCAAACCAAGTCATCTCAGTCACCGTCATCGTCATCGTCCTTATTATCATCATGATCATCATCATCATCATCATCATCATCATGAACATCATCGTCATCAACGCCAACAAACGAAAATACTGAAGTTCAGCAATGAAAGAAAGAATAAATGAACAAACGTAACACTAGCTGTGTGTATATGTGTGTGTGCGTATGTGTATGTGTATACATTTTTAAACCTGCATGTATGGCTGTGTGAGTGTTTACCTATGTCTGGTTACAATATTCCCAAAAATACGACAGGCATTTAAGCAGAAAAGTGACACAACACGCATTCCACCGTTGAAAACACAAAAAGGACAAGGCCACCCGACAACACGGCAACACGCCATCATGACAACATGGAAACGTTATGCGGTACCCATTTGGTTATTTAAGGCATAACAAAACTCCATTTGTTTTCCTCTGCGCTCCGGTGGGCTTAAGCTGATTTAAATTGTTTCGCTAAGGTTTTACTTGCTGCCAAACAATCTGGGTAATCACCTGAAATACTCGAAATTTAAGGCATATGAAACTGTTATATGACATTAGGTTATATTTGTACCAACATCGCATTTGCCATGGAGTACATTGACTTATGGACTCATAACCCGAGGGTTAAAAAAGTAAATTCTGGGAAATTTTCGAATTTATTATTCATAAAAAAAGCCGCGTAGGAAAACAAAAGCAAATTCGATAAATTATTTTGATGTGAGATTTTGAGTCATAATCGAAGAAGGATATAACAAATTATGGAGAGTTTTTGTCGTTTTATATTTTTGAGAACCGCCCGCGGATGATGGAAGATTTAGTTGTCGACAAAGGGATACAGCAATGATTGGACTGCTGCAATGTGGGCACGTGTTTTAATTTAGCTGTTAAAGGACAACCATAGGAGAAGCAATTCCTCTTGATCTAAAAGTCAATTCCCCTGCCTCTAATTTAACATATTGTGTTATTTGGTGTTCTCACGAATACGACCAAATTAAAATTTAGTTGAATTTCAAAAATCAGACTGTGTTACGCAAAGACCACCACGGTGCATTGCTAACTTCCATTACGTGAAAAATTATATACCTTATTACAACCCAGAGGCGTTAAGGGCCTTACAAACCTAGGATAACATGTTTCTCCAACCAGCTCGATTTCCAGCGTTTCTCCTCCAGTTCTTCTTCCCCTTGGTTGGTTGTAGATTTGAATCTGTTTAACTGACATGACCACCAGCATACTTAAGCAAAGTGTTGATAACGAAGAGCCTTTAACAACTTTGGGAAGTCCGTTCTCGAGTTATGCTAAACAATAGACCATAAGATAACAAAATGGTACCTCAATCCTTTATGCAATCGTCATTATTTTGTATCCACTAACGTACCATCATAGGTTTGCTTGATTTGCAGAACCGCTGTTGCACTGTGTTATTGGAAGTTTGGACGTCCTTTGAGTACATCTGCAATTACTTTCCCGACTGGTTCTACTTTCTAACTTATCCGGTCTCGAACAACCCCGAGGGGTCAGAGACCTTACAAAACAAATATAATATATTTCGCCCAACAGTTCGATATTTTCTTTATTTGTCCAATTGATAATATTTCTCCAACCCGATCCCTCCAGCGATATCTTGGTCATCATATTTTTCGTCTTCCGTCGACTTGGTTTCGAAAACCATTCGCGCTGGTCCGTCTTCATCCATTCTACTGATATGGCCTAGCCAGCGCAATCGCGGTATTTTGATCCGCGTAATTATGTCATTATCGGGATATAGATCATACAGCTCATACTAGATACTCGCTGTTGTGCACTATAGGGCCATACAATTTTCGGGGTAATATTTCTCTCAAAGACTTCTACAGATGTTTCGTGTGCTTGCGATAAAACCGTAGATTCTGCGGCATAAAGAAAGCTAGGTTATATGAGAGTCTTGTACAGCTGGACCTTTGTAACTCCAGACAGGGCTTTATCCTCAAACTGCTTGCTTAGCTCAAAATAACATCTTTTCCCAAGCACAGTTCTCCGCTTGATCTCAAGGTTGCCGTTGTTGTTTTTGTTTACGGCAGTTCCGAGAAATATTAATTCGTCCACCACCTCGAAATTATAACGGTTATCAATTTTTACGCTTTGGAGGCCCTGCTCGTTGGAATCATTTATTTGGCTTGTCCTCAGTTACTGCCAGACCCACTTTTGCTGACTCCTTCTCAATTCCCGAAAACACCGCTGTAACGTCTTTCGTTGTGCCCCCAATGATATCTACATACGTGAGCAGCATATGACTTTTGCTGCTGATGGTTTTATACATGTTGACTGCAGCTTTTCTCACAATGATCTCCATTAAGATGTTAAAGAGATCGCGTGATAGGGTGTCGCCTTGATTGAGGCCTCGCTTAGTTTCGAAAGGTTATTAAGGATCTTACTAATAACTCTCACTACGGATTTGGTGTTCGTTAAGGTCAGCGAGAAAGGTCGTATGAGTTTTGCTGGAATACCAAGCTCAGACATTGCTTCGTAGCCTTATAATCGACAAATAGATGATAGGTCTCGGTTTGTTTTTCGTGGGTCTTCTCCATATGCCAGGACTGTTAAAATGATAGTCTGGTATAGCTGGACCTTTGTCCGTGGAGAGAGGGCTTTGTTTTTAAACTGCTTGCTCAGCCCAAAACAGAATCTAACGGGTCCGCCATCTAACGTTTTTTTGTCAACTAGTGCTTATTTCGTGATTGGTAACACTTAGCTTATGTCTGATTTGACAGATAATTAGTTTTATCCTTCCGCTGAACGAATATGGTTGTGTATACGCTTGAACAACGCTGGGAAATATGGAAAAATGGGCCTGCGATCGACTTACAGAAAATGTCGAGTTTGCCAAAAAAAATCATCTTTTCAGATGAAGCTCATTTTGATCTTGGCGGGTATGTAAACAAGCAAAATTGCCGCATTTGGGGCACAGAAAACCCGCACGCATACTACATTGAAAAGCCGATGCACCCAAAACGAGTCACTGTTTTGTGCGGATTTTGGTCCAGAGGCATAATTGGGCCAATTTTCTTCGAAAATGAGCAAAGAGTGGCCGTTACAATCAATGGCGATCGTTATCGGGCCATGTTGAACGAATTGTTGTGCACAAAAATTGAAGAGGAGGATATTGGCGACATTTGGTTTCAACAGGACGGCTCTACGTGCCACACAGCCGAAGCTACACTCGATGTTTTGCGCCCTGTTTTTGAAGATAGCATTATCAGCCGCAGAGCTGATGTCGTTTGGCCACCTCGGAGCTGCGATTTGACACCGTTGGACTATTATTTGTGGGGTGCCCTCAAAGATAAGTGTTACGCCGACAAGCCAGAGACTATTGACGCTTTAAAGGACAATATTCGTGAAGCCATTGGTGAAACACAGCTGCACACAATCGATAATGTGCTTAAAAATTGGACCGATCGTTTAGGCTACTGCATGGCCAGACGAGGCAGCCATTTGAATGAAATTATTTTCCATTATTAACCGGAAGGATTGTACTTTCAAATGAAAAAAGAAATTTCAGAAAATATTCAGTATTTTTTTTTTATAGCATTTAAAAAAAAAAGTTATTTGGCGGACCCTTTATTTGCAAGCACAACTCTCCTATTTTTCTCCAGGCTGACGTTGTTGTCCTTGTTCACGGCGGATCCAAGGTAGACAAATTTATCTACCACTTCAAAATTAAATCGGTTGTCAACGATCAAGGACGGACCAAGTCCAGAAGTTTGTATAGTCTTTGACACTATCAATTTTGTCTTGCCCTCCTTATTTCGATTCTTGAAAATACTGCTCGCAAATTTCGCCCCAATGATGTCTATGTCGTCAGCATATGCCAACAACATAAGGCTTTTCGTGTTAATAGTCTTGTCGTCGGTGGTGCAATGGTTAGTGTGCGCGGCTCTTGTACATGAGATCCTGGGTTCGAACCCTGCTCTGACCACCTTAAAATTTCTTTCGGCGGCGGTCACCTCGCATAGTGACGGCGACACTATCGAGTATATAGCCATGAAAAAGCTTCTCAAAATACCGTTCGGAATCGGTGTAAAACTGTAGGTCCCAATCAGTGAGTGAAAACTGGAAAGCGCACAGCTCAGTGATTGTGAGAAGTTCTCGCCGGTCCCTTCATGGGGTGTAATGGGAAACCATTTTTTTTTTTAGTCTTGTTCGTATTTACTGAAGCTTTTCTCAGTAATATCTCCATTATGGTGTTGAAGAAATTGGCCTAAAATATAAATATAAAGCTGGCATCACAGCGACCAGGGGCATCTTTTTTAGATATGGGACATTGTACACTGAGACTCCAATTGCCCGGCATGAGCTGATGCATGCACCTTATCAGCTCATCGCCGCCAGCATTAAACAGCTCCCCCTGTAATCCATCGGCTCTTGCGGCTTTGTTGTTCTTAAGCCGAGCAATAGCTCCTCTGATCTCGTCTTGGTTAGGATGTGGGCAGTCGTCGACGTCGTTGTCCAAGTTGTGATCGAATGTCTCATCGTCATTGGATATCTCAGATATCTCATTGGATATATATATACCCAACATTGTTTTTACAGAAGGGGGGGCCCTGAACCATGCCTATTAGTCCCATTTTTAGTTTTTGGTATAATTTTCGGGATGCGCAATGCCCCATCATCAGAGCCGTGGGGGCCATTTGACGGATATTTTATTCCATACTTAAAAAATAACAACTATCTGAAGAAATACGAGTTTTTATTTTAAAAATTTATTTATCCTAGAATTCAAGATATGCTGTCGGCATTTTTTTGGCTTTTGTGGGTGGTGCAGTCTCTGACGCTCTACAAAGATTTTCGAACAGTAACCATCGATACTATGCGACAGTTATAGACTGTTAGCCAGGGCTACATTTCGACAAATAGTGTATTAGTAAGACCTTAATTTTAGTAACTTTAATACCCATTGGACAAATGTTAAAATAGCTGGTATGCAATCCTTATTTTTCCGCATAAGTCCTAGATAGTGCCAAGACAGCTAGACAGTGTTATATATGCGTTGGGTCGTTGTAATTTGGGGTGGCTCGAATCAAATAAAATATTATTGTGTCTATTGGACACTTGTGGGTTTGTGCGTTACTATTGTCGGTTGTGTTGATAATAAATAACAAACTATTTATATAACAAATATTTTTATTGCGTATTTTTATTCGCCAGACATTCAATATTGATTGAGGTAAAATGGTTTCCCTAAAAATAAATACTTTTGTTTTAATGAGCAGCAGAAAGCAAATGTGTCCCGACACACTTTTGGGTAGTTTACGGTTAACAGCCTTCATCATCTTCTGACGAAAAACAGTGTATAATTTAAGAAGCGTAACTGAACAGCGAACAAGTGCCTATTTTAAAATTACATACGAAAAATGCTAGACATGAAAAATATTAAACATTTTTTAAACCAACAAAATTGTTTTTCATTTTGAATATATTTAAACACCGATGGTGTTAGTTTACGCGTTATTGTATGAAAAGTTCATACTACAAGTTTACAAGCAAATAGAAATACCTGACTTCGATCCCATATCATAGAAAATGAACTCTGAACTGCCATTTATTACAACAATTCGAAAACACATTTTAGATTTTCAAAAATCTGAATTGAGTGAAACAAAGCGAGTCAGCATATCTTTGATGCTCTGAATCGTGTGGAATTAAACGCTTTCCTCTACTACGTCTACATTTTGAGTTATTTGGCCACAGTGCTTGCTGGGAAGTCAAAAATGTCAAAAATTTTTGAGACCACATTAGAGGCAGAATCTTCCGAATTAATGTTTGACTTCTGAGTACCCATAGAAGATTACTTATTCTAAGTTATGTAGAGTATGTAGAGTACCCATAGAAGATTACTTATTCTAAGTTATTTCCCCCTTCTCCACTGCACCTAGACCCTAATAATCCGTCAACAATTCTGTGATCACAAACAATAACAGCCTAAGTCGATTCTAAAATTTTTCATGGAGAGCAGTTTAAAGTTTAATATCTTTGCTGGAAACCAGGAATCGGAGTTTTTGTGATAACTTTGTTACAGATAACAAGGAAACGAATTCGTTCACTTACTTCTTAACAAAAAAGAGTTGCTTATTTGACCACGGTGACTTTTCAAAAAATTTTTTTTCAATTTTGTCCTAACTCGAGTGTTTTTGTTTGTGACCACAGAATTGTAATTGTATCCATTAAACGTAATGGATATTGTAGAAATTTTGGAAAAGAGTTAAAACAAATGAAATCGACGAAAAAAATTAAAAAATTTGACCTGACCCCTTTCGATTTTGATGAAATTTTGGAAAATAAGAAAACAATATGTGGTAATTTCTGGTCCTCTGACCGTTTTGGTTCGCGAACTATGGCACCTTGTAAAATGTAAAATTTTTGAAATGTGTAGCTGAAGAAATAGTTATAGTTATAACTCTAAAACTACTTGTAGTAAAAATTATATTATGGTCTCATTTTGTAGGTATTAAAGGGGTCTTTCAAATGTGACACAACTTACATTTTATTCTTGAAAGGTCAAAGGTCATTTCGCATGACCTAAAGTTCGGGAAGATATATCTCAGAAAGCGGCATTTTTAAAATTCTACAAAAAATATATGTCGGTTCCTAACCGTTTCTTTACGCGTATGCAGAATTTCAAGAGCACGTTTTTTCGAAGTTCAGAGTTATTAAAGAAAATGTGATGCTATGTACAACATTTTAATTTTTTTTTAATTTTTTACTCCTAGAAACAAAAATGACAAAATATCATTTTCGATTTTGATGAAATTTGGTGCTTTTATTTTTGTTTTTATATTTTGGATTCTAAAGTTTCAAAACTCGATAATTAGTGGTCTACAAAATAATACTAAGTTTAAAAATATATTTAACGGTATTATTATTAATATGAATTTAAGTGTAAATATATTCAATTACAAAATCTGTATCCCCGGAGTAAAATTTTGCGAATAGTTTTGCCTTTCCTTGTGGAACAAAGCAATGATATTTCTGTGTTCCAGGAATTGTACGTGGTTCAACAAATCTTTAGTGTAGAAATTCTTCATCATCATTGTGGTATTTTTCTGTTAAAAATTAAAATTTACAATTTATGAGGTTTTCTAGGCACCAATCAAACAAATGCCGTGGAGAAGTCATGTGATCATCCATTGGACGTTGCAAACTGGCTCGTCGTGCATCTCTTTTAATTATATTGTAATATCTGACGGTATTGTACATAATTCCTTTGCAGTCCGTTTGTTTCACCGGAATATGATTGCATTTTTAAGAAACAAATTTAAAGAAATGCCAAACAAAGTTATATACTATTCTGACGGTTCCGCTGCTCAATTTAAAAATAAAAAACCTTTGTTAACTTATGTTACCAGGAAGCAGATGTTGAATGTAGCACTGAGTGGCATTTGGCAAGCACGACGAGCCAGTTTGCAACGTCCATTGGATGATGAAATGACTTCTCCATGGCTTCGAAAGGGTTGGGAACCAACACATATATTTTTTGTAGAATTTTAGAACTTTCGCTTTCTGTGATATATCATCCCGAACTTTAGGTCATGCGAAATGATCTTTGATCTTACAAGAATAAAATGTTAGTTGTATAACATTTTAAAGACCCTTTTAATACCTGCAAAATGAGACCATAATAAGATTTTTTATTACAAGTAGTTTCAGAGTTATAAATATTTCTTCAGAAACACATTTGAACGTTATCACGATTTTTCTCACTTTTCAAGGCGCCATAGGACGCGAATCAATACGGTCACAGGTCCAGAAATTGGCACATCTTATTTTGTTATGCAGATCTACAATTGCACTAAATTTCATCAAAGTCGAAGGGGGGTAAAGGAAATTCTTTCGTCGAGTTCATTTGTTTTAACTCAATAGTATCTTTGAAATAATTCTCCTCGTAAAAAATAATATTTTGGTAAAACGTGGCAACTTTATAAAACACATGCGCCACGTTGTTCAGTATTTTTATTTGAGCCATCAAAAGTAATAGATCTCAGTGGATTTGTAAGCACGGGAAAAATGGTCACCATTATGTAATTCAATTTTGTGGCCGTCGATGGAGCAATGACTAGTCGATCGCTGCTCTGGTCACCGTACATTTCCTTCGACGACGGCCGCCTCGCTTATTGGTGGCGACACTATCGAGTACTTAGCCATGAAAAGCTTCTCCACTATACCTATAGTCAAAATGAATGAATTAAAGTTCGAAATGTTTCATCACGCACCTAATTTTCCAGATGTAGCTCCCTACCTCCCTTACGAATTTTCTATTTCCAAACTTAAAAAATTACTCGGTGATAAAGGATTTTCCAAGAAGAAGTTTGACAGTGCTTACCATAAGAACGTTATGTATATTTGCTGGAAAAAGTGTATCGAGCTAAAAGCAGATTGTGTTGAAAAATAAAGAAAAATGTTTCCAAATTTTTGGATTCTATTGATATTCTATTCTATATACATATATATTTGATAAATGTCAGCCTTACAATAACATACAAATATATTTACCTTATACACTCCCGTTCACTTATTTAAAGGCACTAAAAATTCCATATTCAGCAGCCTGTATCTTTTGCAATTTGTAACCGATTTCAGAATTTTAAAATGGAAATCTTGAGATATAAACAAAATCATTACAATAGTGGTTTCTTAATTAAAAAACTTTCTTTGAGCAATTTATAAAAAAAAAAGTCCTAAAAGGTGTTATTGTTTTTTGGTTCACTTGAATAAAGGCACTTTAATATTTTTAGTGAACCGGAATGTATAATTAAAAATTCATATTTATCATACACATATATTAGGGCGGGTCAAATTGTATGGGACGATTTTTTTTTGATGAAGTGTATAGCACAAAACGTAATCTACAGGTGATTCTGAGAAATTTTTTCTCAAATGACATAGCTCTAAGTCGGATTTGGAGCCCTCCAAATTTTCAAAATAGATATTAGTGTTAATAGTGTTTTTTTGTTGAAACCTTGAAAATGTTGATTTTTTCAGATCGATTTTCCTACAAAAAGGAGTTCGAAAACAAAAAAATTGTTCGTAATAAAAGTTGTTGGAAATTATCTGATCTTTCATAATCTGCAAAAAAAAATCTCAAAAAATCGAAGAAAATTCAGAATTTATTAGTTAGAAGTTAATTTTAGGCTATTTTCCTATAATTCCTAATACCTCTACTAAAAATAAAAAAAAATATTGGTATCAATACACATTCTGAAAGGTGATAAAAATACCTTTGAAACATGCCCACATTGAGAAATCTACTATAATTCTATCCGATTTTATGACGAATTAAATTAAATTATTCTATGTATATATGGAAAAATATCTATTTTGAAATTTTGGGGGTCTTCAAATCCGACTTAGAGCTATAGTCTCTTGAGCAAAATTTCTCAAAATCACCTGTAGATTACGTTTCTGCTAACCCGCCCTAACATATATGTATATCTACAAATAAGTCACATATGAGAACCTCTCTAAACGACCAACAACACAAAGTTTAAATTAAATTCCAACGGAGCGAGAACATACTCTCCGTCATTATCTCTCCAATGAATTTATTATTGATTAATTTATTATTTTATTTATTGTGTTAATTATTCAATAAATTTGTTATTGCATTTATTTTCATCAATTTTTTAATCATATGTTATTAACTTTTTCATCATATTAAATATTTTTGACTTGGGGTGAGTTTCACACTCGTCATTTAAAAGATGAGTTTAAAAGCTCACAGAAAATTTTCACATTAAATGACATTTAAATGACAAGAATCGGGCATTTAAATGGAGTTTTTTTAACTGTGAAACTGGCCATTAATCAAATCAAATCTATTCCCGTAAAAAATGGACTACTGTATCCCTTACCTTCTGCCAGCGATAAATCTAAGGACTTCTATTCCGAACAGGAATACCTGGGAAAAGTCACTGGAGGGGGGATACCAGTAGTATCAGATTTTTCACGCATGGATCAAAGTTGGACGAGCAAGTAGGTTATGGGGTCCATTCACCGCACCTAAATGTAAATATCTCCTTCAAACTGTCTGATCACTGTAGTTTATTTCAGGCGGAAATTACCGCCATACTGGAGGTTGCTGAACTACAGAAAAGTAGTATCACAACCCTCCGGAGAATATGTATCTACACAGACACCCAGGCTGACATAAAATCCCTGGAAGCCATGTTTGCTACGTCCCTGACGGTAAAACAATGCCACTCATCACTTAGGATGATGCCAGAGTATTTTGACATCAGACTCATCTTGGTACCGGGACACAGCGACATTCCAGGCAACTGCGTAACCGATGCGTTAGCTAGACAGGGCACTACGGCACAGGTTCTTCCGTCAAAAGAAGGTGCTAGTATGCCAATCTCTACCTGCCATTTGCAGATCAGGCAGTGGGCCAATAATATGTTCAAGAACAAGTGGAGACTTACTTCAACTTGCAAACAAGCCAGGGTCCTCTGGCCACAGATGGACAGGAAGAGGAGTAGGCAACTACTTACTTGCCGAGAGGCAGGTTATCCACAATGATAGGAACAATTACGGGACATTGTCTTGTAGGAAAACACGCCCTCAGATTGGGACGTGTACTCCACTCTCTGTAGATGCTGCATGAAAGACGACGAGGAAACTACGAAACACCTTCTCTTGGATTGCCCTGCACTGGCAGGACTGAGAAGTAGGATATTCGGAAAACATTTAGTTAGCACCGTAGCCCTACAGGATATTCCTGTAGGTCTTATAGACAAATGAATTGAAAGGGCAAATTGGCTGGACGACTAGTCAATAGTTGCTATAGAGGAAACTATAGGTATCACAATGGGCTTCTTAAATAGCCATGGATGTTGCAAAAGTTGTATCTGGGTTCAAGCTTTCTTTTTATTGGAACGAAATTCCCTATCGCACGTTGAGGGATGGGGGCTAAATGAAAAAATTTTAAACAATATCTTTTTATCTACTTTATTACAACCCATTATCAACTATATTTGGTACTTTTGGTTTGGTTTAAAGGAAAGGTTTCTAGGTGGCGCTTGTTTATTACATATTGTAGTTTTGAATCCAATAAAAAGTAAATTGAGAAAAGCCAAAGTGCTAGACTGGCAAATCCATGGAATACAACCCTGAGCATGGAATTACATTTGGCAGCACATTTACTTGTACACTCGTACTTTTGGTTTGGTTTGTGTCTAGACTAACATATTCGGGGATATTTACTGTTTAATGGGAAATTTTCTAGTTCATTACGTATTGTAGTTTTGAAAAGAATAAAAAGTAAATTTGGAAAAGCAAAAGTGAAAGAAGTTTAAAAAAATAACATTTTCTTAAATAAGTGCATTTTCTTTAAAAAAGTAAAATTTCCCAAAAAAAAAAATACCTATTTATATTCTTAAACAGAGTACCTTTACTTAACAAAATACCTTATCTTAAAGAAGTACCTTTGCTTAAAAAAGTAAATTTTTTTACAAAAAGTACCTTTTCTTAAAAAAAGTAGTTTTTAAATAAGTACTTTTTCTTCTAAAAGTACAATATCTTACAACAAATTGCCTTTTCTTAAAAAACTACCTTTTCTTTAAAGAGTACATTTTTTGTAAAACAAAATAACTTTTCTTGAGATAAGTACCTACTCTTAAAATTGTACCTGTTCCTTCGTAAAAATAAAGCTTTTCTTCAAAAAAAAATTTACGTTCTCCAACAAAAAGTACCTTTTCTTACAAAAATTCCTTTTTCTTACCTTTTTTTTTCTTTTCTTTTCTTTTCTTTTCTTTTCTTTTCTTTTCTTTTCTTTTCTTTTCTTTTCTTTTCTTTTCTTTTCTTTTCTTTTCTTTTCTTTTCTTTTCTTTTCTTTTCTTTTCTTCAGATAAGTGGCCTTCCTGAAAATAAGTAAATTTTCTTAAAAAAATAATCTTTTCCTAAAAAGAGTACCACTTCTTTAAAAAGCACCTGTTCTTAAAAAAAGTATTTCTTTGTAAAAAAAATCAGACTCTTAGGCTTTTTCTTACAAGAAACATTAGCGTTTAATAAAAGAAGTACCTCTCATCAAAAAAAGGACCTTTTCGGGAAAATAGCTATAATACACATTTTACAAAAAGTATCCTTTCCAAAAGATCCGTTTGAATTACAGTATTTTTCAACAGGCGCCTTAGGCGTATTGGAACTGACTAGTACATAATATATAGCGGTAGGAATTTCGTTCCAACCGGGTGTCCCATGACATCTCACGTATTTTTATTTGCTGTTCTCTATCTATTTTAAATATTTTACCCAAAGCCTGGTTATCCATTTAAAGTTTTTTTATGATCCTTCTTTTCTTGTTTTCCCTAGATTTTTTTTGAAACTATCGGAGTTCTGTCATTGAATTCCATATGATCAACAAAATTATTGAGCAGGAAAATGATTACATATATTATTCAAACTTGCTCAACAATTAATCCATTCCCTTTTCGTAACTGGTGTGACAAATATAAAACAGTAAATTTCGGTGCGAATATTTAAATGATTGGCATCAATTTCAGAGTACTATAAAGTTCCAATATGCACTGAAAGAATAACGCTTCGTCGCATGGATGAAACATTTTCGTTAATGTTTTTACGGTGCTACAATGAATAGTTTCGTCTATCCAACAATTTGGTAGTGGCTGCAACGAAAAATTTCATACATGATTCCTTTGACAATTTTTCATATCGGTGCTGCAACAACTGCAACAAACTCCTGCAACTATTTTATTTAATTTAAATTTTGATACTGTACATTAGCTCACTTTCGATGACAAAAGTTGCTGGTGTGATGAACATTTTCATCCGTGTGATGATGCTTTCCGTTCAGTGTACTTATACAAAAGGGTTGCATTACTGACTGAGTGAACACTCCCCAGCTCAAATGGCGGTAGCTAGAACCTTGAAATTTGTCAATTAGGTTCCTTTTATGACGTAGGCGCGCGTGATAAGAAATTCTGACTAAAAGGGGTTAAACAGTTTCGAAGATGAGATTTGGTGCCACGCCCCTTTTTAAGAAGTCGTGGCAGTAAACACACGGCTTGAAATTTGAAATAGCTATAACTCCTGAACCATTAGAGGTACGAAGATGAGATTTGATACATGTGTGGGTCGTGCAAGGGCAATAACTTTTTTGAGGAAATTGGGCGGTACCACGTAACTTTTAAAACAATCATTATACCGCCCGTAATAAGAGACCGATTGTAATGAAGTTTTCACAGTATGGTACTGACGAAAGAAATAGGTTTGACACTATTCTGACCAAGAGAAAGATCTAGAATCACGGAAATTATAGAGCATATAGCTTCAAACGACTTTCCATACTGGATTTTGGCGCATTAGAAATGGGAGCGTGGCGATCAATATTATTAATCGACTACCTAACAAAAGTGGCAAGTTAGACTTTTGAAACTTAGAATGAATATTCCCCTTTTGGATTAGATATTAGCTAAGAAGGACTTTTTGAAATTCTGATATGGTTATACACAATCCAAAGTACTCATTTCTAAGCTTCGACTATTTAAAGCATGATTTAATAAGAATGATTTAGTATCTAATCTGAAACTATTTCCAAGGCGTATCTATAAATGATTTTCACAATGAAAATTCATGCTAAAACCCGTTTTCATTCTTTATTTCTGTACCATCACCCACATCTTTTCTATTATACAAATTTGTGGTTTTCAGTTTTTATGACTTAGCTTCTTTCTTTGATTGCACTTTGGTCTAAATCCTGCCAGCCTCAACCCCCATATTTGATTTATCCTTACTCCCACTCTTTCTCCCTTCGTAAGTATATCATCCTTTTTATTGCTTTTCAGAATTCAACATATGAAAAGCGAAAAGGGACACAAAAGATGCAAAAAAAGCCAAAAGAATCCAAAAACAACAATGCGGACTATACATCTATATAAACACAAAAGGACATTCATCATTATTTGAACAAATACATTTTTGTGGTCGTTCAGTTGAGCGTTTTGAGCTTTATCCATTTGCCGTTGTTGCTGTTGCTGTTATTGTCTGCAGGATTTTCATTGTGTGACAGTTATCCTGACATATTTAACATTTAACTGCAGGGTGCAACAAACTATTTTTTTTATAGGTTTGTTGGGTACACATTTTGTTTTTGTTTCACTTTTATCTTTCTTTTCTTTTTCTGGTACTTTCAGTCATTTATTCTTCCTCTTTTGATTTTTGCCATTTTCAATGCTGTTGCTTTCCATTCAGCGCCAAACCAACTAACAGCACAAAAAGGACACTGCATTGAATGAAGTATTCTTTTAGGAATTCGATTGCAAGTTTCGATGATTAATAGTTTTACCAAAAAGTCATTTTCGGGTAAGTGTTTTGCTGTTGTGTGTTCGGCTGAATCCCAGTTTGTCTATAGTTGATTTAGCTCTGGCTTTGTAGTTTATTTACGATGATGTCCAAGTGCATATATCAAACAGCTAAGTAATATTGGATGACATTGGCAAACAAAAAACAAGCCCACAAAAAGGTTACAGAGCTAAGAGAATACAGTTATTGTTATTTCATTATTTATGCATTCTGGTGGGTTGATTGTAAGTTTCCAACATATTGAAATAGTAAAGTTGTTGGGGTGGCGTATGAGTAATGGTTCGAACTCATGGATCATACGTACTGAATGATTTAAATACCGACCCAACGATTTGTAGGTCAGTGATCTATGACCAGATGATTGCACTCGCTATGATGCAATTCATTAGCGCTAAAGCATCGCCAGATTTTTCGGCATCTTGTCGTTATAAAATTGACTAATTAGTGATGTTGTGTGTTTGTTTCGCTTTGCTAGACCTCTTTGTTGAAATGTCTGTAAATAAGTCAATGAACAAATTTGGTTATGTTACATATCTTATGTAGCTTATTGATGTGTTAACATCTATAGGCGCGGGTATGGCCTAAATTCACAAAGTGAATTCATTCAAACACAATTTGTCCGACTGCGCTCACACAGATTGTCCGACAGCGATCACACATTGTTTGCCGTTAAACTCCTCCGAAATAGCTGGACCGATTTGTATGCAATTTTGTGTGCATATCGGTTAGGTTTCAGAATCTGCCAACATGTATTTTGCATGCCCCTAAATGAGAAGGGTGACCCACCCCTATATAGAACACAGATTTGTCCGACTGCGAAACGCAGATTGTCAAACTGCGAAAAAACACACACACTGATGTAGCGGCAGATAATAATTGTATTTTGTGGGTGCGTAGCACTCTCAGAGCAAAGAGAATAATGACGTGGTTATAACTACGTATATAAACATATGATAGAAAGAGAGCACCGAAAATTGCGAACTTGTGTAGCGTATGTACCAATATAACAATGTATGCAGGTTCATGTGTCTGTTGCTTTGCATTCTCTTTGTTTTTTGTGGGTGTAAAATAAAAGTATTAAGCAAGAAAATTATGACACTTGTCTGTAAATATTTGTAAGTGTTATTAAGTATTAATCGTCATCATATGATTGAACGGCTTTTTAAATTCTTTATATTAACTTCACCTGTCTGTATGCATGTATATATGTACATATGCCGAACAAACTTTGGATTGATTTTTAACCCTTTTCCCGTAATCCAATCGAGTTGAAACTTCGCAGGCAAACTAATGGCGACGACAAAAATAAGCTACCACAATATGGACGGGATTGGATAAAGGGACGTGTTACCTCCCATATAAATTAAAAATCCTTTTTTTCTGCTCCTGTTAACGGTATTTGAACAAGATTGGGTATGTTGGTTAGGTTTACATATTCTAAGATCTGCTGCAAATATGGGCGGGATTAGACAAAGGAGCATGGTCATATATAAAGAATTTATAGTCAAAAACTATGTTATTATGGGTTGGTTTTTTATTATTGTGAAAGGGAAGTCAAATAAAATGTGGGTGCGGAGCACTCTCAGACCAAAGAGAATAATGACGTATTATACGTATATAAAAATGAGATACCAAGAGAATAACAAAAATTGTGTGGACTTGTGTAGCGTATGTACGAACATAACAATGTATGTATGTACAAGTGTCAGTTGCTTTGCATTCTTTGATTTATGTGGGAATAAAACAAAAAGTATTGAGCAAGAAAATAATGACACATGTGCTTGCACTGGGTCTTTAAATAATTTTAAGTATTAATATTATTTAAATGAAACGTCATCATATGATTGAAAGCTTTTTTTTATTTTCAAATGTAACATTTACGAATGTGTTCACAGAAATCGAACAGGTACCGTGTTAACACATCGCCCGTGAGTTCGAACACTCATTGGATTTTTTTATTAATGGCTTAAGATCTCCCCGGAGAGCTTTATACAAATTACTGTATGTTTATGTTACCAATATATGTTTCGAGCACTCCTGCAACACTTCCAACTAATTAATTCAAAGTATTTGGAAATTTATGTTCAGTATATTCTGGCAAGTCGTCATGAATAGAGTCACGCTTGAACAATTTTGAAAATCAGTCATCACTTGGCGCAACCTATAGATGACTTCATGATATCTATGGGACACACAATCGATCATCTGAGCCGGTAGCTGGTCGAACTATGGATTGATTTCATATCACTTACATTACTTTACTTTTACTGACTATTTTACAACCTAGTGAGGTCAGATGTCTTACAGATATTAAATAAACAAACAAGTAAATAAATTAAAGAAATTTTGACATATTTCTCCAACTGGTTCTATCCTTCTTCGCCTTTTTTCGCCAGTTTGTAACGCCTAGGATAAGGAGAGATTCCTCGGCCTGGTATTTCCAGCGGAGTCTTTGTTGTCCTCTTTTTCTGCTTCCATCAAGTACGTTATACAAAAACTTTTACTGCTGGCACATCTTGGTCTACTCTAATAACATGGCCTAGGCAACGCAATTGACCTACTTTGATTCGCCTAGCCCCGTCAGAATATTAATGATATAGCTATTGGTTGCAACGACGTCGGCACCCTCCGCTTTCTCTAACAGGTGCATATATTTTACGGAGAATTCTTCCTTCGAATACTCCCAAGTGTTTTTGATCCAATTGCGATATGAAACAAGTTTCGGAGTCATATGCCAGGACAGGTGAAATGAGAGTCTGGTATAGCTCGACTTTTGTTTGTCAAGAGAGAGCTTTGTTCTTAAACTGCTTGCTCAGCCCAAAATGTTATCCATTTGCAAGCACAATTCTCCTATTTTCTCCAGGACGACGCTGTTGTCTTTATTCACGACGGACACAAGGTAGATAAAAATATTTGCCACTTCAAAAATAAATCGGATGTCGACGTTCAAGTGCGAACCAATTCGAGTGGTTTGTCCAGTCGTTGATATCATCAATTCTGTCTTTCCCTCATTAACAGCAAGATCCACCTTCGCTCAGTTCTTTTCGATTCTTGAAAATACTCCAGGAACCTCTCGAAAATTTCGCTCAATGATGTCTATGTAGTCAGCCTATGACAGCAAAATATGACTTTTCGTGTCGATGGTCTTGTTCGTATTTACTGCAGCTTTTATCATTATTATCTCCATTAAAATGTTGAAGAGATTGCACGAAATTTTCTCGCCTTGTCTCAGTCCTCACTTGGTATAGAATGGTTCAGTGAGGTCTTTCCCCACTTTCACTGCTGATTTGGTGTTGGTCAGCGCCATTCTACAAAGGCGGATCAGTTTTGCCGGAATACCAAGTTCAGACATAGCTTCGTACAGTTTTCCCCGTATGAGGCTATCGAAAGCAGCTTTGTAATCGACAAAGAGTGGTATGTATCGATTTGCTTTTCGTAAATCTTTTCCAGGATTTGGCGTAGTGTGAATATTTGGTCAGTCGTGGACTTACCTGATCTAACACCACACTGATAAGGTCCAATCAAGTTTTCAATAAATGGCTTTAGTCTTTCACATAATACGATCGACAATATCTTATACGCGATGGATAAAAGACTGATACCACGATAGTTGGAACAGACACACGGGTCACCATTCTTGAATGAAGGACATAATACACTGAGACTCCAATCGTCAGGCATAGATTCCCCCAGCCTTATACAGGATATATGTTGATACATGTGGGCTATCAGCTCTAAGCCACCGGCCTTAAAAAGGTCAGCTGGTAGCCTAACTTAACCAGCGGCTTTACTATTCCTAAGCCGGGAGTTTGCCGTTCTAATCTCGCCTTGTTTGTGGATGTACAAACAACACTGTCTTTCACAATCATTATCCGCTGGTCTTCAGTGGAAGAATCTGAGTGGAGTAGTAATTAAAAGTGGTCTGTCCACATTTTGAGCACACACTGCTTATTAGTCACCATATTCCCATTCTCGTCCTTGCAGGAGGGCAGCCCATTATTCGGCCCATCATTTGATCTTCGTACACTCTGGAAAAAATTTTACAGACGACAGTTGCCTAAGGTCATTAAATATGTTTATGGTCAGTAGACCGACTCACATTATATGGTGGGGAAAAATGTGTTGTTATCCAACCCACAAAATATAGCCTGGTTTATTTTCCGATGATTCCCAAAATATTTCGTGTCTGGCATTAAGATCCCGTGAGCTGGACCGTTAATAAAAAATATATATTTTTTTAGTTTTTCAAAAATATTTGTACTTTATCTAAAGACAGTGTATACAATACACCCAGCGAAATAAATATAAAGGCAATATATTTTTCCTCGGTTCTCACAATGCACTGCATTTTTTGTGTAGAATTTCAATGCATATATGAATCATTAGGTATATTTTGTCAGAAAATCTAACCATTCGATTTCATTTACAAGTTAAATGAAAATTGACGTTGTTTTTTCTGTTTCTGGTGCGAAATATAAATATATAAAGGCAACATGGAAAGGACCCGAATTCGAACAGTAATAAGTAGGAATTTAAACGGAAGTGAGATTTCTTTGGTTGTTATTTTATTGATTTAAAATTAACGTAGGTCAAATTAAAAAATATAATTTATATAGAATACCTGGTGGTAAGTTCCTAAGTAAAGAAGAATAGGGAAAATTTTAAGATTATCATGATGAAAGGCTGTCTAATCGGGAAATTTCGAGGCGATTGAAAAGATCTAGCTGTGTCATTGACAATTATAAAGTAGCGTGGCCAAGATGGACACACAAAACGACCATCAGTGGCAGCGCCAGAAGAGAGATCAAAAGGGTTGATGTTAAAGAAAACATCGGCGATAAGGAAATTGAACTTGGGAGCAGGGTTGCGTCGTGTTCAACAAATATTGAAACTCGAGTTGAAACTGACATATTGGAAAAAGTATGCAAAACTTGGTCTTATGCCAAGACATGAATTAGGCAGACTTAAAATCACTGAAATATATATGCGCCGAAAAATTTGTTTTTACTTTTTGAGTGATTCTTATAGGATTCTTATTTCTTATTTTAAATGCCGCAAACCGCAAGTTTCTATGTCTTTTAGTTTTTTTACAAATCACCTGTAAAGATGAACATAATTAATGAAAAAATTTAAAAAATTGTTACGAATAAGTAAAAGCTTTTGCGTGCTGTTAATGACTCTACTAACAGTATGTAAATAACAGGCGGTTAGTGCTGCGCCTGAAAGTATGCATTGTAACAACGTACCAGCTCGTTAGACCAGTAGCATGAATTCACCTCATTAAAGATAACTCTCCGCCATTCGAGGTTGTTCTACAAAGATAAGCAACAACAACAATGTCTAGAAGGTTCTTGAATTCGCTAGATCTACCTTCATTTGAGTATGGTGAGTTGGTATAAATAGCGGAGGCCGTTGGAATGGAGAGTTCAGTTTGTGATTAACCGCCGTAAAGTAAGCAACGCGAATCGATAGTAAAATATAAGACTTGTTAAAGTGTCATAAATAAAGTAAACTGTTGTACTATATAAAAAAATAAAAGGAAGTTAAACCGTTGTAATTATCGTAATTTAAAACGAACCTTGTTTTATTATTGGGAATAAAGCAACGCAAAAAGGACGAATAAGGAAATTCGTAACAATATATATAATATTTAAAATTTAAAAAAAGTTCAATATCAAAGGTACAAAATTACAAAAATATCAAAATTTTACTCTTTTTTACTCCTAACTCGCTTTTTTGGTGGTTCTTCTGTATTTTGCTGCTTTTCAACTTTGTCTGATCAGGTTGAAGGAAGAGTTGCATAACCATGCGCAAAACACGGAAAAACGAAGCGCTTTTCTTAAACGCGATTTTCTCAATAACTTCTTTTCGGCGCGGAGGTCCCTTTTCGTGGAGCGGGTCACATATACATATTTCCGGATGAGGGGTGATATTTTCCGATGAAAAAATTAAATTTCGATGGCCCTGATGGCTCGGACAAATATTGGCGTTTCAGAGATTTTTCCAAAATTATGCGTCAGCGGCGAAATTCTGGCGGTGGATCCCTTATGGTTTGGGCAGGTATGAGTTATAGAGGAACCACTCCTATATGCTTCGTTTCCACAAAAATGGCCTCCGAGTATTATATTCGACTGTTGGATGTCGTCTTAGTTAATTCTGGAGAGGGAATTAGTGTCCCAGAATTTACCAGCCAGGAGGAAAACGTAGCAGTTCATCGGTCTAAGAAAACTTCAAAGTTTGTGGAGTCCAGAAATAATACCAACTCTCGACTGGCCTGCACTTAGTTCTGATCTCTATCCGATCGAGAACCTCTGGTATATTTTACCTACCCAAGTGTACCACCAAGGACGCCAGTAGAAGAATGTCAAGGATCGAAGAGTAGCAATACAAGAAATTGGAAGATAACTGATTCTGCGCATACTCATGCGTTCATAAACTCAATGCCAATATGCTTAGTAGAAGTTATCAGCGCTAATGGAGATCATACGTCTTACGAAACTTTTTAGAATATTTAAATAAATATTTTGCCTTTATAAATATTTCGCACTAGTAATTAGTTTATTTTTGTTGATTCACCTTGAAATAACATAGTCAAAGGTTATTTGCAGAAAAGTATTTAACTTTGAACTTTGAACTTTGAAATATAAAATAAAAACTTGAATATACCCCACAACATCAAAAAAAAAAAAAAAAAAAATTGTGTTGCGTTTATATTTATTTCGCGGGGTGTATTAGTATCTCTGAAAAATGGATAAGTTTTATATACAGTTAGACGGCCCGTAAAAACCCTTTCACGGGATACTAATATCGTATACATTGTCACTAGTTAATGCACAAATTGCTTTGAAAAACTAAAAAAATATTTTTTTATTATCGATTTGGGAATCATCAGAAAATTGGAAAATCATCAGAGGGTGGGCAAAAAAACTTTTTTTCCACCAATGTATGCCGGTGTTGTGTGTTTTGACAGGCATGCATTTAGACGCGCTTTAAAATAATCCTTTTATACGATGCCAATATTTATTACATTATTTTTAGTTAAACTTCAAAACTCTTTGAAAAAAATCTTTGTAATATATGCATACATCTGTATTATAATGTGCAATCTCTGTTGCCATATTTGATTTTCAAACATCTAGAAATTCGAAATTCTTATACATAGTTCAGCAACGGAATTATGGAAAACGGCTAGTATCGACGACGGATGAACCACGAGCTGTATAAACTTTATTCCAACATCGATGTAATTATGCACGCAAAGAAAAAACTCATTCCTCCCAAACGAAATCTCAGAGAACTAAAGTTTGTTTGGGGACTATAGTTGGGAGTAACGAACTTCTGTTAATCCATTCATGTAGTCACGTATGGGAGGATCGAAAAATGTTTGCAGCAAACGAGTTATTAAAAATATAGTCTGAAAAAACGTTTGCGAGAAACGAAAATTTTTTCCGCCAACTGCTCGTTCGTTTACAGCCACCGAGTTGTAGTAGCTCCAAACTAAAAAACGTTTGGGAGAACTGAAAAACGTTTACAGTAAACGAGTAATGAAAAATTAGAGCTGAAAAAACGTTTGCGAGAAACGAATAACGGTTACACCAACTGTGCTATCGGTTGCAGCAATCGATTTTTAATTAAAACTTTTATTTATGGCTTCCATAAGCTCGTATTTATTTAAATTTCCAACTTTTATGATTTTGGTTTTATGCATAAAGTTTGTTTTAAAAAATGTTGGAATTTTTGTCTATTTTTCACTGTCTACTTAGACGTCTGTCTTGCTTTGCATTCAAATAACAACTAAAAGCGCAGCAAACTAAAACGCGTCAATTGTCCACCCAAGATATATTGACAAAGTAGAAGAAGAATGAGAGTGTGTGATCACTTTTATGTGCATGCGTGAGTGTGTATGCCAAACGAGTGGATAAGACATAATGAGTTTAAGTTCTCTGGGGGAGAAACGCCGAACATCGAGCCGGTTGAAGAACCATGTTATCCTCATATTGTAAAGTCCTTAACCCCTCTGGGTTGTTCGATGTCACCAATGAAAGTAAAGTACGTACAGTTCAGTTACATGCAATTTAAACCTCTTCGGAATTGGGCGAGTTTTAATTTCATGATAATTATTATAATAATAATTGCTACCATTACTTACTTACTTACTTATCCGGTCTCGAACAACCCCGAAGGGTCAGGGACTTTACAATATGAAGATAACCTATTTCGACAAATAGTTCGATCTCTTGCCTTATCTCTCCAGTTGGAAATACCTAGTGTACGCAGGGATTCGTTATCCTTATCCCTCCAGCGGAGTCTTGATCTTCCTATTTTTCGTCTTCCTTCGAGTTCGGTTTCGAAAAACCTTCGTGCTGGGTCGTCTTCATCCATTCTACTGATATGGCCTATTGAGCGCAATCGAGTTATTTTGATCCCCTTTACTATGTCAATGTCAGGATAAAGCTCATACAGCTCATGTTTCATAAGTCGCCGGTACTCGCTGTTGTGCACTATAGGGCCATACATTTTTCGTAGTATTTTTCTCTCGCAGACTCCTACAGATGTTTTGTCTGCTTGCGATAAGACCCATGATTGTGCGCCATAAAGCAAGGCAGGTTGTGTGAGAGTCTGGTATAGTTGGTCTTTTGTTACTCGAGAGAGGGCTTTGTCTCAAAAGTGATTACTTAGCCCAAAATAACATCTATTCGCAAGAACAATTCTCCACTTGATTTCAAGGCTGACGTTGCTGTTTTTGTTTACGGTAGATCCAAGGTATATAAATTCGTCCACCACCTCGAAATTATAATTGTTATCAACGTTCACGCTTTGATCTAATCGCGTGGAGGCCCTGCTCGTTGAAACCATTAATTATGTCTTGTCCTCATTTACCTTCAGACACACTTTTCCTGACTCCTTCTCAATTCTCGAAAATACCGCAGTAACTGATATCTATATCATCAGCATACGCGAGCAGCAGGTGACTGAAAATATGTATATTTTCTTAAAAAACTAACCCTTTCCTGAAAAGAGTACCACTTCTTTAAAAAGTACCTGTTCATACAAAAAGTACTTCTTTTTAAAAAAAAACGATACTCTTATGGTTTTTTCTTCCAGAAAGTACATGTTCTTAAAAATAGTACTTTTCCATAAAAAACATTAGCTTTTAATAAAAGAACTACCTCTCTTTAAAAAAGGAATTTTGCGGGAATATATTTATAATACATACTCTTACATACTCTTACAAAGAAAAAAAACCTTCTACGAAAAAATAAATTTTCTTAAAAAATTTATCAATTTCCAAAAATTGTAACAGGCGCCTTAGACATGTTGGAACTAACTAGTGGTTCTTACAGTTTTCATTTCCCTTTTTAAAGAGTAATCGGTTTTTGTCTGCGGTAAGTTAAATGAAAGATTGTTTGTTTCTCTCGCGATGGCTAATCCTTGGCACGTCATTACAAATATACAAATTGTCAGAAATCATAGACAATGAAATTCTGGAGTCGTGCATTTTCAAAATGCTGTTGTCGGAGTTGTCCAAGTTTGATCAGACTCCACAGCCCTGATTTTTGTGAATAAAAGATTTTGCTACAAGATAATAAATGTCGACCTGATGTGACTTTGAATACAAAATTTCCAAATTTTGACAATTTAAATACCGATTTTTGTCGTAAAGAGCTTACCGAATTCAAGTGCAGGAATGCAACTTGAAATTGATAAGATACATAAATAAATTGTTAGAAGTTAGACTGTTAGACGGACTTGATTATTCTATTTGTATATTAGGCTCCGTGTGGCCGTGGGTGATGCAATGGATAGTGTGCGCGGTTCTTGTGCATGAGAACGTGGGTTCGATCCCTGCTCTGACCACTTAACATTTCCTACGACGACGGCCATCTGGTTTAGTTATGGCGACACTATCGAGTACTTAGCCATGAAAAAGCTTCTCAAAATACCATTGTAAAATTGTAGACCTGTGTAAAACTATACGTCTCAATCAGTAAGGGAGAAATTAGAAAGCGCACAGCTCACTGCTAGTGATATGCTCTCCCCAATCCTTTCATGGTATGTAATGGAAAATGATTTTTTATATTAAGCTGCGATGCCTATTTTGTTGGATACAGCTGCATCATCGTCACACTCATCATTCCTTGCATTATTTTGTTCCTGTTTGTTATTCATCTTTTTAGAAAATTATAAAACAAGACACAACACAAATCACAGAACGATCAATAACACTTATGAAAAATTTGTTCATTTTATAAAGAAAATCTATTTGTTGGCCATCATCTGAACAAACAATCATTCCCGGTACCTCTGATCATTGTGCATGATTGTAGAAATGTTTGTATACAAATTTATTTATGTATGGTAATTTTGTGTGTGTGTGTGTGTGAGTGTGTATATGTATGGGTGGGTATTGTTGAATTTGGCATGTATTAGTAAACATTTTGTTAGTCAAATCTGCAGTGACAGTAAATCTATCAAGTCATGACTAAAACAAGTCACAAACATGACACGTGAGTCGCAATACACACAGATAGACAGCTAAAGAAGAGACGATGGTCGGTTAAACGAGTCTTCTTTTGGCCAAAATCAAAACCCAAGGAAATTGTATATGTTGCGATGTGTGTATGTCGAGATTGTGCAACTCTCTAAATAGAGAATAGTGGAGGAACAAAATTAAAATAATAAAAACCAGCTAAGAAATGTCAATTCACCACACAGAATGGTCGATGGTGCTCACTCTGTCGTGTGGAAGCACAGTGGTGCCATCGAAAAGTTCTTGGGTATAAAATTAAAAAAATTTAATAACAGATTTTAGTTTTAGTTTTAGATATTTATATGTAAATTTATATAGACGGCAAGTTGGAACAGCAGAAAATTATAAAATTTACGCAGGGTGATTCAATTGTTATACAAATTTTTGATAGCAATTATTTGTGGCATGTTACTGATTTTTTTTACTGCGAGAATTGGTACTACATCTTTGGCAAACTTAGTCGCGGAGCAATCTCCAGTTGAACATCGCGTTGAAGTGAACCAAATCTTTTACAAAAATAGAAAAAGCGTGATTTTTTCGGTAAAAATAACCGGATGTTTGAGTCAACAATCAGCCTTTTGCTTCAGAAATTCAAAGGATTTGGGTCGGTGGAAAATGCGACATTTTCCTGCCTATTCTATGTGACTCGCGAGATGGCCATACTTTGCGATCAGAACGATTCGGTGCACGACTATCCCATTCACAAAGATAGCATGGATAATTTGTGTAACCACCTTGCATACCAAATAAAATTGTCAAAACCATTAAGTCAGCGACGACTTTCCATTTATGGCCACCCGTAGATAACAAACATTCGTATATTTTTCATCACTTCGTAAGTTTCTTTTGTATTAGTCGCATATGCGATAGGAACTGAAGGTAATTGATTATGGTTATGCAATAAAACGGCTTTTAAGCCTAGAAATTACCTTAGAAATCTTAAATTAATAAAAATAAAGTCATAAATTTTTATAAGAAAACTTACTTTTACATGAACCATCAATGAAAAGTCGCCATTCATCTGCATTATTATTGTGATTTAATGCCGAAAATAGTTTTGGTACATGTGGCCGTCGGTGGTGCAATGGTTAGTGTGCGCGCCTCTTGTACGGGAGATCCTGGGTTCGATTCCTGCTCCGACCACCTTAAAATTTCTTTCGACGACGGTCACCTCGCTTAGTGACGGCGACACTATCGAGTACTTAGCCATGAAAATGCTTCTCAAAATACCGTTCGGAATCGGTGTAAAACTGTAGGTCCCAATCAGTGAGTGTAAAACTAGAAAGCGTACATCTCACTGATTGTGAGAGGCTCTCCCCAATCCCTCCATGGGATGTTAAGGGACACCATTTTTTTTTTTTTTTTTTCATCAACGCAATACACGAGATCACTGTCATTGGAACTAGTCTTAAAACTTTCTTCAAGTAACCAAGTTCGGTCACTTTTTCTACCAGATGTTATAACGAAATTCAATCGCGACCCGAGGACTTCAGCATACCGCTTTGACAAGTGTAAATCGCGAACAAGATCGTCGAAATCAGCTTTTGACAAAAAATGCCGCTCCGTTGTTGTACATGTGGATGGAAGGAACTCTTCTTGTTCAAAATCTTTTTCTGTTACATCGACAGATTTGCTCGTTGTCGGTAGATCATTACTTGCAGGTATCGGTTTTGTAACAGTTGCAACATTTGCGTACTTAATGTTATTGCGCGTTTTAAAAGAGTGACCTAAAACATCAGTTTGACAAAAGTAGCAATCATTTGGTTTATGATATGACTGATGATGCCAAATCATAGGCGTAGAAAAGGGCAAAACAAACGAAGGTTGATTTTATTACAGCAATATTAACAAACAAATTGTGGCTCGTACCAGCGACTAGTATCGAAAGAACGATTAAATACTTTATTGTCCACTTCCGGTGACTGATATCAGTAAATAAGCCACAAATATAGCAAAAGTTGTTACGATTGTCACACATTTTTTATTTAATTTTAATTTAAATTGCACACGATATTTATTAAATTGCAAGCGTTTGTTTAAATACACAGATTCAAAGTGAAAAAGAGAGAAAAAGAAAAAGACGACATGAGTAATGCTCTCATTACAAATATTTGTTGTAATTCTAAGTTGTGTTTAGGCTAACAGTGATTTGTAATTTGAAAGAAAGTGCATAAAAAGAACACGAAAAAAACAATAAGGGTATTCCTGAATTGGCGTAAACCCCGTATATGGCGTATTTGAAAAAATGCGTATATTGCAGTAAACTGTTTTGTATGAACATTTGTTTACGTCACTTACACCACTTTTTAGTTGTGTAAATCGGTATACGTATAAAATGCAACTCTGTTGTGCGAAATTTGTGTGAAATTTTAGTAAAATCATGTTTATTTTCTTGTTAAAGCGTGTTAATTTATTTACTATATCCGAGCAAATATTCGAAAATAAAACTAACAAAATCTTCAAAATAAAAGTGAAGAGTTACCGATCAGCTGATTCGCATACGCATTTCGATTTTGCGTCGATCCTGAATTGAAATTGCGTAAACGACGTATGAATACGGCGCCGTATATGTACGTCAATTCAGGAATAGATGGTGCATAATAACAACACGAAAAACATTGTGCAGACATTTTGGTAAAAATTTAATTTTCATGAAAAGTTAAATAACTCTGTCAATTGCTTATCTATTTGTAAACCCAAATAAGCGTTGTAATCGTAAATAAACGTACTTTTTGAATAAATTCAATAGTATTATAGTTTCTTAATAAAATAATGTATAAAAACGTCACCAAAGTTGAAAAAATTTTGAAAAATCTACAAAATTTGTGTTTGCTGGGCAATAACACCCAAACTTCTCAAGTTTTGTTAGATAAATTATATATTGAAATTGAAAATCGGATCATTATCAACAAAACTACAGGCTTATATGTGCGGAAAGGTACAAAAATCGGGGTTTAAACGTAAATCCGGATTTTGGAGGTGTCCAGCATATTTCACTATTGGATTCTCCTTTAACCCGACAAGAACTACACGAAAAATAATATCACTCCCCAGATTTTTCTATTTCATTCAATTTTGTACCATTGTGGCATTTATAGGACTCGCATAGGACTTCTATTCATCTCATTGTTTTGTGGAATTAGATTCTGAGTAGGTGAAATATTAGAGTTATTTGTCAAGTTTGCAAGTTATGTGAGATTTATGGGAACAATCTGCCTAAAAAGTCTAATAGTTTCTTAACCTTTTTCTTAAAATGAAATGAGATTTCTATTAAAGGATTTGAAACACTTAGATACAATTTGATAACAGTTTGCAAAATGCATCCTCATGATTCCTGGCAAATCTGCCAGTGGTTGGTTGGAGTGGTCCTATTGAAAAATGCATCAAACCAAATTCAAACGAAACCCCAAAATGCAAAACTCAAATGCAAACTCGAAAAAAATTTTCCACTATGCAAGGGTTCGACAAATATCACACGCCAAACACACAATAAAGCACTTGAAATTGTTTTGTCTACAGTATTAAATTGCCAATATAAATAACAAAAAACGTTTTACATTTTGTCTGAGTTTTAAGCAAACATGTACCACTGTGCCCCTTTGGCCATTAAATAATAACAATTGAGTAAAAGCCGGTATAAGTTGTGATTTCTTAGCAAAGTACAAGAAGAAATCTCAACCGAATGTAAATGAGGCTAAAATGTATAAGAGAATTCTTAACGAAGTGGCAAATGAAAAACAAAACTCTTATACCACCAAACGAGAGAGCCACGAGAGCTGGTGTCCTTAATTTATGCGAGGTGAATTGTGAAACGAGTAACAAGGAAAGAGAGCACAACACATTCGAGAGCACAAATAGGGGTGTCATTTGCCCAGTATTTATATTTTACTATAACAAACGAAAAATTCCTTTAGACCTGACGATGTGTTGGCTGAAAGTTTTAACGAACAGTTGCCGTTCCAAATCAGTTAACTCGGAAACGTGGTCATGTCAGTTGTGATAGCGAAAAGGCAGCGGCAAAATCGTTTTGCAAAGAAAATTTAAAAGCCAAAGAAGAAAATTAAAATTGTGTTATTTAAAGAAAATAGAAACCTAAAAATTAAATTATTTCAAATTGTTATGAAAAAATAGTTGGAAATTACTTTAAAATACAAACAACAGTATAAATAAATTCACGTACACGGGGTTTCAAGCGTTTGTTAAGATCATAATGTCGTTCGTTTAAGGCAAACAGATATCCTGCGAATTGAACCGGAAAAATGAAAAATTAGCAATTCTCGGTGATTTGCCGAATGTTACATGTGAGAAAAAAAAGAAAATATATAATGACGACACAAAGCTGCTTTGTTTGATATAAAAACGAACGGCAACAATCACTGCGATTACCACACAACCACCACAAGTATCGCTGCCGCCATCTACACACCATCATCTACCCAAAAGCCCATACCACTGCAATTAGCAGTGTTTGAAAGCCCAAAAGTATGCAATGGCACAAGCTCAGAATCTCGCACACACATACACACACACTAGCATACAATTAATGGCAACATAAGAAAAATTAATCAAAATATGTGTACATAAATGCAAGAGGCTCTTTGTGAGTGTGTGTTTGTGTGTGTGGATATGTGCATAGGTCGCTTCATAAGCGAATGAGTGTGTGTGTGTGTGTGTGGATGTCCGTGTGTGAGTAGGTTGGAATTTAAATATCAGCTCGTTTTTGTGCATTTATAATAATGAAAATGTGAAAGTGTGCGAGTGCTCGCTGTAGTTGTGGGAGTTTGATGTGCAAAATGTGAAAATGTGCAAATGTTAACCTGAATTCTGGTGAAAACAAAAATGTTTTTTGTCTCGCTACAAATTGTACATACTTATACATACGTTCAACATACAAATACATATATATATACAAATGTCGGTCGCATCGCGTATATATTGTATTTTATTGTCGTTGTTTTCGCCACGTTGATGTTGATGTTGATGTTACGTCTCTACACACACACACACAGACATCCATGTAAATATTGTAGTGTGGCGGGTTTTTAGCTGAAAAATCTCATTAAATAAGTAAACAACAATTTTACAGCTCTCGTTCACTTTAAGCCACCAAACAAAAACAAACAAACAACAACATGTTTAATTTATTTACCAACAACTTTAAAAATATACCACCACCATACAATAGCAACAACAACTAACCAAGAAAATTGCAAAAAAAAATTATATTGAAACATAAAAATTAAAACAAAAAAAAAACTTTTACAATAATACAATTTTTCCCAAACATTCAGTAACAAAAAAAAAAATCGTTGAAAACCAAAACAAACCCAGACTCAACCTCAACCGTCACTGGCTACAAGGCCACAATCAACCTCTATTTCAGCTACTACAGTCACAATATTCAGCATCAACCTGAGACTCAGTTCCAGTCCTGCTCCCGAACGGGTATGTATTTTAATGGTTTTTTTTTTGGCTGATATTGTTACTTTTCCCCAGGTGTACGTTGTGGTATTTGCGGCTGACATTTTCTTGTTCTGTAGAAAAGTTCATAACATTCATTTGACATAAACGAATTGTCATCCAACGAAGTGGAGTAAAGTGAGGAGACGATATTCTGTAATATTTTCTATCGTTATCAACCTCAAAATTCTTACATTTATTAAGCACAACCTTTTAAGCAATTATCATAATTTATGCATTTTTTATTTTCAAATGATTAAGCAGAAATTCAAGGAAATACAACTTGATATTAATGGAATCTGAAGTGGTTTATGGACTATGATTTATTATCCATTTTAGGCTGCTACGTAAGCAGCAAAAAGAAGAAATTATTGATTTAACACGTAGCTTAATGCACAGTGGAACAAACGATTTTCTCAAAAATATACAAGAGAACAAAATCACAAAATTAACTTAAGGATGGCATATGAGCACAAATCAAAATGTGTTACGCTAGTTGAAACTTATTTCGGCAGAGGTTCCTCTATTATTTCGATGATTTAATAAAAATGGCTAATAGACTTCGTTTGCAAATGACAAGCGATATGTCGTAATTTTTGAAAAGTTTGAAATTTTGATTTGAAACTTGAGAAACAAAACGGTTTTCCATTACGTCCCATGAAGGGATTGGGGTGGGCTTTGCACAATCAGTAAGCTGTGTGCGTTCTAGTTTCATCCTTGCAACTTAAATCTAGAGCCTAAAACTACATGATTTTGTTGTTTGTTCAATATTTGTATACTGTTTACAAATGCTAGATTACGATGAAGGGCGAAAAGATTCACTACGTTCGAAGATAAATCCAGTATATTTACAATTTCTATATCACTACTAATCAAAAGAAAGCCTAAATGTCAGACTAACTTAGACCTTATAGAACATTGTAATCTACTGGGACAGAAGGCAAAAGATACAATTTTCCTCGTACGTTCAATTGAATCAAATTAATTGATTGATTTAAAAAGCTAAATGGTTGGCGGATGCTAACAACATCCAGAATTGCTAACTCCCAAAAGAAATGAAAGCATAGTGTAGCCTACCGCCTTATAGAAAGACCTTGTGAGAGGTTGTGTTCTATTGACTGCACCGTCTCTTCGTCACAACAGCTTGTGCAACAGCAACTTCACAAGATTTTCAGTGTCTCTGCGTTATAATAGTAGGGCATTAGTGTGTTTCAAGTTTAGCCGAAGTTACAGCAGCTTCGAATGTAAACAGTTGCCTACTACACCATTTGCAATTGAACTTTGAACAATTTCAAAAGAAATTTGAAAATTTAAAATACATCAACGGAAATTTTAAATTTCTTTTTGAAATTTGAAAAACATCATTTGAAATTTAAAACACATCAATTGAAATTTGAGAAACATCAATTGAAATTTAAGAGACATCAATTGAAATTTAAGAGACATCAATTGAAATTTAAAAGACAGCAATTGAAATTTATAAGTCATCAATTGCGATTTGAAATTCGTCACTTGAAATTTAAAAATTTCTAACCGATTTTATGTATTAGATGTATTTCAAATTTCAAATAGATTTTTCAAATAAAATTTTTAAGTTTCAATTGATTTTGCTTTAAAAGGCTCAATAGATGGCGGATGCTATCATCAGCCAGATTTGCCAATTCCCCAATGAAAGCAGAGTCAAGTGTAGCCTGTCGCCTTCTGGGCAAACCTTGTGACCGGTTGGTAGGTTATATTCTATTGACTCTACTTACTCTTCGTCACAACAGCTTGTGCTACAGTCATTTCTCAATATCCCTAAGTGCCCCCAATGAGATAATGGGCCGTCATGATAGACCTGATAAGTGAAACGTCCGGTTTCGGTTACGATAGCAGAGCATTAGTACGTTTCAAGTTTAGCCGAAGTCACATAAGCTTCGAATGTAAACAGTTACCTACTACACCATTTACAATTGAAATTTGAAAAATATCAATTTAATTTTGAAAAATATCAATAGAAATTATAAAATTATATTTGAAATTTGAAAAACACTCCGCTTCACTTATTTAAAGGTACTACAAATTCCATGTTCAGCACACTGTATCTTTTGCAATTTTTACCCGATTGCAGAATTTTAAAATTGAAATGGAGGCTAGATATCTTCAGATATAAAAAAAATCATGACAATATTGGTTTCTTAACTAAAGAACTTTTTTTGAGCAATTTATAAAAAAAGTCCAAACATGTGCTATTTTTTTTTGATTCAGTTGAATAAAATCATGTTAACTAATTTTAATGAAAAACAGTTTTCTTGTTTTTCTAATTTATTTTACTTTATTTAAGAACTAATAATAATGGGTACAACCCCCTTTGTTTTTAATAACTCCAAATATACGGGTTTTCATTGAGAGATAAAGAGAATTTATATAGTCCAACGAAATTTGATTCCAAGCGTCCTTAATGCCCTGAATTAAAGGCTGCTTGTCATCAAATTGTCTACCTTCTTCATAGACCTTACGAGATAACCAACCCCAGACATTTTCGATAATGTTTAGATCTGGCGACTAGGGTGGCCAGTCAAGTATATTACAATTTTGGCTTGCAATGAACTATTTTACTACTCTGGCGTTGTGTATAGGGGCATTATCCTGTTGCAATATCCAAGATGTGGTACCAAATAGTTCACTGAACTTCGGAAAAGCCGATTCCAATAACGTGTTATAGCTTGTACCGGTCATTTTTGCACTTTGAAATTCAAGATCGAGGGTGCCATAGTACGTAACAGCACCCCACACCATAACGCAGCACTTTCGGCTGTGATGTCGGTTCAAAAAACGCTCTCTTTGCGAAGATCATGAAGATAATAGTTATGCCCATCAGGCCCATCCAAATTAAACTTCTCCTCATCCGTAAACACAACGGTTATCCAGTCATTTACATGACCTCTTCGCTGCGAATTGAAGCCGCTTACGAGGAGCATTATGTAGCGGCTTTTGTTGTAATTTCAGGTATTTAAGATGCTCACAGCTCTTAATTACTCTGCGTACTGTTAACTGGTTCGCTTCCACTCCAGAGCTTTTATTTTTGACAAGAATGAGGCTTTTATTTTTGACAAGGCTTTTATTTTTGACAAGGATAAGGCGGAATTAGAAGCAATGCTGTTGATTTTTCTTTTCCCATACGTAGATAAAGACAGTGAAACCCTTCCTTTAATATTTTTTCCTTACCCCTCGGAGTCCTTGATGTAATTGTCACAACTGTTGGGCAAAAAATTATTAAAATTCTGCAATCGGGTACAAATTGCAAAAGTTTTTAGTGCCTTTAAAAAGTGAACCGGAGTGAATCAATTTAGTTTTGAAAAATATCAATAGAAATTTGAAAATTATACTTGAAACTTAAATTAGATCAATTGAGATTTAAAACACATCAATTGATATTTGAAAGATATCAATTGAAATTTGAAAGATGTTAAGAAATTTAAAGCACATCAATTGAAATTTAAAACATATCAATTGAAATTTGAAACGCATAAATTGAAATTTAAAAGACAGCAAGTGAAATTTAAAAGACATCAATTGAAATTTAAAATTCGCCACTTGAAGTTTAAAAACTATTAACCGATTTTATGTATTAGATTTTGAAATTTCAATTGGTGTCTTTTAAATTGGAATTGATGTGGTTTAAATTTCAATTGATGTATTTCAAATTTTAATTGGCATGATTTAAATTTCAAATGATGTTTTTTTTTAAATTTTAATTGCTGTATTTTAAATTTCAAATAAAATTTTCAAATTTCAAGTGATTTATTTCAAATTTCAAATCGAATTTTTAAATTTCAATTAATTTATTTTAATTATAATTTTCAAATTTCAACTAGAATTTTTAAATTTCAAGTGATGTATTTCAAATTTCAAATCGAATTTTTAACAGCCAAAGCCACGATGTCGACGTTCGCTTTCTTTCTATGCGACAAACAGCTGATTTGGGAGTCACTAACAAGCGAACGAAAACATATACAATTCACTACAAAATCGGACCCCACTTACACCCTCTCCTACAAAATCCAAGCGAACGAAGTCAGTCACTCACTTTCATTTCAAAAAGCGAGTCACTGTCCTTCGACTTGTCGTTCACATGGTTTTACGTGTGTTTGTGTGGTTGTTGTTCAAAGCAATAACATAAAGTTGCCGTTCGCCATTTAATTTCGGAGCGAGAGAGAAGAGTACGAAGAACTAGTATCTGCACGTGCCGCAAATTGGGCGTGTTTGTGCTAAAATGGAAATATATTTTATAACAAATTTATTATAATGACATTATTTTCTGTTCTTAGTGTTTCTTCCATTGAATTCTATATAAATTGTTTTTGTTTCAAGCTTTTATTTGATTTCCAGCTATGCGATAACCAAAAGACAAGTGACTGGTTTTGACATTTTCGTTCGCATAGATGACAGCGAAAATGGTTAGTGGCTTCCGATTTTGTAAACACACAACCGCACAATAACATTTAAAGCCAGGGATACGAACGAAAGTGAGTGACTGGCTTTCGTTCGCTTAGGTTTTCTTTCGAGATCGTGACTTAGGCTGTAAATTTCAACTGATTTTTTTCAAATTTTAATTACTGTATTTCAAATCGAATTTTTAAATTTCAAGTGATGTATTTCAAATTTCAAATCGAATTTTTAAATTTCAATTGATTTGTTTTAAATTTCAATTGATATATTTCAAATTTTAAATTGAATTTTCAAATTTCTATTAATGTATTTCAAATTTCAAATCGAATTTTTAAATTTCAACTGATTTTTCTCAAATTTCGATTGGGAACGGTATACTACTTATTTATATGTCGGGGATAGCAAATAATAACAAACATTTTTATGAAAATGTCTTTATTGTTTTTCAAAATATTCTGCTTGATGTGCAATACACTTTCGAATTCGTTCAAACCATTTTTTATAGCAGTTTTTCCAATCCTCTTGAGACACTACCAAAACATGGTTTTTGAACGCTTCAACTGCTTCTACGGCGCTCATAAATCGTTAACCACGCAGTTTATCTTTGATATTGGGGAACAACAAAAAGTCGTTAGGTGTCAAACCAGGACTATACGGAGGAAAAGTCACCAATTCGATGTTTTGACAGCTCAAAAGTTCACCAATTTGGCGAGATGTGTGAGAGCTCGCATTACCAAGACTTCCGGCAAACAAATGGTCGTATACCACTCAGAATTAACCGTCCCACGTTGCTCAAGTGGAACAGTGGCCACATGACCCATTCGGAAGAAGGAACAGGCGACCATTTGCTTCGCTGTGCTTCTTTCACGAACAATTTTTGTTGGATTTAGCTCGTCTTCAAACATCCACACTGTTAATTGCTGTTTTGGTTCCGGCTCATACGCATATATCCATGATTCGTCACCTGTCACGATTTTATCCATGTCTTTTGAAGCACATCGGTCGAACTGTTTAATCATTTCCTTACACCAATTAACACGAGCGTTTTTTTTTGAGCGATTGTAAAAATATGTGGGAGCCAGCCCGAACAAATCTTCTTACAGCCAAATGTTCATGCAAAATCGTATGTATTGAAGCAGAAATAATGTGTAAGGATGCCTCTATCTCATCATATGTCACATGACAATTTTACATTATCTGTTCACGCACTACATCGATGTTTTGTGGCAGTGCAACCGATTTTGGACGACCTTGACGAAATTCATCCTGGAGCCAACGCTGTCCGAGACTGAACTCTTGGTACCAGCGGTTTACAGAGGTTTTTGATGGTGCGTCATCACCAAAAGTTGATACAAGTTGATTGAGACACTCTTGTCTCGATAATCCACGACGAAAATCGTAAAAAATCATCTCGCGAAAATTTTTACTGGTTAATTCCATTTTTTTACCGAGATACATTTTTCAACACACTGTAAATGCAAAAATAGTGCTCGTAAGTGAAAATGTTCTAAGTAAGCTTCTGCTAGAAAACGTCAAACTTCCTAATGGAAGTTTCAGATTGCATCAGGGACCACTAGCATTGCCAGTTCCCGAAATATACTTAGTAACCCACGTAGACGGCACCTACTCTCAGATATCATAACGGCACAATTTTTCAAGAAGAGCTTGGACATTTCTACAGGGATTTTTACATTCCCTCGAACATCTAATGTAGCCCTCAGTATACTTATGCATTTAATTAGGTTGCCTCAAACAACCCAGCGTTGTCAAGGGCCTTACTAAATGAATATATCATATTCCCCAACCGGCTCGATCTTCTGTTGTTCTCCTCCAATTGGTAACACCAAGCTCTCGCAAGCACCTGGTCTTTCCGACGAAATCTTCGTCGCCCAATTTTTCGTTGTCCTTTGAGTACGTCTTCGAATACGTTTCGTACTGGTTCATCCTGATCCATTCTACTTACCAGGCCTAGCCAGCGTAAACGGGCTATTTCGATTCACATAATTACGACGATGTCGGGATATACTTATAGATTATAGAAAGTTCATTTGCTTTTTTTTTATAAACCGGTGAATCAGGTGAATATTAACCCATTTTAATAGAAAAAATATCCTTTCTATGGTAATTAGGGTCCGCTGACGTCAAATACGTCGTCAGAATTTCGTTATCTCGTTTAGTTTCACCGATATCGGCTGTTCGAGAATTCGAACAACGGCCATTGTGCGACCCCAATTTTTGTTTCCAACCGAAGGATTTTTGTGTTCCAATAATATAGAGGGTGTCTCAGTAAGAATGCACTTTTTAATTTTAAATTAAAAACAAGTAGTTTCTGAGTTAGTTTTAATTTTGAGTTTGAGTTAGTTTTAATATTGAGAAAAAATATGGAATAAAATATCTGTCAAATGGAGCCCACGATTGTGATGCCAGGCCATTACTCTTTTCATGAAATTTTCCATGACTTTTTCAAAGAGATTTGGCTGTATCTCACCACAAAGAAAGAAATCGCACGGCGTTTAATCGCATGATCTTGGTGGCCAGTTGACATCAGCATTTCTTGAGATAATTTATTCTGGAAATCGTTGCTTTAATAAATCGATTGTTGCATACGCGGTGCGGCAGGTGGCTCCGTCTTGCTGAAACCACATGTCGTCCAGGTCCATGCCGTCTAGTGAAGGCCACAAGAACTCCGTTATTATGTTCAGGTAAAAAATGCCGTTCGCAGTCACTGCAACTTCGGTCTTATCTTCAAAAAGTAAGGCCCAAACACGCCGCCTGACCAAAATCCGCACCAGAGAGTTGCTCGTTGTGGGTGCATTTGTTTCTCATGGATTTGCATGAGGATGAGCCGAAAATTCAACAATTTTGTGTATTTACGAAGCCATTGAGACGCAAATGCGCATCATCGGAGAAGATGATAATTTTGTTTTAAATTGGCATTGACTTCACTTTGCTCCATTACCATTGAACGAATTGTTGGCACTTTCCATGGTCTGCTGGTTTGGGCTCCTAAGTTAGGTGAATTTGTGCGCATGTAGGTGGAGGTCGTTTGTCAAACTTCGTTGCGTAGTGCTTTGTGAAATTTGAATGGTGTATTGACGTTTTCGGCGACACTTTCGTGTACACCAGCAATGTTTTCAAGAGACCAACCGGTACGTCGACGCACAGGAGCCTTACTGTCCATAACGGAATCTGTTTCTTTTTTCGACCACTCTTCGAATAATTGACACATTAGGTGCACTTCCTCGACGGAAGATTGTTCGTAGTTTCCGAGCGGTCTCAGCATAACTTTGCTTATGTTTGTAATAAATTTTCTCAATTATAATGCATTGTTCTTTTGTAAAGCGCTACATTTTTGGCAATCGGAACAAAAACATATGTGACTGCTGCCAAATTTCACATTTGCCACTTGCACAAAAATAGTGACTTACTTACATATTTCTCCAGTCTCGAACAACCCCCGGGGGGTAAGGGACCTTACAAAACGAAGGAAAAATATTTCGCCAACCAGATCAAACTTTTGCCTTATCTCTCCAGTTGTCAATACTAAGTGTACGCAGGGATTTGTCAACCGGATCCCTCCAGCGGAGTCTTGGTTTTCCTATTTTACGACTTCTTCTAGTTCGGTTTCGAAATCCCTTCGTGCTGGTTCGTCTTATGACACTAGATTTAAAAAGGGCAATCTTACTGAGACGCCCTTTATTTTTAAAGAAATAATTCTTTTAATGTGTTTTATTTATTATTTCTAAATCTAAGTTCTTTTTCAACACCACCCTCAGCCCATAAAGCGAAAGGGGTTGAGCAATGCAATTCTTTTTTGAAACCGAAAAAATTACCTGTGTATGGGTTTTACATCGCGGAAACATCGTCTTAGAAAACAATTGGGTTGAGAAGAGTAAAAAGTGTTGTTCGAAATTACGAATAGGGGTTCAAAATGGGTTAAAATGGTCAGCTATCTCATTAACTGATCTGTGTTAGTCGAGGGAAGTCCTCGAGATCAAGATGACATTTTCCAGAGACTTTGTGGTAGCATAACTATCAGAGAAAAATTTGATTGCGACTTTAGTCAGAATATTTCTTCGCAGACATTCCTGTACTTCCGTAAAGCTAAGATTTCTGCCTGGTAGACACTACAGTGACCAGGCGGTCTTCTCGCTATGGATTGATTTAGGTCCTTAGAAAAAACACAATAGGATTGTTGAGGTGGTAGAAAATACGAATCTAATTTTCCCCAATTTTATTCGCCTAATATCAAAATATTTTTTAATTTTATTTTAATCAATTTTAGTCATTTTTGCTTTAATTGTATTGGTGGTTTTCCGATTTGCTTGAGCAAAATAAAATTATAATGAAAATGTTGCTAATGGTACTTATTTTCGGTGGAAGTGTGCCCTTATAATTTAGGTTGAAGAGCAAACTTATTGTAGGCCAAAATTAAAACATATGTCAGAACGTATTTCTCGATTTTTGCTTAGAGAAAAGGTTTTAGAATTATTGACACTCCACAAGACAACGTTTGCCCTGTAACAGTTATCTCAGATTGCGGCAAAAAATTTAGTTTTCTCAAAAATATTTTGATGGCTAACTGAAACTGAAACAAATTTAAAAAAAAATTTAAATTAAATTAAAAAAATTTAAATTAAACCAAATTTTGTTTTAATGCCACAATTTACATTTAAATAGAGTATTCGTTGCAAACGAAATATTTTTGATGGAAAATAAAATTTATCTGTTGCAAAGAGTGAAACTGTTACAAACAAAACATTAACTTGTGTAGTATTAAAATAAAAAAATAATATCGGGAAGAAAAAAATCAAGAAAATATGTCATCGCCTTTCTCGTAACTTCAAAGAGTTCCTGTGCCTTAAGGCTATGACAAATGTAGTTGCTTTTAATACTAGAAGGTGGATGGTACCATTTTAAGCTTTGCTAGGATTTAGGTACTGGTTTTTAGAACCTTGTTAACTCATTATTGCCCGGTACCCGATATGGTGAACCGATTTCGCTGAAACTTTATTCATAGCTCCTTTTGGGTCCAGTTAAGATATATTTTAAGTTTCAAGAAAATGGAACGAACGATTCCTAAGATCTGTGATGGTAAGTTAACTTACCAGCGGGCCGATTCGTATAGTGATTTTGAAAAAGTATTCACATATGGTAAACAATTGATTTTATTAAAACAAATGTGTTTATTATTTAGAAAAATACATTTGTAACTGAAACAAAATTCAAAATAAATTTATTACATTTCAGTTTGATTGTTCATACACAAAATTGGTAAAGTAAAAATTTGTTTTGTGTTGTTAAGCTTAATGTTTTGAATAGAATGGAAAACAGTGTTGATGCAAGCGAAAATTGCACAAAATGCATTCATATGGCGTGTGAGTATGACAAGCAACGCAACGTCTTGGATTACACGAGGGTCTTGTAATACAATGAATATTATTTTTGAGATTTGGAAATTTTGATGATGCTGAAGGCTCTAGCCACTGACTGTTGTCCATATGTAGATGGTTCAGTAGATGTCAGCAGCCCATTAACAACTGCTGCACGAAAATGCAGCTGCGACAGTGGTTTTTGTTTTTCTTGTGTTGATACCATAACATGCAGTTTCCAAGCATTTAACATCATATTACCCAGTAAAATTATAAACCACGGCCACCATCATTTTTCCAATCGGCCTGAAGTTCGGTAATTAGCCAGAGCGTTGTCATGTAGGTCAACGCCCCCCATATGCTTATTATATTGCGCAATTGCATTTGAAACTTTGACGTTGATGTGTGCTTTCATTGTGCGATCATATCGTTTAGCATTTGTTTTTGGATCAATTGTACCAGGATTGGTGAGAACCGTGACAAATGCATTGTCTCTCCAGCGTATGGCCAGTACCTCATTTGTTTGATCAAAAAGAGCTTCACTTTCACCTTTATTCATCTTCTCTGATAGTTTAGCTCCGCCGATTCGGTTTCTTCGAACAGTCCCTGTTAAAAAACACAAATTTTAATACAATAATCATTCTTAATATTATTATTAATATAACACATGTAGCAAAGAATCGTTGTGTGTGTAGTAAACACATTCAGTTGTATAATGTAAAGTAATTGTCAAAATAAATGCTATGACATGACGGAGAATAGACAACGCTCAACAAGCTGAGTACAGTATCAGCTCCCAATCCATTAGCTTTGTCAAAAGCTCTTAATGCACCTCCATACAATATAAGATTGTATAAATATCAATTTGAGGAAGTCAAACACCATGCTTTAAATCCAAATCGGATGGGTTTTCCTTTGATGAATATTTTACACGAGTGTTTTCCAAAATATGGAATCATTGCCTCATCAATGGAAAGGTTGTGAGCAAATACTTCAAACTGCATAAAACGTTTATTGCATATTACGGCTAAGGGTTTAACTTTGGCAAACCTATCTTCGGTATTTAGATTACTGTTATCAGCTAAGTGTATGTCTCGTTTGATCATTTCAACACGAAGTCGTTGCAAGGCTTTAGAAATGATTTGAACGATAAAGGATGGGTTTATTGGCCAATGCATCTTCCATTCAGTAATTTTATGGTATCCAGTGAATAATAAAAATCCAATAAAACGCTTCATTTCATGAGGCTCAACAGAAAAGGATACATTTTGTTGCGATGCATATATATTAGTTTGCTCCACAATCATTTGTAGCATTTCGTAATCAAAAAATAGGCTAAATATATCAATTGACGTTTTTCCATCTATACACAACAATACAAAAAGAGATTCACATATCATGTACAAAATACATTCAAATTAAAGGTACTCACTCAGTTTTTCAACAACACTACGAACACTTTCGGCTTCAATATCCACTGGTGTTTTATCATATTGGGAAATTCGTTTTGTCCACTTTGGTGTTCCAAATTCGGTCTTAGTTTTATAGTGTTTTGCTGGAGGTTCCCCGGTTTCACTATCCTCAGATTCATCGCTTGATCTATACTCAACCTCGACCGTGCCAGCAACATCTAGGTCAATAGGAACATTTTCATCTGTTATATCATCATCAATGTGCTCTTCATCGGAGACTTCATCAGAATTAGGTGGAATATATAAAACATTGACATTGAGCCATGATTTGAATGCAGCAACTTCTTCATCTGAGTCAACCTCTGCTTCCAACACTGCAATTACTTCTTTTCTTCAAGCTTCAAATACTTTCTAGTTGGCATTTTTTAAAACTGTGGCTTTAAATACGAGTCGGTTACGTAAGACAAGAACGGTGAAAATAAAGGCTCACGACAGATCACCAATTCACTTAGATTTCGTAATTTACTTGTGATACACGTACTAGTATGTTGGGGATTCCCCGTTTTACAACCCGCATTAAGTAAGAACCAACCACTTTGCAACACGTATTAAAGAAGTTGAAAAAACGCATGCAGCTTTGCGTTTATTTTCAATTTGGTAAAATTTTGGCTAAATCGCTATATGTGTCAGCCCCATGGTAAGCGAAATTACCAACGCGACATTTCGCACTTTTTGCAAACAATAATTAAACATTTATGTGTGTATATGCAAAGTAGGTATTTTGAGCCTTCAGAATCAGCGATTAACATTTCGGTAAATTTTTTTTAAATTTTTTTTTTAGTTTCTTCAAAAAATGTCCTTTTTCGGAGTCTCACGCAAACGCTTCTATAATCTGACAGGATACAACGAAACAAATGTCCTTCAAATTATTTCTTTAAAATAGGTCGAGTTACAATATAAAAATTTAAGATAAAAAATATTTTCTATGTGAGAGGTTATATGATTGAATAAAGTGCTGGTAAGTAAAATTACTGCTTGGACAAAAAAGAGAACAATTTGGATTTTTTTAAAACCTCATAGAAAACACTGTATTTTTTTTCACAGGAATAATAGTTATCAGAATTTGTGTTCTGCTTCGGGGTCCAAGGAATAGAGCGGGCATGCATTTTTTCCAAAATGGGCTTCAGCCAAATTGTGTTGCACTTGAATGATTTATAAATTCTAAGATTATTCAAAGCAGGTCATACATGATCCGCTGCATTTTAAATGCAATACGTGCAACTACAATTTGGCGGTACTTCCGACTACCACATTATTCAGTTATGATTGCGGCTAACTGTGTTCCGCATCACCAAATACTGTGCATATCAATTGATTTGTAATTCAGTTTTGGTTGCAAGAACTGAAATATTTAATAGAAGCCACTGCAACAAGAAATAAATGTGATCTGTCAATCGAGTTTTGGTTCTAGGGGTCAAATTATTTCATTACCTGGATCAACGAAAAACGAAAAAAATAATTCGGTTGTACCAACTGATATATTGGAATGCTCAACTAATGACATGAATTTAATGGGTATTACAATGATTTGTTGAATTTTAGGGGAAACAAATAAAAATAAATAATTTTTTGTTAAAATTTATTTAAAATATTTTATTTAAAATACAATTATTACTTAGAGGGCGGGTCAATAAGTCCGTGCCTTTTCGAACTTCTCTCGTAGCTACATGAAATGAAACACTGTTTCCATCAAGTACCACCTATTAGTAGACTACTGTCATATTTTGAGCAAGTTCCGTCATTTACTTTGCGTTTAACAGCTGTTCAAAACATACAACCTCGTGCATTTTTTTAAAAATGGACAAAAGTGAATTTCGAGTGCTCCTTAAACATTATTTTTTGCGAAAAAAAACCCATCAATCAACCAAGGAAAAGCTTAATAAAAACTATGGGGACTCTGCACCATCGATTTCAATGGCAAATAAGTGGTTTACTGACTTTAGTTGTGGCCGCACAAGTACAAATGACGCTGAACGTTCTGGCGGCCAATTGAGGTTAATGCACTCGAAAATGTCGAAAAAATCCACGATGTGGTGGTGGCCGATCCAAGAGTAAAAGTGCGTGTGATCGTTGATGCCATAGGCAGTGTGGTTTCGACTTTAAATAATCAGTTTGGTTTAAGAAAGCTGTCTGCAAGATGGGTGCGGCGTTTGCTCTCAATTGACCATAAATGTAATCGTGTGAAAACTTCAAAGGATTGTTTGGGGTTCCATGAATTGGGCTACGAATTGGTACCTCGTCCGCCATATTCTCCGGATTAAGCCCCCAGTGACTATTTCCTATTTCCAAACCTACTGACATGTCTCTCATTGACCGCGAAACGAAACAGACGTGTAAAAGATCTTCTAAAGACAGTTTTGCAAAACAACACAAAAAAAAAAAACTAAATTCCTTTGCTTCGACAAATATAAAAAACAACAACAAATATAACAAAGTGTTTCAGTGAAGTCTCACTAATCCACTGCATCGGCGGTATGGCTGATATTGGTGACGAAAGCGATGCAGACAGTGATGCTGCATGGCAAGAAGTAAAACCAACAACAAAACGACGGCGAACGGAATCTCCAGTCATAAATGCAAACATTCAAAATTCTACCAACAACGATCCATGCACAAGTAACAACTATTATGCCAGTCTGGCTGCTGCTAATAATGAAGATGACAATATGAATAGCGACGAAAACAACGACGGCAACAATGATGATATGTCAGCACCGAAACCACCACCAATCTTTCTACCAAACGTTTCAGACATTCGTGTTATGATCAATGCATTCTCTAAGGTAATACAACCAAATGAATTCTCATATAAATCCACCAGAGATGGGAATGTGCGATTAATGGTTAAATCGATTAAGTCCTATCGAATTTTAATCAATTATCTGGATGATAAAGGTATATTATTTCACACATACCAAATGAAACAGGACAAACCTTATCGAGTAGTGATTAAAAAACTGCATCATACCACCCCTACTGTTATTGTTAAGGACGAGATTGAAAAGCTTGGTCATAAAGTTCGGAATATTTCTAATATAAAAAGTAGAATAACGAAAGAGCCTTTACCAATGTTTTTCATAGATCTGGAGCAGCAGGCTAATAATAAAGACATATATAACGTAAAGTATTTATACAACTGCGTGGTTTCCATAGAGCCCCCCTTAAAAAATTTTGAAATCGTTCAATGCCACAGGTGTCAGCAATACGGGCACACAAGAACATATTGCCGTAACACATTCAATTGCGTAAAGTGCGGGTTAGACCATGCAAGCGCGACATGTACTAAGAGTAATGACACTCCTCCAAAATGCATAAATTGTTTAAAAACCCATACTGCAAACTATAAAGGTTGCGAGATTTACAAAGAATTAATTAAAAAGAAACTTTCGGTAAGAAAGCAAACTAATACTACCAAACAACAGCATGAATTCCATTTCAATAATTCCCATTTTCCATCCATGTATACCCATAACAATAATAACGAAAATATACCTAGTACTCCACAGTTAAACCAAAAACTTTACTCTGATGTAGTAAATAGTCAAACCTCCAATTGTTTCCAGAAAATTGAAGAGCTTTTGCAGCAACAACTACAGCTGACAAATAACCTAATAAATATGATGTCAGTTATCTTTAAAAAATTATGCAATTAAATTTGAGATTAGCTATATGGAATGCCAACGGACTTTCAAACCACACCCGCGAAGTTGAAGCCTTTCTTAAAATTAATCATATTGATATTTTATTAGTATCAGAAACCCATTTCACCAGCAAGTCATATTTTACGATTAAAGATTTTGACGTCATCTCTGCAAATCATCCGGATGATAAGGCTCATGCTGGATCTTGCATTGTCATAAAACACAACATTAAATATGAGGTGCTGCCTGCCCTACAAAAGCCTTATTTACAAGCCAGTATTATTAAAGTTAAGTGCACGAATGGTGATGTCGTAGTGTCATCAATTTACTTTCCTCCGAGATACGCTGTCAAGTGCCAAGAATATCAACAATTTTTCTCTTCTATGGGACCGAAATTTTTTGTTGGTGGAGATTTTAATGCGAAGCATCCATGGTGGGGTTCTAGATTAATTAATCCCAAAGGGCGTGAATTGTACAAATGTATATCTGCCAACAATTTCTCCACGTTATCAACTGGCTCACCCACATACTGGCCATCGGATCCGCGTAAAATCCCAGATTTACTGGATTTTGCAGTTTATGCTGGAATTCCAAATCATCTTTTGGAAATAAAAGCCTGCAACGATCTGAGCTCCGATCACATACCATTACTTGTTAATTATGACACCACAGTTTCCGTTAGTCTACAAAATACTAATTTAGTGAATCGGAGCACTGACACGCATCTTTTCCAGTTTTTCTTAGACAATCTCATTAATCTAAACGTGAGTTTGAAGAATGAATATGAGCTAGAAGATACTGTCGAAAATCTCACCAATGCCATTCACGAAGCAGCGGTTCTTTCCACACCAAATCCAACTAATAGCAATCATAGCGAGTTCAATGTTTCAACAGAAATAAGAGATATGCTACGAGAAAAACGACGCATAAGGGCAACTTGGCATCGAACAAGAAATCCGAGAGACAAAACGTTGTTTAACAAAGCAGTCAAGGAACTTAAATGCCTTTTTGTTGAATACAAAAACCAATGCACCGGTGACCGCATTGAAGATATTAATAATGCTAAATATGATGACCACCTTTTGTATAAAGCTACAAAATTTTTAAAACGACCTACAAAGCGCAGTACCCTCATAAAGAATATTGATGGTTCCTGGTGTCGGTCCGATAAGGAAACGGCAGAATGCTTTGCTCTACACCTAGCCAACATATTTAAGCCATTTTGCTTTAGCACAGATGAAGAGAATGAAGAAGTTCAATCATTTTTGGATGCCCCATGCCAAATGGATCTCCCAATTAAACATTTTTCGCGTACAGAAGTGGAAAATGAAATTCGAAAATTGAATAAAAAGAAATCTCCAGGTTACGACATGATTAATGGTCATGTAGTGTGCATGCTCTCCAAAAAGTGCATATTGCTTTTGACCGCAATATATAATGCAATTATAAGATTAAACCATTTTCCTTCACAATGGAAATTGTCACAAATTATAATGATCCATAAAGCAGGCAAACCGGAAACAGAAGTGTCATCTTACAGGCCAATAAGTCTTCTTACAACTTTTTCAAAAATATTTGAAAAAATGTTCCTAGTGCGATTATTACCAGAATTGGAGAAAAGAAATATTATTCCTGAACATCAATTTGGTTTCAGGCACAAACATGGCACACCTGAACAATGTCATCGAATTGTGAATGAAATAACTGGCGCTCTGGAGAATAAAATGTACTGTTCGGCTATATTCCTCGACATACAACAAGCTTTCGATCGAGTATGGCACCAAGGATTACTATTCAAAATCAAAAGAGATTTACCGGCTCCATTCTTTTTATTTTTCAAAAACTACTTGTCTGAAAGGTTTTTCTACGTACAAGTAAATAACGAAAGATCAGAAATGTTCAGCGTTACAGCTGGAATACCTCAGGGCAGTGTCCTCGGTCCTGTTCTGTATACAGTTTTTACGGGAGATATGCCAACCACTCAAGATGTCACAGTCGCTACCTATGCAGACGATACCGCGATTACTGCAACAAGTTCCTGTCCAGTGGAAGCTTCCATGTTTGTTCAAAACGAAATAAATCTCCTGCAAAAGTGGTTAAAACATTGGAATATGAAGGTAAATTCTTCCAAATCGACTCATGTTGCTTTTGCTTTGCGTCGCGGAGAATGCCCACCAATCTGTATCAATGGAGAGGCAATACCTAAGCATGATTCTGTCAAATACCTTGGAATGCATTTAGATAAGCGGTTAACATGGAAAGAGCATATAAAAGCAAAGCGGAAACAGATGACGTTAAAATCGCAAAGACTATATTGGCTTATAGGTCGAAAATCAAAGCTCAATTTAAACAATAAAGTACTTATTTACAAGACGATTTTAAAACCTGTATGGACTTATGGGATACAACTGTGGGGAACAGCTAGCAGATCCAGCGTTGATATTATTGAAAGATATCAATCAAAAATACTAAGAATGATAACGGATGCCCCTTGGTTTGTTAAAAACAATTCAATTCGTCGTGATCTTGGAATGATGACAGTTAAAGATGAATTACGCAGATACAGTGAGTCATACTTACAAAGACTTAGTGACCACTGCAATCCATTGGCAATATCTCTCCTCGATGAAACAACTGCAAGAAGGCGCCTAAAACGTCTACATGTTTTAGATCTGCCATTTAGAAATTGTACATAATGTAATATAAATACTGTATATATGTAAATTTATATCATACATATTAACTTAATTAAAGCTATGAACGGAAATTTAATATTGATATCATACAAGTAAATATATTGTATATATAGTACCATGCATTCCATTGGGAATGCATGGCCTCTGTAATTTGTTGAAGTATAATCAAATTTGCTTATTGTCGAAAGATAGATCGCAAATAAATAAATAAATAAATAAATAAAAAAAAAAAAAAAAAAAAAACCTACTGACATGGCGCGGTGGAAAGAGATTTAGCTCCAACGATGAAATTATTTATCAAACAAGGTCCATAAGACATCGAAATCCGAAAAATCTTATTTTTTGGAAGGGATAAAAAAATTGGACAATGTTGCACTAAGTATATTGAGTAAAAGGCGATTATGTTGAAAAATAAATTTATTTTTTGCAAAAAAAAATGTGTTTCATGCAAAAAGTCACGAACTTATTGATCCGCCCTCGCATAACCATGGTTCGTATTTCGTGGGTAATGGCTTACCCTTGGGTCGAAAATATTAAAAAATGTCTATCACCCATGTTCTGCATTCCGAATCGTATTTATTTCACAATGCATTTTAAATTCATAAGTATTCGAGTTTGGTGTTCTTAGATTTCACTTTTCGAACTTTCTTTTTAAGTGGCCGTTTTTACACAGTTGAATTGCAAAACTTAAGTTTTCCTGCCAAAAACGAAAACAGACAAAAACAAACAGAACGGTTATCGAATCTCCTTGTGACTTCTTATATTGTGTTTTCCCCTGTAACCACAAATTGAATATAAATAATTATTTATAAACATACATTTTATTAAACTAGTACTTACATTTCTTCATACAGCTTTCTTGTTTATTACTTCCAAATTATTAATTGCATTTGTGCGCCACCAACAAAACAAAAAATAAGAGACATGAAATTTTCATTCATATAAATGATAGAACTTAGGAAAGAATAGTATTTCATTGGCATGTTTATGCCATCGTGTTTAAATTGATCTATTTACGATATAACTGTAAAATAAATAAACGGATTGTTGAATTTCCTAAATCTATGGGTCTGGCAACTTTGGATTTTCGAACATCCAATACCCAGCTGATTTGCATAAAATGGTATAAGTGTGGAATGTAAAGAGAATGGAAAATCAAAACTTTTAGATAATTTTGTTTAATGACTTTTTGCGAATAAATGTTTGAGAAACTTTTACTTTTGAACAACCAGTTTAAGAAAAAACATGTTCGTTTTTACGTATGTAGTTTGCATTTGTGATAACCAAAATTTTATTTACTTTAATTTTTACCACCCCATTTGATTGTGGAACAATTTTACAAAATGACTTGTGAAAATATCGTCAACAAAATTTTAATTTTCACAAAAAATCGAAACGCATATCAAGGGCGTATATCTCGGAAACGGACCATCGAATAGAAAAAACAACTAAGGTTTGGGAGTTACTATGGGTTTTCCATAAAGTGCTTCAAATCGAATGAATTTTTTTTTTAATCGCCAAAATTTGAAAATAGCTACAATAAAAAAATAGTTATAACTCAGAAACGGTGCGTTCAGTAATAAATTTTTACCTCCCTAGGACGGCATAATTTTTTTTTCAAATAAAAATCACTAAAGCTGAAATTTTTCGAATAAAAAAAATGGCTAAAACTCCATTATGTCTATATTTTCAGAACGGAGCGTTAAATCGAAAAATAACCAATTTTTTGAGAGTTTCAATCCCTATGGACGCCTTTTTTCTTTAAAATCGCAAACGGAAAAATATTAAATATTTTACCTCCATATATCTTTCAAACGCCATCACGTTTTTTCTTCAACGATATACATACTAACATTTTTCAAACAAAAAATCGCTAAAACTCACATACATACATACACTACAGTCCACTTATTTAAAGGCACTAAAAATTCCATATTCAGCAGCCTGTATCTTTTGCAATTGGTAACCGATTGCAGAATTTTGAAATGGAAATGGAACCAAGACATCTTGAGATATGACAATAGTGGTTTCTCAACTAAAGAACTTTTCTTGAGCAATTTATAAAAAAGTCCAAAAATGTGCTATTTTTTGGAGCACTTGAATAAAGGCACTCTATTTTTTTTTATTATTTTGAAAGTAAGCGATAATTTTTTGTAGGAAGCGTTGTTTATTACAATTACAATTTTTACGCGTCAAAATGGCAAAACAAAAAATGTTAAATCTATCGGAATGAACTAAAATCGATGTTTTCCGTTCTGAAGGATATTCTAGTCGCGGAATAGCTAAACAAATTGGACGGAGCCTAACAGTTGTCGACAATTACATCAAGGACCCCGACGGGTATGGAAACAATTTTAAAGGAAGGTTTCGTTGTCTTTATCTGTAGAATTGCTTCTAATTCTGCCCTATTCTTGTCAAAGATAAGAGCTCAAGCTGCAGTGGAAGCCAGCAAGTTATCAGTACCCAGAGTAATTAAGAATTTAAGTACCTGAAATTATAAAAAAGCCCCCACTTAATGTTCTCCGAAAGGAAAAGCGGCTTCAGTTCGCAAGAGACTACATGGTATGGGATGTGTAACCAAGAGGTCATGTAAATTTTTATTATTATTGTTATTTTATATTTTGAACATAATTGTAAAGATCATCAAATAATATATTCTATGGACCAAATGGTCCCTTCAGCTGAAATTTGTAATTTCTTATTTGACTCAGTCCTGTTTCTAGTTAGAAAATTTAATATTTGCTCATGCCATTGGTTTATAAAAAAGATCTCGTGACCTGAAAAATTAAGTCAGTATATATCACCGTTCAAAACTTACCAAGAAAACTAGCCATTATTTGGACCAAATGGGCTTAATCTAACAGCAGGGTTAAGGATGCTTGGAATCAAATTTCGTTGGATTACATTAATTCCCTTTATCTCTCACCGAAAGCCCGTATATTTGAAGTTATTAAAAACAAAGAGTGTTGTACGCATTACTAATAGTTCTTAAATAATGTAAAATAAATTAAAAAAAAACAAGAAAATCTGTTTTTTATTAGAAATAGTTAAAGTGCCTTTATTCAAGTGAACCAAAAAAGTAGCACATTTTTTGAATTTTTTTTTATAAATTGCTCAAAAATTTCTTTAGTTAAGAAACCAATATTGCCACGATTTTTTTTACATTTCAAGACGTCAAGCTTCCATTTCCATTTGAAAATTCTGCAATCGGTTACAAATTGCAAAAGATACAGGCTGCTGAATATGGAATTTTTAGTGCCTTCAATGAAATGAACCGGAGTGTATGTGAAAGCGAGCTTTTTAATAATAATTTATACCTTTTTAAAGACATCCACTGGTTAAAGCCTCCTATGGAGGTAACAAAGTTATTATTTTTTCGATTGGGCACACCGTTTCCGAGTTATATCAATTTTTTTTTTTATTTTAGCGATTTTCTCATTTTTGCGATTTTTTGAAAAAACAATTCCTCCATCCGATACAAACAGTTATAATTTTAATCGCCGTGTCTCTGACACAGCCTGCAGGGACAGTCCGTGGCCGAAGTCCTCGGACAACTGTCTGCTGTAATTTTTATATTTACCAACGGCATTTGACTCAAGTCCGTTTAAAAAAAAAAATATTATGTTAAATTTTTTTAAACTTAATTTAATTTATGTATTTTAATTAATATTTTTATTGAAATAAGTTCTGCGAATGTTGAGAGGGCCGCCCTAAAATTAAAAAAGGTTTACCTTATCGAGTCTTCGCATTAGCATTCGAGCGTTGTGTGAAAGCTTTACGCTTTACAATTCAAAATTAATGTTACAACAGCTTTATTGAAGCTTTCGCAAAAAAGCTTTATTACGTTAGCTTACTTTTTGTTTCACTTTTTACTAGATACATGTTGCCAAGCAACATTAGCTTGCTGTTCGTTTCACTTTTTACTAGATACATGTTCCTAAGCAATGTTGAGCAACCAAAAATACTCAACCAAACACCACACATATGTTTGAGTGTATGTGTTTAAACAATTTTCATTTGAGAAATTAAAATACTAGAAATATATCAACCAATATGAAATGTATATCAAACGAAAGATAACATCTTCATTTACGTACAAAAAAAATTTTAAAAAAATTCGTCAAGCCGTTTCCTCAAATTCAATGAAATAAAGATTACAACAATAAAAACCTGACATGACTCCTCATACCGTAAGGCAAGACGTATTCTACGTCAAAATACGTGCGGTTCAGAAACTAGTGTGGTGAGACATATCAACTGGAAAAATTCGTCTTGTAAAATGTGCATGGACTTTAATGACCATCTTTTGATTCCATATAGAAAAATATATATCAACCGTTGTTTTTGTATAGGGTAAATATTTTCGAATAACCATTGTTCGATTAATCGAATAATTTGCAAGAAGAATTTACTCAAGTACTGTAAAATTCCTAAATTTATGCCGGTTAATCGAAGAAATCGAGTAAGTGATTATGATACCCTCAGTTAATTTAATATTCCAATATAGCTGTTCTTAAATTTATAAAATAGCAGGTTTCACAACATATCTTCGTATCTACCGCCCAGGTAATTAAAGCGGATGTGTTACATAATAAAAGGTCCGCCATCTAACGTTTTTTTTTCAACTAGTGCTTATTTCGTCAATGGTAACACTTAGGTCATGTCTGATAAGACAGATAATTAGTTTTATCATTCCGCTGAACGAATATGGTTGTGTATATGCTTGAACAACGCTGGGAAACATGGGAAAAATGGGCCTGTGATCGACTTACAGAAGATGCCGATTTTGCCACAAAAAAATCATCTTTTCAGATGAAGCTCATTTTGATTTTGGCGGGTATGTAAACAAGCAAAATTGTAGCATTTGGGGCACAGAAAACCCGCAAGCATACATTGAAAAGCCGATGCACCCAAACGAGTCACCATTTTTCTTCGAAAATGGACGGCGCCACAAGCCACACAGCGAATGCCACAATCAATTTATTAGAAACCAAGTTTGGTGATCGTGCTATCTCACGAAATGGCCCAGTCGATTGGCCGCCTCGGTCGTGCGATTTGAAGCCGTTAGATTATTTCCTGTGGGTCTACGTCAAGTCTATGGTCTATGCCAACAAGCCAGCGACTATTGATGAACTTCGTACGAATATGGAACGTCAAATTGCAGCAGTATCGGCCGATTTTTGCGTGAAAACCGTCGAAAATTGGGTTCAGCGTCTGGACTTCTGCAATAGTGCCCGTGGTGGCCATGCAAAAGAAATCGAGTTCCATACATAATGGCATACTTTCACAAGAATAAAGAATTTCATTGGTATCTAAAACCAGTTTTGTTTTATTTAAAAAAACTTTTGTAGCGCTCTTATTGAAAACCCCTTTATTTACTACTCCATATTGCCATTGCGATCGTATCAATTCCTTTTTCTTTGTTATCTCTCCGGCTTGAGTTTTTCCAATATTAAACCTTTAGTAACAAGTGTTAATTTTAACAATGTCAGTTCCTTAACAATGAAACTTACGTACCTCGTCGCTAATTCCCGTACTGAAAATCTATCCTACTCCAAAACGTTTATGATTTCCATTTTTTCTTTTGTTGTCAAAACCTTTCTTTGGGACAGCATTGTAAACCTTTAATTCGTAGCACAATTTAACGGAAATAAGTGCAACTTCACAACTATGAGAACTAACCGGGAAATCCCCAACCTTACTTGTATTGCTTACACTTTTTATCACCCCTGTGTTACTTTTATTTTTCTCACGATTTTTTCATCTCTTAAGGACTGATTAGTGAATCTGACGTAACGTAACGTAACGTAGCATACTATAAAATGCTGAAAGTAATTACGGTTGCAAGTAATTATTTGTACAGCCCTAAATTCTGCAAAGCAATATAAATTGCAATTTTTTGTGTTTCATTGGAATTAGTGTCCGCTTGTTAGAGATTTGTTGACCAAAATTTTGCGAATTATGTGTCCGCGGCCGATCGTGGGAGCGTCCGATCATTAGAATGGATTTGTTTTCTGTTTACAAGACTGGAACTTGAAAACCAAGATTTGTCCGCTCATTGGAGCTGTTCGCGAGGAGTTGGAACTGCATTGATAACATTAATTTAAGAAACATGTGTGATCTTGTTACCGGAATCCAATAAATAATATAAGGTAATCGGTAACCGTCGGTCATGCATTGGCTAGTATGCACGACTTGTAAAGGAGAACGTGGGTTCGATCCCTTCTTTTACTTCCACGGTAATATAGTCGACGGCGGCTTAGTGATGGCGACACTATCTAGTAATTAGCCATGAAAAGGCTTCGGACCGGTGTTAAAGAGTACGTTACAGTCACAGAGTAGAAAATCTTGAACTCGCACAGCTAACGGATTGCGAGAAGGGATGTAATGGGAAAATATTTATTTTTATGAGGAGATGAACGCTTGCCAATCACCGTTGAGTGAAATATCCCTCACAATCCATATATGGGTAATATAAAATTTGATAATTCATTGTCATACGATTGCCCATAATTTGAAGATATATCTCGTTTAATCTCCAGTTTCCTTACGAATAGGTGATTGAATAGCAGTGTAAAATATGATAGGATCTTCATGATTCTTTCCTAACTATCTTGACCCATGTCCATGTAAGATCTGACATACGCATAAATATTTCCAGAGTAAAGTCTTTATCTTTTAATTGACGTTGTTCATGTGGTTTCAGCTAGTGATACGTTATTATTTTCAAATTAAATTTATAGCTTCTTTTCGCTGTTATTCGAGTAAGTCAAAAAACCTATTACCGAGTTATTTGATTACTCGAACAAAGCAAATCCCCGAATAATTTGGATACCCTACTTTTGTCAAAAGCATAAGAAATTCTGGGTCTATACGGCGTAAAATATTTTCCGTACCATATTTTTCGGTGGATGCTATCTATACACTTGACTGGTTTTCCCTAAATTTATTTCTCACTTTCTGTTTGAAATAATAGTTTTACTGAAAAGTCCTCGTGTAAGATTCAAATGTAAGTAGTTTCTACTTTACAGCAAAGCCTATTATGAAAACATCTACGTATTCGATTGTAACAAGTGTTTTTGTAGCAGCAACTAAGTTATGATTTACAGTGACTAATATTTGAACACGAATTCTAATATTGTACTTTTTATGAGTTGTATCTTCCATTTCAGATGAATGAGGTTTTTGAAATACTTAAATTGGTTAATACAACTAAAATTCGGTAGTAACGGCTTCTATTTATTAAGGACTATTTTTAGTTTATCGATAATATCGACAACAAATTTGATAATGTATGATTACTATGAATTCTAATCAAAATATAGACTTTATAATGGAATAATAGCAAGGATCAAAATACTTTAATATAATATACACGCTGTGGCCGTCGGTGGTGCAATGGTTAGTGCGCGCGGCTCTTGTACATGAGATCCTGGGTTCGAGCCCTGCTCTGACCACCTTCAAATGTCTTTCGGCGGCGGTCACCTCGCATAGTGACGGCGACACTATCGAGTATATAGCCATGAAAAAGCTTATCAAAATACCGTTCGGAATCGGTGTAAAACTGTAGGTCCCAATCAGTGAGTGAAAACTGGAAAGCGCACAGCTCAGTGATTGTGAGAAGTTCTCCCCTGTCGCTTCATGTGATGTGATGGGAAACCATTTATTTATTTATTTACACGCTGCAAAATAACGGCCTCTCTAACATACTCTCCCAAATACATTATGCAGGAACCATGTATATGTTTGGAACACACTTCAAATATTATTATGTTTGCAAGTTCCAAACTCACTTGTGTTTAAATGTAAACAGCATCATGTTTACTGGCAAACATACCCTTTCCATTTTTTTCCCTCAAAATCGTTTCTCACTTTGGTACCACATATGCATATATACGAAACACATACACAAAAACCAAAGTAACATCACAAACCATTTAAAACTTTCGAGCCTTCGTTTATATTTTTTCATTTATCAAGCGCTTTTAATATCCTCTGTCCGTTGAAACATTGACGATTGAATACATGAAACTAAAACGCAATACGTCAGCCAATATAATTTAGGAATATTTCTGACTCACTGACTGAGAGAATAATGCATAAATACAGATACACATTTACAAGATAGACTATCTCGTTGCCCCTTTTTTATTCTCTTGCTCTCGAGAGAGCATAAAGAATGCAAAAAGCTCGGCAAACAAACATAGATATATTTGGTACACAAACACATATGTTATAACGTATTAATCATTGCTTCTCAAACATGTAATATTGAATAGCAAACAAAATGTGTTTGGACACAAGTATAGGGTTTTTCAACAGAGACGCTACAAAAGTAAGACGATAGGGGCAACAGACTATGCCATATTTTTTCGGGCTCTTTTGACATTTCTCTTCAGTAAGGTTTGCTATTTCATCATGGAAAGATATACGAGTCGAAATTATTAAAATTTACTACCGAAATTTGGAGTCAGTGGCCTCAACTTTAAGAGCGCTACGTCCAATTTATGGTCGGCTCATGTATGACTGAATGGCTTCGTCGATAAGCAAAATATGCGTTGTTGGTCAGACAGCAATCCACACGTAATCCATGAGTCATCATTGCATCCCGAGAAAATTACGATTTGGTGCGGTTTATGGGCCGGCGGCGTCATTGGGCCGTACTTCTTCCGTGATGATCAAGACTGGCACAGTACTGTGACTGCGAATCGCTACCGTTCAATGATAACCGAATATTTTTGGCCCCAATTGGATAATATGTACTTGGAGGATATGTTGTTCCAACAGGACGGCGCCACAAGCCACACAGCGTATGCCACAATCAATTTATTGGAAACCAAGTTTGGTGAACGTGTTATCTCACGAAATGGCCCAGTCGATTGGCCGCCTTGGCCGTGCGATTTGACGCCGTTAGATTATTTCCTGTGGGGCTACGTCAAGTCGATGGTCTATGCCAACAAGCCAGCGACGATTGATGAACTTCGTACGAATGTCGAACGTGAAATTGCAGCAGTATCGGCCGATTTATGCTTGAAAACCGTCGAAAATTGGGTTCAGCGTCTGGACTTCTGCAAGCATGCCCGTGGTGGCCGTGCAAAAAAAATCGGGTTCCATACATAATGACATCGAACGTACTTTCACAGGAATAAAGAATTTCATTTGTATCTAAAACCGGTTTTGTTTTATTTAAAAAAACTTTTGTAGCGCTCTTATTGAAAAACCCGATATATTATATTTGAGGCAAGCTCCAAACACAATATTTGCATCCAAACAACTAAAATCGAAAAATTTTCGATATTTTTACAATTTGTATGGGAGGTACCAGAATTCGTAATCAGATTTCCTTCAAATTAGGCGTACAATTTTCTGCATTGAAAATTTTATACATGCCAAATTTTAGTTAAAATCTGTTTATCCGATAGGGTATTAGGGCAGTCTATACATCTGTCGTACAGATGAAGAAAAGAATGGGTCCCCATCGATCCAACAAATAACGAAAAATTTTATTTTTCAAAGTCTTTTTCGTAATTTAACAAAATCTTGTTTCGAGTAATTTCACGAAAAAAATTCCAAAAATTCATTTTAATCTGAATTGACTAAAGTTTTGTCGGTTTTATTGGTTTTTTATATTATTCAGTGGAAGAGTCAGAGTGGAGTGAGTTATTTTTTAATATCTCACAAGTTTACGTTTGCACTGCAACAATTTTCCCGGTTTTCAATTGAATTAAGAGTGTAACTTGGAAATAGAAGTAGTATAAAGTAGTGACCAATCACAGAAATATCCTAAGTGATTCCATAAAATCCTCAACAATGCAAAATTTCAATTAGAACTGAAGTTCTAAAAAACACCCAATGAAAAGGCAACAAGTTTGTAATAAAGAAAAATCCTAAAAAAACAAACTACCATTCTTGGAGTAAAACATGAATCTCTTTTTTTAAACTGCAAAGAAATGTATTATACAAGAATAAAAAATGAATGAAAACCCATAAAATAAGGAAGGATTAAAAGCACTAGAAAAGAAACAAAAAACAAACGCTAGATTAAAAAGGATAGACGAAAAACGAACTCAAGAACATGCAATCCATTACTTTATGAAAAATGCATTTGCAGTATAATCATGTTGTTTTATTAAACAAAGAAACTGTGGGAAAATTTATAATATTTACTTTGACCCCTTGCTGCAGTAATTACATCCTGCAAAAATATTTTATTTACACAATATTAAAAATCCTTCAAGCACAAGGAAAAGGACTTGAAAATGTTCGCAAAGCATGACAAATTTAAAGAAAATCCAACATTCTCCTCGTGACTACACGTCACGTGCCTTAAATTAACCAGCTTACCTTATTTTTGAACTGTTGATCAGAGATTTTTATACTTTAAGCGGATTATTCGATATTATGTTTCATACTACGTCGAGACATAACGGCCAACATAAAGGCAACAACAGAGCCTTAGAGTGACGTATGTTCGTCGAAGGACTTTACTGTATCAAAGGATATGGGGAGAGAGAGAAAAACGAAAAAAAACTCTTTAAAACTCATCAAATGGAGGAGGTATAAAAACGCGTTAATTTTATACAAATATTTGCACTTAATAAGTTCTGTCTTATTTACATAAATGCGCTGTTGAATTTCTGTTACTTTAGACTGCAACTGCTACAGTAATTAACCTCATTAACAGGAACTGTTAACTTGGCATCTATAATTCATGGTATCCAATTGCGTGCAAGGATGTGTGAGGGCTTATATTTGATAATACATTCTGCCAATAATGCACGGAAGTATAAAAAAAGTTACAACTTTTGTGGAATAATTCGACATGCAAATTGATCTGTGTACGATTTCTGTTGTGGCAACACTTTGAAGTCAAAGGATTTGCATTAAGATAAGGAGGAGGTGATATTGGTTTGGTATGAAAGTAACTTCTGTTGTCTCATATGGATGGTACTTTTATTACTTTTGATCGGCTGACTAAATTCTTTGCTAAATCAGTGTGATGAGGACGAAATCAAAGCCGTTATGGAAGCTGACCGACACGTTTCTGTTCGAGAAGTTGTAGACAAGTTGAAGTTGATGCACTCCACCATTGAAAACTATTTAAAATGTCGTGGACTTGTCAAAAATCTCGATATTTTGGTCGCACACGAGCTTAAGGAAATCCACTTAAGATGAAAAAGTGGAGATGAAAAGTGGGTTCTGTACAACAATATAAGATCCTGGTCCAAGCATTATGGATGCGCTTAAAACTCATCATAGGCTGAACTGCGCTAAAAAGGTAATGTTGTCCATTTTTTGGAATTTTAAGGGAGTAATTTATTTTGACCAAACCATAAATTCTGGCATGAATTTTTCACAATGTCCTTATTTGCGTTAGTTTTGAACCATAATGTAACAGAAGTTTGTACTGCAAGCTTTCAAGGCCTGATACATTTTTCTAAGTAAAAAAATCTAGCTTTTTCTGTGCAATAAAAAACAATTCAGACGTCTGTTGTTACGTGACGTCTGTGAGACTGAAAGAAATACGTCCTGAATTTGTTAGTCGCAAAGGCGACAACGCTAGGCCTCATACATTTTTGCAGAGTCGGCAAAAAATTATGAAGCTTAGATGGGATATGATGCCACATCCACCTTTTAATCCTGATCTGTCTCCTTCAGATTTTCATTTATTCCTGAGTCTGCAGCACTTTTTGAGGGGGAAATCGTTGAATTCAAAAGATTACTTACAAACCGAGTTGTTCGAGAATTTTTGTGGGACGGACCAGTCATTTTATGATCAAAAGTTGCCTGAACGATGCAGAAGGTCATTGAACAAATTGGTACCAACATTAGAGATTAAAATTAATTATTTTAATAAAATTATTAAAAATGTTGGCCGTCGATGGTGGAATGGTTAGTATGCGCGGCTCTGCTCAGACCACGCGACCCTGCTCAGACCACCTTACATTTCTTTTTCGACGGCGGTCACCTCGCTTAGTGATAGCGACACTGTCGAGTATTTAGCCATACAAATGCTTCTCAAAATACCGTTCGTAACCGGTGTAGTACTGTAGGGCCCAATCAGTGAGTGCAAAAACTAGAAAGCTCACAGATCACTGACTAATGGAGCTCTCTCTAGTCCCTTCATGGGATGTAATGGGAAACAATTTTTGTTTTTTATAAGTAAAAATTACTCTGAACTAAAAAGCCGGAAAGCCTTGCCGAAAAGCCTTGCCAACCCAATATATTGTTTTCCCAATAGTTTTTTTCAGAAGTTTCTAAATATGTAGGTATTTTCAGAACAAGAATGGGAATTTAGCAGTTTCCCCAATGAATTAATTATTCATGGGATTATCAGACGACGAAAGTTGTTGAAATTCTATAATTTTTAAATTGAATTTCAGCTGCTTAATATTAAACGATTTCAACATATAGGATAACAAAATGCAGAATTGACTACTGTTTCGTATAAATACACTAATGTGCATCCTATAACTAGTTCCACCAGTTCCACAAAACTCTCGTCGATAGTCACTGGACTTACCACAGTTTTCATACAATTGTTGATGCCACATATTTTTGCCTGAATTTGGAAGTAAGACTAATAAAAATAAAATGTTCCTCAAATCAAAACAAATTTATTGCATATAAAGTTATTTTTAAAAACAGAAATGCCAATAAAGTCAAATTTAAATTCATTTCCATACCACATTCCAGTGGAAACTATAGTGTTGCGGCAAAAATTACCAACGAAAACAACAGTAGTACATGACGCTTCGTTTCGTTTTTTAGTTAAGTTTAGTTCCCTATGTCTGCTCAGTTTTTCTACGTCTATTTTTTTCTATTTTAATATTCAGTGAATGTGATATAAATGAGATGTCTGTTCACCTGTCAATGAAGTAGGTGGTTCCATTAAAAATTCTGCACAAAAATTTTATTGTTTCGTGGTTGAGCCTTTTTTGCAATATCCTGCAGTTGAGTTGAATCTGTGGTATCTGAATTGTCTTTTTGCTCATGCAGCATCAGGATTTAGCTTCTAAAAGCCACAAACTTATGTCATTATTACACCCGTGACTATGTTGAAGAGATCGGACGATTAGGGTTGGTATCAACTTCTTATCGGGTTTTTGGTATTTCGTAAGTTTTGTTACAAATTAATGATTTTCTTCCAGGTTTTGTCAGAGATATAATGATAATTGTCCACACAATATCGTTGGGCCGATAATGTTGGTTCTTAGCAACATATCAAATACATGTTAAGATTAAACTTCACTATCCACAAAATAATGATAACCGGGTATTTTTTTGTAACCTCTATAAGTTAACACCAACTGTTTCCAAAAAATATGGGTTTATTCAACTTGGTTTCATCCAATATTTTTTTACTTCTGTTTGTCGTTTTGGTCTATTTAAACGTCAAAAACAAAACAAAATGCGGAACAGACCTAGTATAGGTCGGCACGTCCAATTTTTTTGCTTTTTTTTTGGGTGTAGGGAACGAATCGGGGGAACCCCTATTTTGGGAGTTACGGGTCCCCAAAGTTCGGGCATACGGGATGGTATTACGAGTGTGGTGCCGTCTTGTGGGACCAAGTTGACCACGTTTTTGTGTAAAAGGAGTCAAAATAAGCAAAACAAAATTAAATAAATTTTTTTGATAACTGTTTTAGTTATCGAGATATCGAATAATTGTTAAAGAATATCGACTTTTTCGATAATTTTGCACAAAATTTAACACCGACTTCTGCATAGTATAAATATAATAGTACAAAAAAACAAATAAAATTTTTCGATAACTGACTTAGTTATCGAGATATCGAATGATGAATTTTTAAAGATATCGACTTTTTCGATAGTTTTGCAAAAAAAAGTATAGCCATAATAGGAAATTCAAAAATAACCTTACAAAATTTAATAAAAGTGTTCGATAACTGCCGTAGTTATCGAGATATTGAATGATGCATTTTTAAAGATATCGACCTTTTCGATAATTTTGGAAAAAAAGTATAGGCCATAATAAAAAAAATCAATGAGTGTTCGAACTCACGGATGATGTGTTAACACCTTTTTGCTACACGGTACCTGTTCGATTTCTATGAACACATTAGTAAATGTTACATTGGAAAATAAAAAATAATAGTTTTTTTTTGTATACACCGGGCAATGCTGAACATCAAATGACTCGCTTTGTTGGCCATAGCAACAACAACGAAACAACCAAACACACAGCATCACACATACTTTGTCCGAAGTAGCTGACGTATACGTTTGTCACATATCCACTTGTTTGCCATATCAACAGCAACGAAACAGCCAAACACGCAACATTACACATACTTTGTACGAAGTAGCTGACGTATTAGTGTGTCACCAATACGTCGTCTGCGCAAGCCCATGCGCTTGCAAATGACATTTTGCGTGGCTATGCTTTGTATCTCCGTTCAACAACAGCAACAGACACATGTACAAACATACATTCGCTATAGTCACAATTTCGTTTGCCTCACCCCTTCCACACCACTCTTTCATTGCGCTCTTGCTCGCTCATTTTTGTTTAACACGTCATTATTCTCTTTCGCAGTCGCAGAAAATCTGGTTTTAGCAGCAGCATAAAATCTGGTTTTTGCAGCCGCTATAGATGTTAACACATCAAAAATCAAAAAATAAGGGGAAATATTTAAATACAATTTTTCGTTAACTGCCTGTTACCGAGAAATAAGTGATAAAATTAGATTGCATACTACTATAGTGCTGAACGTACATATATATGACAACATTTATATAGTCAGTCAATATTGCAACATTTCGCCCAAATTGCATTACACCAAAAAAAGAGGAAGTACCTTTTAAGACTATGATGTTGTTTATATCTCGCGGACGTCTCATTCAAAAAAGTAAGATGATCGTGAATAGTGTGTACGACATTAGCGACCTGTTCCAAAACATAGATGGACCCGTGTCTGAAACAGCCCTCCAGGCCTTGGTTTGTTTATTTTTAATGTATATATTTTTGTTTTGTTAAGTATTTATTTATATTGTAATTGAATTTAATGTTTTGTTATGTTTATTTATTTTATAACTGAATTCCATTTAATTGAATTTTAAGTTAACCATGCCCGAAGTGCCTTTACTTATTAGATTTTTTCAGTTTGTAATAAAAAAAATTTAAGGGTTTGAAAATTGTTTTATTATTTTTTTGTTGCGGAAAATTTCTTTAAAAAAATCGTGTGATTTTTTTTAAATAATTTAAATTTTTTTGTTGCGAAAAATTATTTTAAAAAAATCGCGCGATTTGCGATCTCGATAACTGAGAGAAAGCATTTATTTAATTTTTTCGGCTTATTTTTTGATTTCTATTAAGACCTAAATTTTTTTCTGTGAAATGTTGAAATTGAAAAAAAACGATATTTTTAAAAATTAATCGTCCGATATCTCGATAACTAAGACAGTTATCGAAAAAATGTTTTTAATTTTTTTTGTTTATTCCGACTCCTTTTACACAAAAAAGCTGTAAAATTGGTCCCATAACACGGCACCACACTCGTAGTATCATCCTGTATGTCCGAAATTTGGGGGCCCACAACTCCGAAAATAGGCGTTGCCCTCGATTTTTTTATTTAATTTTTTTTACTTAAAATTAAAAGTTCTATCCAATGGTAATAGTTTGGTGCCGAAGCGAGAGTCCTATTCTAGGTTTAAGTCCAATAGTGTTTATGGTCTCTTTATAAAATAATGTGTGAAATCATCGCCGAAGTGGAAAAATGGCGAGGAAAATTAAAAACCTATCTCTTTGCTGGACAAATAAACACAGACTTCTCATAGTTTCTTAAATAATATACTTATCGTTTGAAAGGCCTAAGTTTCATCGTTTTATATCCGGTGAGGAAATGAAAATCGGTTGCTAAGCAACTAACTTACAGGCATATAATTGCGCAAAGGTACGCAAACCCGGTTTTCAAGATTTTGGGGATGTTTGGGAAATTTCACAAGCAGATTCTTGTTTCACTCGACAGCACCTACAAGAAAAATACTATCACTCCCTGGTATTTTGGCCTGTCGCACCATATAATCTTAGAATCTCTCTGCAGGGCATCACTTGGTTCGCCAATGACTAATATACGTCTCTTCTGCCGTCACATCGTGGAATATCGGAATGAGATCAATTTACAGGTTCAACGAGGGGACGGAATATGACGACTAATGGTATTACAATGGTCCTGATGGGACTAAGTGTGTCAATAGTGACAGCAACTTCTACCTAACTGAAACTAGCGTAGCAGAAATGACTGCTGGATAGGGGGGAGCGAACTTGTTTAATATTTTGAGAAATACAGGTTTGTTGTTTTAGCAAACTTCTTGTCAGGTATTTTGTTAACACTACAAACAGTTTGTTATCATGACGGTGCACGTTGGTCATTGCCGGCTGAAATTTAGGAAACATTGTTTGCTGAACGCTGAAAATATCTGTCTTTATTTGTTGTTTGCATCCAAAAATAACCTATTTGTAGTTTTACGCAAATATACTATACTTGTGCTCAAACACACTGAGTTTTGTATTCAGTATAACATGTTTGATACACTGTGATTAATAGGCTATGGTTTATGTTTCCGCGACAAAAAAGTGTTTTTTTTTTTGTAGAAAACCGTTAAAAACAAAAACGAGGCAGATAACAAAGCAGATGATCTGCTTTTCGTGAAAACAATGCCTCCGGTTCACTTATTTAAAGGCAATAAAAATTCCATATTCAGCAGCCTGTATCTTTTGCAATTTGTAACCGATTGCAGAATTTTGAAATGGAAATGGAAGCTAGACATCTTGGAAGAACTTTCTAAAGAACCTTTTTTGGGCAATTTATAAAAAAAAAGTCAAAATATGTGCTATTGTTTTTGGTTCACTTAAATAAAGGCATTTTATTATTTTTATATTATTTTTAAGGAAAGCGATGATTTTTTTAGGGAGCGTTTGTTTATAACAATTTATTGCATCTTAATCATTTTACGACTCAAAATGGAAAAACAAAAAATTTTAAATCTATTGGAAAAATCTAAAATCGATGTTTACCGTTCTGAAGGATATTCTAACCGCGCATTAGCTAAAAAATAGGACGGAGCCGAACAGTTGTCGACAATTACATCAAGGACCCCGAGAGGTGTGGAAAAAATATTAAAGGAAGGGTTTCATTGTCTTTATCTACGTATGAGAAAAGAAAATTCATCAGAATTGCTTCTAACTCTGCCTTATGCTTGTCAAAAATAAGAGGTCAACCTAGAGTGAAAGCGAGCAAGTCGTCAGTACGCAGAGTAATTAAGAGCTGTGAGTATCTTAAAATCCTTGAAATTACAAAAAAGCCGCAACTTAATGCTCCTCGTAAGGAAAAGCGGCGTCAAGTCACAAGAGACTACATGGTATGGGATGTGCAGCCAAGAGGTCATATAAATGACTGGAGAACCGTTGTATTTACGGACGAGAAGACGCTTAATTTGGATGAATTATTATTTCCATAATCTGTGCTAAGAAAAGCGTTTTTTGAACCGACATCACAGCCGAGAGAGCGTCGTTGTAGTGTGGGGTGCTGTTACGTACTATGACACCATCGATCTTGAATTTCAAAGTGCAAAAATGACAGGTTCAAGCTATAAAACATTATTGGAATCGGCTTTTCCGAAGTGCAGAGAACTATTTGGTCCTATATCCTGGATATTGCAACAGGATAATTCCCCTATATACAACGCCAGAATAGTAAATGAGTTCATTGCAAGCCAAAATGTTAACGTTCGTGACTGGCCACCCTATTCGTCAGATCTAAACATGATAGAAAATATCTGGGGTTGACTATCTCGTAAGGCCTATGAAGGGAGTAGGCAATTTGATGACAAGCAGTCACTAATTCAGTTCATTAGGGATACATGGAATCAAATTTCGTTGGATTACATAAATTCTCCTTATCCCTCAATGAAAAGCCGTATGTTTGAAGTTATTAAAAACAAGGGGGGGTTGTACCCATTACTAATAGTTCTTAAATAAAGTAAAATAAATTAAAAAACAAGAAAAACTGTTTTTCATTAAAATTAGTTAAAGTCCCTTTATTCAAGTGAACCAAAAAAAATAGCACATTTTTGGATTTTTTTATAAATTGTTCAAAAAAATTGCTTTAGTTAAGAAACAACTATTGTCATGTTTTTTTATATCTCAAGATATCTAGCTTCCATTTGCATTTTAAAATTCTGAAATCGGTTACAAATTGCAAAAGATACCGGCTGCTGAATATGGCATTTTTAGTGTCTTTAAATAAGTGAACCGGAGTGTATGTACAAGTTTCCTGCAATATTTTGCTGGGCCATTATTTTTCAGCGTGTATTAAAAGCGTATTTTTTCAGTGTTTACAAATGTTTTGAATATTTCTGGCATTCAGCATAACAAATGTTCATTCTTGGATGCAAAAACTCTTCATTGAAACTTCATTGTAATGACAATATTTGTTACTTTCCCTCAATAATAATGCGAAAAATTAGAGTGTCCATTTTAAAATTTAATATGAAATATAGATCAGTTTTATGTAAAAAAACAAATGGGACAAAGGTAGAGGTGCTACAACCGTCGGTCGTATAATGGTAGTGTGCGCGCCTATTGCACACGACATAGCGAATTCAATCCCTGCTCTGAATACCTTACCCTTTCTGCAACGGCGGCCACCTCTCTAGTGACGGCGACACTATCGGGTATTTAGCCATGAAAAAGCTTCTCAAAAATACCATTCGGAACTGGTGTAAAACTGTAGGTCCCAATCAGTGATTATAAAAATTAGAAAGCGCACATCTCACTTGATGTGAGATGCTCTCCCCAATTCCTTCATGGGATGTCATGGAAAACCATTTTTTCTTTATATTTGTAACTGCATCAAGAATGAAGTTTTAAAGGATTTTGTATTGAAAATAAATAGAACTTGTTAGTTTTGAAAATCCCCAGGGGATCATGGACTTCAGTAGAAATCTTGAATCCTATGATTCTATTGTTTTCTAAAGATCTAACTAAATCAAAAATATAAATTTTTCCTGACAGCTGAAAAATTGATTTGCATTGGGCATTGGGATGATAAAAACTGAAAATCTGTGAATATCGACATGGTTGGATGTTACAGGAAAGTACAGAATTTGCCAGACAGTATGATATTTACAACAATTACACAAATTAATCACAGTTTCTCCAGCTAGCATAAGAATCGTAGTTGAAGGCTGGCATTACAATATCCAAAGTTGATGTTGTTGCTATAAACTGTGCAATATTTGAAACTCAATATTGTATCCGCTTATTCTAAATTCCACTGATTCCCTTGTTTACAATAACATTTTACATGATGATGACAACTGTTTCTAGAACTCGATTTCCTAATTACATACGATCGAACATTGCTACCTGGCCCTAATACATAGCAAATGTAATGTAAATGAGCAATACAGTTGCTTCCAACCACCATTCACTGGACACTGGGCACAGATTCATGGATTTAAGTTTTAAATTTGAATGGCTTCCACATGTAACGAACATTAAAGTCTTAAGTGATTTTCCATGTAGCAAAAGCAAACATTCGTACATTTCTGTCTCAAGTTCACAACCGACAGACGGCGACTGTTAACCGATAGGGGTGGCAACAAGAATAATCGTATTTTCCAATGAATATTTGATTGGTTTTTCTTTAAATCGAAAAAACTAAACAAAAGTTACATGAAATTGCTAGACCTGAAAGAAAAAGTTTCAAATCATCATTATTCATGTCAACTCAAACTGGTAAAAGGGAAAATTAAACAAAAAAATACCAAACTGCCGACAACCGGAGTTGTTAACGCCCTCGTTACATTAAAGAAACCAATTGTGGCTACAAAAAAAAAAAAAAAAATTTAAATTGTTTGCTTAAATTTGTTCAGGAATTTGTATTAAACAGTAATGGTTGTAACCAAAAACGTCCTAAACACAGAAGAAAGTAAATATTTACAATGTTTTTGGAAACGGACTTTGATCTGGCAAACCACTTTGCCATTTAACAAAGAGCATTCATCAGAGAAAAGGGTCAATGAAATAAATCAAAATACAACAGAAGAGAACAGAACGGAAAAAACTCGTTAAATTAATTGATGTGGTTATCATCATTGGCACGAAACCATAAAACCAACACTTTTCAAAGCGAATACTTTGGTCATCAGCAAATACGCAGACAAATCACACACGGAATTTCATTTATATCAAACCTTTGTGGGAATCGACAATGGGACACAAGAGGGGTAATGAAGTTTAAAGTTGACCCACTTAAAAACAGAATCATTCCCTTTAAATTACAAAACGAATTGTTTGGAAAATTTTCTTAATTATATAAAATTTATTTGCTATTTAAACAAATGGAGGTTTGGCTTTGGCTCACAATCTCCTTTACCACTTTCACATTTCGCAAAATAATTAATGATTATCAGTCATGATGATAATGACGTTCTTATTTACACATAATCTCTTTACAGCCTCACTCAATGAAAATTCAATATTCATTTGCCCAGGATAGAACTAGACATCGTAGGAGACTAAAATGCACAGCGAACGACTCTTGAAATTACAAATTTTGATGGGTTTTTCGTGGATTTCGAATAGAACATGAACATATTTCATTTCATTTGCAGCCAGACCCTCTTCTCCACCCTGCGACCATCCACGAACTAAGTTGGAAAACATGTTCACACTGAATTAGAGACCCTCCCAGTGCACAATATATTAGAAACTAAGGGATACAGTGATTTGGAAGTGATGTTGTGGTAATAGTTTTGTGGTTTGTATCTCTCCAAACCGTGCAAGTCTAAAGGGTTCATACATTGCAGCCGTAAGATAAAAGGCATTGTGAGATAATACAAGTACTATGAGCTGGCAAGTAAGGCCACTAAGTTTCGAGATATACATATCTGTGGACTTTAGACAAAACAGCCTCTTTCTAAAAGAGCAATTTTAAAGTGGAGCGAAAAAGCGAACAACTATTTTTAAAAAATAACTGGCTAAAATTAAAAATAGTGTAGATTTCCATCTTAATATTAAATTTTTAGCAATTATTTTTTAAAAATAGTTTTGAGGTATTTAAAAAGCTTTTTCGCTCCCCTTTAAAATTGCTGTTTTAGAAAGAGGTTGTTTTGTCAAAAGTCCACAGATATGTAGCTGGTGCGCCGTGTAAATTTCGTTTTTAATTTAAATTTATTTTAAAAAAATTACTAATACTGTAGACACTTTTTGAAAACTATGATGAAATTTATGAATGAAACACAACATGATTCAAATGGCTTCCACGACTTGCTTTTCAGTACCTGATTCGATCGATACAATTTTCCGACATTTTCGATTGTTTGGGTCTCTCTCTCTCTCCCTCTCGTAAATACCAGGGTCAGCGTTGATTTTATGCTTGGACGACGTGTGGATTTTCCGAGTCCCAAATGCGACAATTTTGTTTGTGTGCGTGAAATGAAATGAAAATGACCTTTATCGGAAAAGATGATTTTATGGTAAAATTGCTCAGCTTTGGAATTCAGAACTTTGGAAGAAAGTGTTGACTATTTCCCACAGTGCTGTTAAGCATGAACTGACCCATTTCGTAAATTTCGAACCTTTGGCTAATAATCTTCCACTTCGTAAATGTAAAATTGCTAACGGTGGTTAACTTTCCAATTTTTACATGGCTCACCCATTATATGCCCTTTAATTATTTAAACAAGATATAATTATACAAAACAATAATATAATATAAAGTTTAAATAAAAGGTTCACAAAGAACATAGCCCATCAAATTACGTGAGTTTTTCTTTGAGAACTGAAACAAAATCTTCATGAGAAGCCCGCATTGGACGTAACATAATTTGGAGGTTTTCACTATCGACTTAAAAGTTTGGCACGAACTACTTTAGACGATGGGACAATCAACTCTACATGTTGTCACAACCAATATTAGAGGCTGTCGCAACCAATATTAGAGGCTGTCGCAACCAAATTTAGAGGTTATCGCAAACACCTTTAGAGGTTGTCACAAACAGTTTTAGCGGTTGTCACGAACAGCTTTAAAGGTTGCCACGAACAGATTTAGAGGTTGTCATAACCAAACTTAGAGGATGGTACAACCACATGTAGACGTTGTTACAACCGATTTAAGCGGTTTAGCAGTGGGAGCAGAGAGAGAGTAAAAAAACCGAAATGTGCAAGATGAATGGTGATTCCCGAAAATTTTTCCAGAGGGTAAGAATATCGAATAACGGGCCTAATAATGGGCTTCCCTCCTGCAAGGACCAAAATGGGAATTTGGTGACTGAGAAGCAGTGTGTGCTCAAAATGTGGAGAGACCACTTTTCAGCACTACTCCACTCAGATTCTTCCACTGAAGGTCAGGAGGAAATGATAGTGGAAGATAATGTAAATTCAAAAATGGTGATCCATGTGTCTGTTGCAACTATCGCGGTACCAGTCTTTTCTCCATCGCGTTTAAGGTCTTGTCGAGCGTATTATGTGAAAGACTAAAGCCAATTATTGAAAACCTGATTGGACCTTATCAGTGTGGTTTTAGACCAGGTCAGTCCACGACTGACCAAATATTCACGCTACGGCAAATCCTGAAAAAGACTCACGAAAAGCAAGTTGATACATCCCACTTTTTTGTCGATTACAAAGCTGATTTCGATAGCCTCATACGGGGAAAATTGTTCGAAGCTATATCTGAACTTGGGATTCCGGCAAAACTGATCCGCCTCTGTAGAATGACGCTGACCAACACCAAATCAGCTGTGAAAGTGGGGAAAGACCTCACTGAACCATTCTGTACCAAGCGAGGACTGAGACAAGGCGACACACTTTCGTGCAATCGCTTCAACATCTTAATGGAGACAATAATGAGAAAGACTGCCGTAAATACGAACAAGACCATTAACACGAAAAACCATATTTTGCTAGCGTAGCTGGCGATATAGACATCATTGGGCGAAATTTTGTATTTTTCAAGAATCGAAAAGGAGGCAGCTAAGGTGGGACTTGCTGTCAATGAGGGCAAGAAAAAATTGATGGTGTCTACGACTTGGTCCGCACCGACAACCGATTTAATTTTGAAGTGGTAGTTAAATTTGTCTACCTTGGATCCGCCGTGAACAAGGACAACAACGCTAGCCTGGAGATTGATAGGAGAATTGTGCTTGCAAATATATGCTATTTTGGGCTCAGCAAGCAGTTTAGAAACAAAGCCCTCTCTCGACAGACAAAAGTCCATCTATATCAGACTCTCCGAAACTTGGGTCATATCGCAAGCGGATGAAAAACACCTGGGAGTATACGAGAGAAAAATTCTCCGTAAAATATATGGCCCTGTTAGGGAAAACGGCGAGTACTGACGTCGCTGGAACAAAGAGCTGTATGATTTATGTTGTGACGTGGATACAGCTAGGCGAATCAAATTAGGCCAATTGCTTTGGCTAGGCCATGTTATCAGAATGGATGAAGATGAGCCAGCGCGAAAGGATTTTGATAGCGTACCCGATGGAAGCAGGAAAAGAGGATGACCAAGACTCCGCTGGCAAGATCAGACAGAAGAATCCCTCTGTATCCTTGGTGTTACCAACTGACGCGAAAAGGCGATGGATAGAGCCAGTTGGAAGAATATGTTGAAATTTGTTAAATTTGTTTGTTTAATTAATATGTGTCAGACGTCTGACCTCATGAGGTTGTAAAATAGTCAATACAAGTAAAGTAAAAGAGGTTTATTTATTTATTTAATTAATTCAGTCTATGGAAATTCAATAATCCTTACAGACTATAACTTAAAACATAACCTATAAATTTACATAACCGGCTTAAGAGTTAGGTCACAACCAATTTTAGAGGTTGTCGCAACCAAATTTATAGGTTGAGGCAAACAACTTTATGGGTTGTCACAACCTATTTTACAGGTTGTCACAAACAACTTTAGAGGTTATCCCAATCTACTTTATAGAATGACACAACCAAATCTATAGGGTTTCACAACCAAGTGTAGAGGCTGTCGCAACTAAATTTAGAGGTTGTCGCAAACCACTTTAGAGGTGGTCACAAACAACGACAGAGGTTGTCATAACCAACTTTAGAAGTTGTCGTAAGCAACTTTAGAGGTTATTGCAACCGATTTATGAGATTTATTTATTTAATTCAGTCTATGGACATTCAATAATCCTTACAGACTATAATTTAAAACTTAACCTATAACTTCGCATAACCGGCATAAGAGTGTGGTCACAACCAATTTTTTAGAGGTAGTCGCAACCAAATTTAGAGGTTGTTGTAAACAACTTTAGAGGTTGGTACAACCACCTTTTTTAGAGGTCGTTGCAACCAAATTTAGCTTTAAAGTTTGGTTGTTACAATCAACTTAAAAGTTTGGCACGAACTACTTTACAGGATGGCATAATCAACTCCAGAAGTTCTCACAACCAACGTTAGAAGTTGTCGCAACCAAATTAAGGGGTTGTCGTAAACAATTTTGGAGGTGGCCAGAAACAACCTTAGAGGTTGTCACAAACAGCTTCAGAGGTTGTCACAAACAAACTTATAGGTTGTTAGAACCCACTTAAGAGTTGGGCATAACCGGCTTAAAAATTTCGAACAAATAGTTTCAGAAGTTGACACAACCAACTTTAGAACTTGCAGTTGTTTGTGTTTATCGACAGTTTATTTCACCTCAATTTGACCTTAAACAAATTTACGAGTGATACGCTTTTATTGTACACTCTACAATATTTCACCGGGACAACTTCTGAAACCTATAATTCTTGTAGGTTTCTCGGCGGGTTGGGCTGTAGCTTAAGTTTGTCTACGCAGGAATTTAGAACGGCGGTACCGGATCTGGCGGTGTTTCTTGGAACTGGATCGTTTGGACGACAATTGCGTGGAAGAAACATGACATACGGCGATGTGTTACAGAACCCTTGAAGTGTTACAGGACCGTTCGGATGATGTACCTGGGAGTGCGTTGGTTTCAGCTGTAACACGGTGGTATGCGGTGACCAGAGAGGGTATGCCTGACTGTAACGTTAGAGCGACCCAAGCAGCTTTCTTCTGAAAAGAGAGTTCGTAGTGCGTGGATGGTTTCAAGATAACGAGGGGTAAAAACCAAATGGGACTCCCCCAGACAGGGGTTTCTGATTGATTATTTATAACTTATCGCTGTATAGGCATTAGTTTGGATTCCCACACGCAGAGTGTCCCTGAACGGGTGTGCAAGCAGAATAACTACAGGACTAAATATAAAGGCAATTAGGATTTAAACCACAAGCCAATATATCGTCAGGACACCAAAGAGGATTCCAGTATACTGTATAGGTACTAGTTCGGATTCCGACTGGCAGAGTATCACCGAACGAGTATATGACAGGGTAACTATAGGACTAAATATATGGTTAATGAGGGCTAAAAGTACAGGCTTTAACCAGGTCTTAAATACGCATCGTTCGAGACATAATTATTGTCGTACCTAATTTTTCAGTGGATATACATATATTTTCATACTTCAGAGTTTAGATTTTACCGGTTTAAAGGATTTTTTTTTAAATCTCAAGTCAAAATCGAATTATCTTTTGTTCCAAAAATTGTATTTGTTAAACCACTGTCCCGCCAGGGCGATGCTATGCCTTCTAAAGAGAGGCATTAGTTAGTACCTACGGCGTAGTTTTAATGATTTTCTTTTTTCCCTCGAAAGGACTTGTTGTGGTCGAAATGGGTGGAAAAATAGAAGAAAACTGTATTTTTAGTAACATATGATGATGGTGTTATATTTTTGTATAAAACATATTTACAAGCACAAGTGCGTTTCATTCCCCTTCGACAAGCACTCTCTCTCCATCTTATTCACTCTCTTTGTGGGTTGTGATTTTTACGCCTCTTACGACAACGCTAGTTTAGTTGTTACTGCCTTTGCCATTTGCCGCAACAGCCAGATGTTTGGTGGTGATACTTTAGGAAATATCGATTTCAATTACGACTCTGCTGTGACTGAACAAGAACAAGACAACCGAAATGTAACGAATGTGTACGTATACACAAGTTTGGCCCGCAGTTTGCTTCGTATATACCTGCAACATGCGGAAGTGCTGGGGGGGGGGGGGGGTGGTGTTTGTTGAAGCACCAGCGATCCACTCCTTTTTCACTCAATAGAAAATGCCATGAAAATGAATTAAAACAAATGCAGGAAGAGGAAAACATTTATCGGAAAACTTTGTTTGAAGCGAATGCACACAAAGGCACACATCAACAACAATACACATTTTTGTATACCAAGAAATGTGGCCATACATTTTCCGAAATTATTATCATCATCATCATCATTGTCGTCGTCATCGTCAGACAACGGGGAAACCGAAAACTCTCCCAGCAATCAGCTCACAAAGCGATGAAATGCAAAGGAAATGATGATATGCTGATATTAATGGGGTGTCTCACGTCCAGGATACACACAGATACTTGATTTAGAAAAGTACTTTAACATTTTAATAAAATTTTTCAATAAATTCTCTATTATAGTACCAGGAACAAATTGTAGTTTCTTTTTGATTTCATTAAGGATGAACAGAACGTTTTTGTAATTCAAGCGGCGCCAGCAGAATTTGCTGAAACGACCTTCTTACGATTACCATAAGCCACTAGATGCTTAGACTCAAAACAGTTAATATTCAAGGGGATCAGCGTTAATGTGCCTATATTCTAAAGCAGCCGATGAATACCTTACATCCCATGAAATGTATATCCATCCATATAGAAATATATGTCCTTAGCAATAATTACGGTTTTAAATTACCTTTAAGATCGATAACACAGTGCAACAAATAGAGGAAATTCTGTGGGGGCTGAATAACTCTGTTACGGCATAAAAGCCATATGTGAGTCTATTACTATCCCAGAAAGACATACCTCACTATTGTATTAGGGCCTGTTAAAAGTTCTATTTGGAGCCGCAATAGTAGCTGAAAACTATCCACAAAACTATGATTGTCAATACTGTAGCGCACTTTCGAGATAATATGCCTTCATTGAAATTAAATGTGATTTTTTTTCGTAGACAATTTCAATCTTCTTTCTCAATTCCTTACGTGTCCTTTTTGTCCTTACTTCGAGAAGTGTCAGAAAAGTACCTTAAAATGGAACTTTAGGGCATTTCAAAGTGCCACGATAATGCTGCTCCCAAAATTTAGCTTCGGATTGTTAAAATCACAAAATCGATATCTTCAACCCTTAATCCTAGTTGGACCTGTCGGAACTTTTTTAGTCCAAAGTATAGATAGCGACCTAAAGTAACCAGTTTGAGAGTTTTAATATTATAGTAAATGGTAAAATAATAACGGGATATTTATATAGATTACGAGTCCTTTTCGTCTTTGTGTTTTAAATAGTTGTGAATTTTAATTTTAACGCAAAGTCTGTCCTAAAGCTGAATATTTTTAAAGGAAAATTTGATATTTTTAGTTTTTCCTGCATCTGAAATTTCAGATTATCGAACCAAAATTACCCTTCAGATTATAATCTAAACCAAAATTACCCTTTAATACATTACTTGCTAACCTTCGTTACAAAGTAAGTCGTCTTTATCATTTTCCTCAGCCTGGAATATGTGTATACTCCAAATTTCAGCCAGTACTGCCGCAGGAAGACAGAAGTGAAGTTGACCTACCAAGGCTGGCCCACTTTTCTGTACAACGTGAAAATAGACCAACTCGATTGGAATAGTTCTAACGTCAATTCTACTTACCTTATTCAGGACGTTATGTGTAATCTAAAATTCAGGACATTGATATGTGGAGAGATCCTTAAAAAAGGATGAAATTTAACATTTTAAATGTACGTTACAGAAGAGTTCACAAAGGTTAAAAAAGATTCAATTTTTTTAATTTCTTTATATGGTTTTACTATTACTAGAAAATAAAAAAACTATGAAACAAGACAAGATCCTTAAAATCGGTGAAAACGAATTGCCGCTATATAGTTATGTAGTATATGAAAATTTCTCAGAAAATTAAAAAAAGTTTGGAAAATTTTCACACTTAATATTCACGTATGTTGTTGGAAATACGAAGTAGACATTTTAGAAAAAAATTCAAGGACATTGAAACAGGACTAGGTCCTTAAAATCGAAGAAAACCAACATCCGCCATGTATATGAAACTTTCGCACAAAATTAAAAAAGTTTTGAAAATTTTCATACTTTAATATTCTGATATGTTGTCGCAATTACCAAGCAGAAATTTTATAAAAATTTCAATTACATTGCAGCAGGTCTAGGTCCTTAAATTCGAAGAAAATCAATATCCGCCATAAATATGAAAACTTCGCAGAAAATTAAAAAAAATTTTCACATTTTAATATTCTGATGGCTTGTTGTAAATACCAAGTAGAGATTTTAGAAAAAATTCAAGGACATTGAAACAGGACTAGGTCCTTAACATCGAAGAAAACCAATATCCGCCATGTATATGAAAACTTCGCACAAAATTAAAAAAAAGTTTGGAAAATTTTCATACTTTAATATTCACGTATGTTGTTGGAAATACGATGAAAATTTTAGAAAAAAATTCAAGGACATTGAAACAGTACTAGGTCCTTAAAATCAAAGGAAACCAATACCCGCCATACATATGAAAATTTCGCAGAAAATTAAAAAAAGTTTTTACAATTTTCACACTTTAATATTCTGATGGCTTATTGCAAATACCAAGTAGAAATTTTATAAAAAATTACAAGGACATTGAAACAGATCTAGGTCCTTAAATTCGAAGAAAACCAATATCCGCCATAAATATGAAAATTTCGCAGAAAATTAAAAAAAGTTTTTAAAATTTTCACACTTTAATATTCTAATGGATTGTTGCAAATACCAAGTTGAAATTTTAGAAAAAATTTCAAGTACATTGAGACAGGACTAGGTCCTTAAAATCGAATAACACCAATAACCGCTATATATATGAAAATTTCTCAGAAAATTAAAAAATGTTTGGAAAACTTACACACTTTAATATTCTGATATTTTGTCGCAAATACGAAGTAGAAAATTTATTTCAAGGACATTGAAACAGGTATAGGTCCTTAAACTCGTAGAAGACCAATATCCGCCATACATATGAAAACTTTCAGAAAATTTAAAAAAAGTTTGGAAAATTTTCACACTTTAATATTCACAGATATTATTGTAAATATTAAGTAGAAATTTTAGAAAAAATTTCAAGGACATTGAAACAGGTCTAGGTCCTTAAAATCGAAGAAAACCAATATCCGCCATTAATATGAAAACTTCGCAGAAAATTAAAAAGTTTAGAAAATTTTTACATTTTAATATTCTGATGTATTGTTGCAAATACCAAGCAGAAATTTTAAATAAAATTTCAAGGACATTGAAACAGATCTAGGTCCTTAAAATCGAAGAAAACCAATATCCTCCATAGATATGAAATATATATCCTCCATATTGTGTGAGCGGCTCTTGTCCAGGAGAACATGGGTTCGATCCCTTCTCAGGCCACCTTACATTTCTTTCTACGACAGTCACCGCTCGCTTAGTGATAGCGACACTATCGAGTATTTTTCCTTCAAAAATGCTTCTCCAAATACCGTTAGGAATCAGTGTAAAACTGTAGGCCCCAATCAGTGAGTGTACAACTTGAAAGCGCACATCTCACTGATTGTGAGAAGCTCTCCCCAATCCCTTCATGGGATGTTATTCGAAAATTTCTTTATGTCAAGCAAGAGGGGTAGGAAACTTAACCAAGGACTGAAGCAGTCCATTAAAACATTAATTGAGGCGATCCCGACTTCAACCGTTCAGACCGCAATGAATAATTTTCTGAACAGGCTTTGATTATGCGTGGATGAGCATGGAAGTCATTTATGGTCTATCATCCTCAAAACTAATTAGTTATATAAAACAAAATTGAATTTTCTGTACAATAAAAAAATAAATATGATTTAAGGATAAAAGAAATTTGAATTTCTTATTGTACAACAACTGATTCGCCACCCTGTAGTCAGTCACATTTGACAGTTTGTTGGGTATTAGAATTTCCCTGTAGCCACCCTGTAGTCACTCACATTTGACAGTTTGATGGGAATTAGAAATAGAGTTCAAAATGTTCTATAGATTCTTTGTTGTGAAAGTTTTCTTGTTGTAGACGTACTTATCACTGTGCTCGCTGACGAATTGTTTTTATAGAAAATCTTTTTGAAAATAAAACATTGCTTTGAAAACAAAGATATCTTTAAAACATGTTTTGTATACGAAAACTGTGGCAACAAAGATTTCTACATGAAATATTTGGCAACAAACTTTTTTTTTAAATGTTGACAACAAAGTTTTTAGAAGAACCTTTGACAAAATTTTGAACACAAAACTTTGTCCAAATTTGTCTAAAACGAACAACCGTTTTTTCCTAACTCAGTCGGGCACACATACCTTGCGCAACAAATTAGAGGAACACAAGCCAAAAATTCAACCGCCACCGTTCAAATTTTGAAAACACCGCCGACGACTCTAAAATGGTCCAGGCGCCGCCGCAGAAAAATTGGGGTCGGTTTTTAACTCAAGGATTCGGGGTTTTCAGGGCTTTAGCTGTACTGTGTTGCGCCGCTCTCTTCAAATCGTCTCGCCAGACATCGAAGTCTTTGCTCTGTGGGCGCTGCAAATTGGTATATTTTCGCCGAAATTCAGGTTGCGTTGACAGCACTGACCATAGGGTAATAATAATTATCCCACCTTGTAGCTTCCTCCAAGAAGATCAAGATCTGGTCTACGCCTATCTGAGATAATTCTCGCAGATCCGTAACTAGGTTGGATCCCATAGTAAATACACTCCTTCCGGCTACTGCTGGACACGTGTTGAAAATATGTTCAGTGGATTCTTTCTCACCCTCATCCTTACAGTTTCTAACTACAGTACTCAATTGTCCTGACATTCAATCGCGTCGCATGTCTACCAAGCAGTCAATGCCCCTTCAAAACTAAAATAAGCATTGATACTTTGGGCCCAGTAGTATGAGGCGGAAGGAGGAAGAATCTCCTACTATCCACTACTGGACAGATTTGTCTTGCGAGTGCACAATATGTGCCCTTCATCCAACTCTCAAACATCATGCTATAGTAGTTGCCTGTTTTGCAGGTTATGCCTACACGTCACTAAGGCCAAATCAACACGTTCCAACTCATTTCTAACTATACATACTAGGTAGTCCCCAGTCTGACCTGCACATTCGCTCTGAAGTTCCTCGAAATGTCTCTGAGGCGAATATCGTACTGGTGGGACACCTCGTTAAGAGATCTGTAGCAGTCTTGGGCATATGTTGAGTTGAGCACCTGAATGCTGTCACTTTCTATCGATAAATGTCGGTAGTCAAATTCGGAAATTTTGTACTGAAATTTTATGAATTTTGACAGTTTTTGACAACTGACCTTTATCGCTAAAAAGTTACGGAATTCCGATACAGCTCTACTGATCCAGGGACTTGATGACCGCCTGACTGCCAGATAAGACATTTACCTCAATCACTGCTGGACTATTATCCCTCAGGCAGTCAATTACTTCCCTAATAGCCACAATTTCCGACTGATATACGCTACAATGAGCAGGCAGTCCTTGAGAAAGAGACAACCCTACACTGAATGAAAATATTTACATCAAATCGATGGTAAATGTTTATCCATAGTTTTTCATTCAGCTGATGAAAAATTTCATCAATTCAACAAAAATAAAATTTAAATTTGAGGATTGTTGCTTTATTTTCACCATGTCCAGCTTCATTGAATTGATGCCAGTTTTACATCAATTTCTAGCATTGGAATTTGTAAATAATTAGCGGGACTGATCCAAAATATGGACGTAGTATTGAAAAAATAAAGAGGAAAAGAAAAAAGGCGTATAAAATTATATATTATAAAATAGAGAAATGGACAGAATATATTATCCATGCTATGAGCATTTTTCTTATGGATTTTTTACGATCACAATAGTTCAAAGGGTTTGTCTACTCATTCAAAAACAATTTACATCAAAATGATGCGTAATTTACATCAAATTGATGATAGACCTACATCAAATTTACGACAACATTACATCTAAATGACGACAAATTTGCAGCAAATTAATGAAGGATTTACATCAAAGTGGTGACAAAATATCTTCAACTTTATGACAGACATACATCAAAGTGATGTAACTATGTCGTTGAATCAACGTAAACTATTAATGAAATATGAAGAAGAGATTGATCAAATGTTCTCCATCAATTCAATGAAATGTGTCGTAAGTTGGAAAATTAGGCAATGATCTCAATTCGTTTATCAGTTTGATGAAGCTTTTTCTTTCAGTGTAGTTTTCCAGCAAACATATTGTATACCAATCACCAGAATGAAACTCAAAACTCATTACATCCGACTAGAAAACGGCAGCTGCTGGATGTTCTGGGTTCGAATCCCACCACAGTTAAATCTTATTATTTATTATATTGTTGTTGTTGTTTTATTTGGCATTTACAGTGGGTTGTTTTAAATTTGTAGACGATTAAATAATACTCCGAAAATAGTCCGTAAAATGTATGGGCCTATAGTGCACAACGGCGAGTATCGGCGACGCATGAATCATGAGCTGTATGAGCTTTATCCTGACATTGGCATAGTTAAGCGGATCAAGATAACGCGATTGCGCTAGCTAGGCCATGTCAGTAGAATGGATGAAGATGAACCAGCGCGAAGGGTTTTCAAAACCGAACTCGAAGGAAGAGGAAAAATAGGAAGACCAAGACTCCGCTGGAGGGTTCACGTTGACGACTCCCTGCGTACACTTGGTATTGCCAACTGGAAAGATAAAGCAAAAGATCGAACTGGTTGGCGAAATATGTTATCTTCGTTTTGTAAGGTCCCTGACCCCCCGGGGGTTGTCCGAGACCGGATAAGTAAGTAAGTAAGACGTTTTATAAAATGATTGGCCGTGTGCCAATTATCCGGTTATTCATCAGTTTCACGACATGGCAAAAGTTGTTTCCGTAAAGTAAACTGGAACGACGAAATCACACGGAAAATTGTTTCTATTTCGATTCTATAGTTTGAACTTGAAACTAAACTATAGATAATTGAAACACATATTTCTTTTGTTATCGTTTGAGAATATCAAAGCCAAATTGTATGGCTAAACAGTTTTTTCAATGGTTTTTGATTTCAGGGAACCACTTCTATCGCATTCTCTCAACGCCTTCTAGAAAATTTCCCTTAACTTTCAAATCCACCACTCTAGAGGTGTCTGCCATATTTGGTGTAACAAAAGCAATGCGCCTTTCTATTATATATATTTTATTTTTAAATTCAACCGGAAGAAAATCATTTTTTAATGGTTTATCGTGGTATCCAGGAGAAAACTGGTCGCATGGAAACAACCTTAGCCATACATTAATTTATATATAGATTTGTTATCCGTCTCATCTGACGCCTCTTTTTGCGCTTCTTCAATGAGGAAACAAACTTCTGTCAGCTGTTTTGCTGTTTAATTACAACAATTTGTGCGAACACCGAACAAAATCCACCATTTTTAGTTCTGTGCATTCACGATGTTCAGCGGTAGTAATTAAACCGAGGAGCGAGTTGACAAATCTATGTGTAAATTAAACTATGGCCTTAGCCGTCTGGTGAAAATAATAAAATAAATATCGAATACATCTATGTTATTTTGAATAAATGTCAATGAGAATTATGGGAAACTTCAGTGACAGTAGTACAGAACAGCACCTAGCGAACACAGTTGTCAATGGACGCACTATATCTATTATTTCCTTTATCTATGGTTTGGAGTACACAACGCGTTTTCTAGAGCGACGACATATCGATGGTGTTGCGTAAAAAGGGCCAATCTGCATTTTTTACGAAGGCCGATCTGATTTTGTTTACCTTGTCACGACAAGTCAAAAGGGCGAAACAGCTTGGGTTTATCTGCAACGAAATAGGTAGATAATTATACTGCTCGAAGAACCCAACCATAACTTTCTATAGCCATAACCATTTTTGCTACGTTATAATCTATGAAATCTGTAAGATAGACAATTGGAAACAGCAGATTGGCCCTTTTTACGCAACACCATCGATATACATTAAGTTGTGCAAATTTTCAAAATCAAAATCTCTTCGCCTGAAAGTATACTATATAAAGCGCGTGGAGTGTGTAAAGAATTTAATTCGGGATTTTTTAATTGGCATTGCATCTAATGCAAATTCAAGAGAATTACCTCCACTTCCATTTTCAGGTTGTGCAATCGGATGGCAATTATAAAGTTATATGGATAGACTTTTGATATTTTGAATTTGTATGACTGCTGGCAATCCTTTTGGTGATTAAAATTAGAGTATTTTATATGTAGAGGTTTTGTTGCTTTGATTTAGGTTGCCTCGTAGTACTTCAAATTCATAAAGCTGAACACGTAAAATATTTAAAAACCAAAACTGCCAGTACGAAGATAATGCTCTGAGAATAAGCACAACTGTCAATGGTATTTTAAATTTTTTGATTTTGCATTTGATGAGGTAATTCAAATTAAACTACAAATTATAATTATCATATAATAAATTTGCCATAAATAATTTCAAACAATGAAATCTGTTTTTATTGCATCAAAATGTTGAATTTTTTCTGTCTAAAAAAAAATGGTTTATGTCTTTTGGTCTTATTAACTTTCGTGCACCGTCTAGTAACTGAATTTCCCTAAAAACTTAAATAACACGAAATGTTTTCAAAAATAATGTAATGCAAATTGTTAAATACGAACAAACCAAGAAACTATTTTCCTTTTATTGAAATATTGTTTTTATTAAGCTTTAAGTGGGGCACAGACCTTGTGTGGAGAAGAATCAACTGACCATGATTCCCACAAGCGATTGCGGTATTATTTTGGAACTATGAAAGGCAGTTAATTGACAGAAAGATACAACGATACTCGATACTCACCCTGGACAGTGACACATGTGTTATTCGCATTATACGTCTTTGTCTCCCTTTTATGAGTCTCTCAAATACTTTTTTCTAATTCTAAAACAATTACAAATACTTTCGAAAGATTTATTCAATACTATATTACATTTTCATAGTCTTGCTTCTGTGTCCTCTTACCGAATTCTCAAAGGATATTCCTTTTTCATCAGAAAAGAGATAAAGTGATATGTAGAGATTGAACAGTGGTTGTGAATGCACAAAAAGGACCAAGAAGAGTTTAATGTAAGCGGTTTAGATTCATGGTAACTTTTTCTCCAGGAAAGAAAAACTACAAGTGATTCTTATAAAAAGCCATGAAACAACGAATTGTTTGAGAATTTCATTAGGAGCGAGATCTTTTTCTTGAAACCTTAACAAAGAACAGCTTTGAGATAAATTTAACTTTTATAACTACACAAAATAGCATAGAGGACACATGCACACAGACATCTTTTCTCTATCCAGAGAAAAAAAACTCGACGAGATCTAAAATACAAACACTTCAAAAGAATTGTAGTGTGCGGATGTGTGCGTTTGAAAGAAAAAAGAAAACTGTCAAGGACATTGGTTTTCCTTCGGTGATTACTCCTACATTCCGTTTCCTAGTGATGTGTGCTTATGTACCCTCAAATCATGGAACATTTTCTTTTACCTTTCTGTGTGTGTGTGTGTGGGGGGGAGGGTTAGGTTTGAGAAAATCTACAACATTTTAATTACTGAAGTTTTTTTTGTTTTGCTTCTTTCTTTATATCCTGCGTATTAAAATGTTCACTTTTTGCGATTTCTTGTTGTGTACTTGTTATCTGTGTGTTTAAGTGAACATAATTGTAAACACAATATAAGGATATAACATGTATGTGTATGCATAAATACGAGCGCATGTGTGTGTGAGTGAGTAAACTTTTACTTTACTTACTTACAAATAGAGGACATTTCAGGTGGCGAGGAAGGAGTGTGTAAAATATATATTTAAATCTCTTAAGTGTAACAGGAATAAGATTCCATTTAAGCTTTTAAACACCTTGAAATCCTTCTGGTGTACAAGAAATTTTTATATTAAAACCAAGCACTTGCTTTATATTTACACATACATACATGTATAATATATATACATACAAAATATATATATGTATATAGCTCTGATTTTAAATATTAGGGTGTCACTTATTCTGGTAATATCCAAGATTTGATCCAAGTTTAGATTGCATAAAAAGTGTAGCGCATCTTTAACATAACGTCCTGACCCTGGACAAAAGCCAGTCGTCAAATTGTTTGAAATCACGACGTCAACTAAAGGATCTTGATAGAAACCATTTTCTAAATTCTATGGAGAACGATATCGACAAATGTGCGCGAATGGCTCGTAAGTGGTCAATTTCAAAAAATGTACTTGTTGATTCGAAATTGTTGTAAATCATATGAATCATAATCTGACAAAAGTTAAAAGTCCGCATCGTAAGTGTAACGGAGATATAAAGGATTCAACTTCGTCATTTGCAAAGTAGTACTGTGAGTCTTAGCGCAAAGAAAGATGTTTCGTATCAAATTTGGGTGCACAAAAATGGACCAAAATATAATCTTAAAAAAGAAATACATGAAAATTAACTCTACAATTTGTCATAAAAATGTTGCTGAAATTTCATACGAAATATCGCCCAAATAAATGGATCACATTTGTAATATTTTTGATATTTGATATTTGCTCAAAAATTTAAAATGCAAATCAGCCCGAAATTTGTGGGCAATTTCTCAAAATAAGAAAAAAAATGGTTTCCCGTTGCATCCCATGAAGGGATTAGGGAGAGCTTCCCACAACCATTGAGCTCTGCGCATTCCAGTTTTACACTCACTAATTGGGACCGACAGTTTTACACCGGTTCCGAACAGTACTTTGAGAAGCTTTTTCATGGCTAAATATTGGATAGTGTCGCCGTCACCAAACGAGGTGACCGCCGTCGAAAGACATTTTAATGTGGTCAGAGCAGGGATCGAACCCACGTTCTCATGCACAAGAGCCGCGTTCACTACCATTGCACCACTGACGGTTCTTTCTCAAAACAAAAACTCTAAAACCAATTATGAATATTTTCCAAATTTTCGATTGTCGTTTTTGCTATACAAAATTAGTAATCGAGTTATCGAATATTTGTGGTTCAGGATATAAAAATGCCCTACTAACAAATACCTTCACAATGTAAAAAAATTCGTCTCCGGTGCTTAAAATGTCATGTAAAAATAACTACAATTATCTATCCGGTCTCGAACAGGTCCGGTGGGTCAGGGTCCTTACAAAACGTAGATAACATATTTCGCCAACCAGTTCGATATTTTGCTTTTTTTTCCAGTTAGTAATACCAAGCATACACAGGGATTTGTCAACCTGATCCCTCCAGCGGATTCTTAATCTTCCTATTTCTTGTCTTCCTTCGAGTTCGGTTTCGAATACCCTTCGTGCTGGTTCGTCTTCATCCATTCTACTGACATGGCCAAGCCAGAGCAATCGCGTTACTTTGATCCGCTTAATTATGTAAATGTTAGGATATAGCCCATACAGCTCATTGTTAATACGTCGCCGATACTCGCCGTTGTCACTATAGGACTATACATTTTTCGAAGTATTTTTCTCTCGAAGACTCCTAGAGAGTTTTAGTCTGCTTGCGATAAATCCCAGGATTCTGCGCCATGATGACAGACAGGTTATATGAGAGTCTGGTATAGTTGGACTGTTATTACTTGAGCGAGGGCTTTATCCCTAAAGTGCTTGCTTAGCCCAAAATAACATCTAGTCGCAAGGTATATAAATTCGTTCACCACCTCGAAATTATAACGGTTATCAATGTTCTCGCTTTGGTCTAATCGTGTGGAGACCTTACTTGTCGAAACCATTAATTTTATCTTGTCCTCATTTACCGTCAGATCCAATTTTGCTGACTCCTTCTCAATTCTCGAAAACACCGCAACAGCTTCTCTCATTGTGTGCCCAATGATATATATATCATCAGCATACGCGAGCAGCATGTGACTTTTGCTGCTGATGATTTTATTCATGTTGACTGCAGCTTATGCCATATCGATCTTCATTAAGAAGTTAAAGAGATCGCACGATAGGGTGTCGCCTTGCCTGAGGGCTCGGTAAGTTGCGAAAGGTTCTGTAAGACCATTACAAACTTTCACTGCAGACATGGTGTTTGTCAAGGTCATCCTGCAAAGGCGTATGAGATTTGCAGTAATACCAAACTCAGACATTGCCTTGTAAGGTTTCTCCCGTATCATGCTCTCGAAGGGGGCCTGATAATCGACAAATAGTTGAAAGGTGTCGATTTGTTTTTCATGGGTCTTATCTAGGATTTGGTGAAGAGTGAAAATCTGGTCAGTTGTCGGTTTTCCAGACCTAAAGCCACACTGGTATGGTCCAGTATTGGTATGGTACTTGATCCTTTTTTAAAATCGTCAAATTGCAGGTCCACCCAATGCTGCACTGTGTGCTCATGTTTATTATAAAAAGGAGAAATTGTTTATGGTGTTTTGTCTCTTTACCTCTATGTGGATTTCAGGAAATCTATGTTCGTTCTGGTGGAAATATCACAATTGTTGTTTGATTTCATTTCTTTCTTTTATTCGGTTAGTCAGCAGGTAGTTTATACCTCGCATTTCCTTTCAAATTGGTTTCCTTTATTTCGGTTGTCGATCTTTCAGGCCTAAAGCCACACTGATATGGTGTTATCGGGTCAGCGATAATTCGTTTTAGTCCCTCGCACATTATACTGGATAGAACCTTAAATGCTATGGATAAAAGGCGTAATACACTGTAGTTGGGACAGAGACTCGGGTCACCTTTTTTTAAATATGGGGCATATAATGGACTGAGACTCCAAGCATCTAATCAAATTTTGCTAATGAGGTGGTGCTGGTCCGTCGGCCTCTGCGGCTTTGTTGTTCTTAAGTGGGGCATAAGTTGCTCTGACTTCGTCTTGGTTAGGAGGGGGCAATCGACATCGTCGTCCAAGTTGTACACGATTGTCTCATCGTCATTGATTATCTAAGGTACCAGTAGCGCGGAGAAATTATCCCCCAATATTCCCAACATGCCCTGCACATCTGCGATGAGGTGTTCGTCCTTGCATTTACAGGAAGGAGGCCCTGAACCGTGTCCATTAGTTCCGGTTTTGACTTTTTGTTAGAATTTTCGGACTTCGTTCTTCCTTCGGTATGTCTCAACTGTCTAACTCTCTCGCTTATCCCACTGCCGCTACTTACGCCGAAAGATATAATTTACCTCCTTCCTTTTCTCTCTACACCGCGTAGTCGCAGCTCGCGTTGCAGTTGAGTGAAGCTTGCAGTGTTCTTTTCATCATTTGCAGTGCGACACTCTTCATCGTACTATGGTTTGTTGCGAAGCGGATTTTCAAAATCAAGTACGGTTGTTATGGCAGTTTTTGTAGAGCCGGAAATGGGTTTCCACTAAACTTCGGGATCGTCATTGGAAGTGGGTGGGTTCTATGCCAAAATTGCGAGAGTATCCTTGTGTAGGCTGTGGCTATCTCTCATAATTGCTGCTTTCCGATGGCTAGCTTTCTCTGCTTCTGCGTTCGTAAGATTTTCGCTCTACTTAATCTTGTGCAAACCTTTGCTTCTACCAGGTAGGGATCAAAATCAATGTTAGCTCCTCTGATCACTAGTACGTCCATTACACTGGATGAGTGCCTTCCATGAATTACCGCGTAATCAATTTGGTTCTGTGGTCTTTGATCAGGGGTACCCAAGTAGCCTTGTGGATGTCTTTATGCTGGAATCTTGTACCACTCATGACTATGTGTTTTTCCGCGACAAAGCCAATCAGTCTAATTCCGTGTCGGAATTGTCAACATGTATATTGAAATTGCCAATAGTTGGGTGAAACACATTTACCCTTCCTACTTTGGCGGTGAAGCGTCATAACGCCCATGGGCGTTATGTCACACCAAAAGTGGACATAAAGCCCATGGGGGTTATATCGCACCTAAAATGGACATAAAGCCCATGACCGGTGTGACATAAAGCCCATGGGCGTTATGTCCATGGGCGTTATGACGCGTCACCTACTTTGGCATTAAAATCTCCTAGCACAATCTTAATGTCAAAAACGAGCAACTCTCTGGTGCGGCTTGTGGTCAGGCGGCGTGGTTGGGCCTTAACTTTTTGAAGATGGAGGAGAAATTGCAGTGATTGTGAACGCTACTCGTTACAGGAACATGATAACGGAGTTCTTGTGGCCTGATCCGCACGGCATGGATCTGGACGGCATGTGGTTTCAGCAAGCCGGCGCCACATGCCACACATCGAATGAAACCATCGATTTATTGCAGCAACAACTTCCAGAACAAAATATCTCAAGAAATTCCAATGTTAACTTGCCACCACAGATCATGCAATTTAACGCCGTGCGATTTCTTTCTTTGGGTTTCTGTGAACTCTCGGATTTATGTGAATACATCAGAAACAACTCCTGAGCTGAAATCCGAGATCCAACGTATCATCGGTGAGATACTGCCATATCTCTCTCAAAAAGTCATGGAAAATTGTCATGAAAAGAGTAATGGCGTGTCATCATTTCCGTTGGGGCCATTTGACGAATATTTTATTCTATACTTAATCGGAACATGTCTCCTATACAATCCAATAAAAAAAATCGCAGCTATCTTAAAAAATACGTGTTTTGGAACGAATTACCTTATCGCTCGTTGCGGGATGGGGGCTAAATGGAAAGAAAAATTAAACAACTTTTTTTAACACAATTATGCTACAACCCAATAATATCAACCATAGATAAAGTAAACTAATAGATGAAGTACAAGTGTTGGGAAAATTTTAGTGTAATGGGTAGTTTTCTAGATGTCGTTGAAAGCAATAAATGAGATATTTTTTGTTCCAAAAAAAAAATTTAAATATATGACATTAAAATTCTAAAATTTCATTAAAAAAAATTATTTTCAATAAAAATATCATTTAAAAACAAGAATACAACACGTTACTTAAAGTCAAATATCTCATGGCAATCGAATTGCAAAGCCATAACACCACCGAGTCCTAATAAATTGGTCCTTCTTCCGGTTCCTCATACACTCTAACGGTTTTGGCATCTGCGATCACAGAAGTGGATGCAGTGTGAGGAAGTACAGGGGAAGTTTTTAGATTAAAAAGGTGTTCCGGCATGTTCATCTTTGGGCGCTGTTACGGGGTTTCTCTTTATAGGTATACCAACCTCGACCTCATGGGTTTGAAACTGATTTTTATATAAGACACAAATGCTATTATATAAAATCATTTAAATTTTGTCACATTTCCCTTGTTTAAATTACTTTAAGAAACATTTCACACCATTTTGAATAAAAGTCAATGAGAATTATGGGAAACTTTAGTGAAAGTGACACTAGTACAAGACAGCACCTAGTGCACAAAGTTGACAATGGGCGCCCTATATGTATTATTTCCTTTATCTACCCTATCAACCCAGTTACCCTATAAACTATATTGGGTACTTTTGCTTTGGTTTGTGTCTAGGCTAACATACGTTGGGAAATGTCTTGTTTAATGGGAAGATTTCTAAGTGGAGCCTGTAACCAATATTTAGTATATATTGTAGTTTTAAACCCAATAAAACAAAATTTGGAAACTTCAAAGTGAAAGGAGTACCTTTGTTTAGAAAAGTAAATTATTTTACAAAAAGTACATTTTCCTACAAAAAATATTTTTTTTTACTATGTAAGTACCTTTTCTTAAAAAACTATCCTTTCTTTAAAAAGTAAATTTTTTGGGAAACAAAATAACTTTTCTTCAGTAAAAAGGACAAATTCGAAAAAAAATTCAGATTTCTTAAAAAATCCTTTTCTCAAAACAAAAACCTTCCCTTAAAAAAATTAATTTTCTTTAAAATACATTTTCTTCAAAATAAAATAATACCTTTACGTTCCTTTTCTTGAGGTAAGTAGCCTGTGTAAAAATAAGCAAATTTTCTTAAAAAAATAACCTTCTTTAAAAAGTACCTGTTCTTAAAAATTCATACTGTTACGGCTTTTTCTTACAGAAAGTACTTCTTCTTAAAAATAGTACATTTCTTAAAAAATATTAGCTTTTAATAAAAGAAGTACCTCTCTTTTTAAAAAAGGACCTTTTCGCGAAAATATAATACATATTCTTACAAAATAGACCAAAAAATATCCAGTTAAAAAAAACATTCTATACAAAAAATTTTCTTAAAAAGTTCATCATTTTAGAAAAAGTATATTTTCTTGTTGAAACTAACTACTACATAAGATATGGCGTAAGGAACTTCGTTTCAACCGGGTGTCACCTGGCACCTCATGTAATGTCTTTATTTTAAAATGAAAAAGTGAATTCTTACAGGGACACCCTTTATTTCGTTTTACTAGCAAAATTTTGTTAGGTCAAGAGGCAGTGTAGCATATTTGTCTCGGTGTATTAATCTCTACAGAAACAGAGATGCAGTTTTGATAATTTTTGACTGTATTCTTTTCGTTGGTTATAAACGCTTTTTTTGCTGTAAAAGTAAATTTTGACCAATTTTGGTTTCGAAAAGGTTCGTGTACAACAAAGTTTTTAAACAACGTTTTGTATAACTAATTTTTTGTTTCCTTTAAAAGTATCAACTTTTGTCAATCCTGAGCCTAAGTAGCAAAATAAATATTTTTGGAGCAAACAATCTCTAAGCAATAGTTTTCCTTTGCGATAAGATATCGTAGACTATGCAGCCTCAGTTTATACTGTCACTATGTAGAGTATTGGGCTTTAATAAGGGTCTTTCCATACGCTTTTGGGCTTTATTGTGTGCCGTTGTGAAAGGTCCTCACACGACCTACCTTGATTCACACACTGTATACTGCAATTTTCTTTACTTCATCCTTTTTTTAAATTGTTAAATCACAGGGCCACCCTAATGCTGCACTGTGTCCTTATGTTTATTATACACACACACACACACACGCACACAAAAAGTTAAAATTGTTTATGGTGTTTTGTCTTTTTACCTCTAAGTGGATTTCAGGAAATCTATGTTCGTTCCGGTGGAAATATCACAATTGTTGTTTGCTTTGTTTTCTTTCTTTTTTCTCTTGGTTAGTCAGCAGGTGTTTTACATCTCGCATTTCCTTTCTTCTCGGTTTCTTATTAAAATTGTGTCAAGAACATTTCTATTTTGTTTTTATGCATGAGCGTGTTGAGAGCTCGTGGTAATAAAGAGATCTTTCAGAAATAGTATCACTCATAAGTCAACATAAAAATATTGAATTTAAGTTGAGGTTTTTTGTTCCTGTTGTTTGATTGTTAGTAACGCAGAGTACAGAGATGTTGACAAAGATGTAGGAAATTATATAGAATTTTGTGCACTTTGTGAAATGTGTCAAACACAGTACGATCTAACCGCCAAGAGCTATAGAGAGATGTTTATGCAAGAATGTCTCAAAATATAATAAATACCTGGTCCAACTTTTTTGGTTTGTTAATAGTAACAAACGGTTTCTAGTTAAAGGTAAAATTTGGTTTAAATGGACTTTTGGCAAACTTGCGATTGTTAAAATTAAGGTTACGAAAATTTTCTGGGGTTTCAATTAATATAGACTTGTTTAATTTATTTATTAATAATTTTTACTAATAATATTATTATTTATTCATAATATTTAATAATAATATAATTAATTCTGGATTTTTGTTTCACATTTAACCTACAAATTTTACTAATTTTTTAAATTTTTCCTGGTATTCAAATCAGTGACTACCTGAAATTATTTTAAGGGCAGTTTCATTAAACAGTCTTAATATACTTTCAATTCATATCGAATGCAACCACGTTGTAATTCAAATTCTCTTATGGATAGCTGTCAATTTACTTTATCCACACCAATCCGAAATTCCCTCACCAATACATAAACGGACAACTTTAGTTCAAAAATATTTCCTGTATTCAGTGACACAAAATATTGATGTAGTGTATCGGGGAAGAGACAAGCAAAAAAATTGCAATAAATTTATTTTCAATATCCATTGGCATTGGCAAAAAAAGGCAAATCCAATTGAAACTGTATCACAGCATTTTGGTTCGCGTTGTATTCGCTTCATCAGATATGTTACAGATACCCGTTCCCATACAATTCTATAACAGGTGATGAGATGTGTATGGATTCAGGCAAGAAGACCAAAGTAACCCAGCAATCGACTACGCTGAGTTGTGTTTGAATGTTTAAACATGGAGGTATGTAAATTAGGGTATCTCTTACAGTTGTAACACATGCTTGTGGAGTAAGGATGAGTTAGTACGCCATAGATCTCCAAAATACATTTTTAGACACCCTAGTTCTACAAATATATTTTAACTGAATCACAAACAATTCTGTTGACAATTCAGTTGCAAAATCTTGTGGTTAACACTTTAAAGATTTTTGAGTTTTTGCTAACGATCCAACTTTTTAGGGATGAGAGATTTAAAGTTGAGAGATTCTGGTTAGCGTTATTTAAAAATGTGGGCGTCGGTAGTGTTTGCGGCTCTTGTACATGAGATCGTGGGTTCGATCCCTGCTGTGACTACCTGAAATTTCATTCGACGGCAGTCACCTCGCTTAGTGACGGCGACACTATCGAGTACTTGGTTTGATTGGTTTTCGTGGTTGCTAAAGGTACTATTTAACGTCAATTAGTATCTTGAGACACTGTTTTGCATACCATATCACTCCGGAAAGTTCAAAGTGCCGTGTCTATATCCAACCTGTTAATCGGAGATACCTCATTAGATCTCGTAGATCTATCTCGTGTATCTCAGTGAGGTTATGCAGGAAGGAACGGCCCATAATCTTCCGGCGTCTATTCAACAGAGCCGGACAACTGCAGAGGAGATGCTCCACCGACTGCTCCTCTTTTGGGTCATCGCAGGCACGGCAGTGGTCATTATATGGCAGCGTCAACCACTTTGGGTGATTGCCGATTGCCCAGTGCCCGGTCAGCACGCCAGTTAGCCTAGATATGTCTCCCCGATAATGGCTGATCAGTGAGTTAGTCCGGTGAATGTTATATTCTGGCCATGTGTTTCTGGATATGCGGCACGTTTCCGTCCTAACCCATCTGGTCTTCGCTCGTTCAAGGTAATGCAGGAATATACCTCTTTTGACCAACCCTATAGGCGTTGCGACTGACACCATTTGGGGTTCGATGAAAGAGAATCCTGCCCTATCTAGTTCGTCTGCCTTTTCGTTCCCTAGGAGACCCTAGTTGCCTGGTATCCAAGTAAAAACCAAATTGGCCAGCCGGCCTAGCTCGACAAGTTTTTCCCTACATTCACTAACGAGTTATGATGCAGTGTTGTAAGATTTGAGTGATAGGAGAGCCGCTTGGCTATCTACAAATATTCCAATGCGCTATATTTTTCGCTGTAGTATAAGTACGGCGCAGGCTTCTTTGATGGCCAGTATCTCCGCATGGGAAACGCTGCAATTGTCATGGAGTTTGAATGATAAATTGAGGCTTGCGTCTTCGTAGAAAAGACCCGAGCCGGTTCCACATTCCTTTTTGGATCCGTCCGTAAATACTTTGGTGTCACACACTTTATCCCAATCTATTCTATTGGGAAACCTGGCATCGAATAGGTTATCTAACGTCAATGAGGGGGGCAGTAATCGGTTGTTATATTGAGTTCTCTTGGGATTGTCCGTAGTATATTCGCATGTCCAAGCGTTGCTCTTCCAGAGTTCAAGACCGTTTAGTCGGGTGGCACTCCAAGCCGCACTAGCTGTGATGTGAAGGTCGATTGGTATAATATGATGCATTGCATTAAGCGCTTCAGCTGGACACGTCCTTATTGCCCCTGTTATGCTGATTTCTGTACTCTATACAACAGTTTCATGGTGGACGTCTTCCCTGCGAGTAAGAAGAGTAATAGTTTGATTATGCTAGTGTACATCCATAGCACCATTTTCGGTCGAAGACCCCACCAACTTCCGAAGATTTTCTGGATTCACTCCAAGACCACTCCCAGTGACCCAATCGTTAAGTGATTTCAAGGCCCCATTCATGATTTCGCTCAACACGGATGAGAACAAACCAGACACCAATATTACCACGTCATCCGCATACGCCACGGTTTTGATCCTCATATTGTCTAGTTTCAGTAGTATTTTGTTGATCACGAGTAACCAAAGTACGGGAGAGATGACTCCACCCTGGGGAGTTCCTTTATTCACTCGCTTTGATGACTCGCTCTTTCCCATAGAGGCGTTGATAATTCTACTCTGTAGCATTGTCACTATCCAACTCATCAGGTATGTTTCCACGCCTAGATCTTCGAGTGATTATTCTATAGCCGCTGAGCTCACGTTATTGGATGCACCATCTATATCCAAGAAGGCCGCGAGGATATATTGTTTGTGTTCCAAGGACCTCTCAATAGTTCTGACGACGTCATGCAGGGCTGTGTCGGTTGAGCAGCCTTTCAGACATGCATGTTGGCTATATGATATTTTGGGCGATCCGATCGGTCCATCTTCTGGCGGATGTGTGCGTCGATTAGCCTTTCAAGCGTTTTCAGAAGAAACGATAAGAGGCTGATTCGGTCTGAAATCCTTTGCGCTCTCATGACTCCGTCTCCCCGAGTAATAATTTTTTTAGCAATGAAAATACTTCTCAAAATACTGTTCCGAACCGGTGTAAAACTGTAGCACCCAATCATTGAGTGGAGAACTATAAACCGCACAACTCAGTGGTTGTGAGAAACTGTTCCCTATTCCTTCACGGGATGTAATGGGAACTATTTGTTTATTAATGTCAGCAATTGACTGAAATAAATACGGCCCGAATTGCTGTGCATGGATGGATTTGAATCACCACAACGCTAGGTCTGATACATATTTGCAGACTCAACAAAATATATTGAGGCTTGGATGGGAAGTGATGCCACATCTACCTAATAGTCCTAATCTTGCACTTCCGGATTTTTATTTATTCCAAAGACTACAAATGGTTTTGAATAGAAAATCCTTCAACACAGAAAAAGACCTACAAAACGAGTTGTTTTAGTATGTTTGTAGGATAACCAGTCATTCTATGAATCTGGGATCAAAACGTTCCCTGGACGATGGCAGAAGGTCATTGAACAAACTGGAACCTACATTATAGATTTAAATTATCTATTTGAACATAAATAATTGAAAATTACTTTGAACAAAAAACCGAAATTACTTTGTTGCCAACCCAATAATATCTCAAAGATATGCCCACGATAGGCCAACAGGCGAAATTCCAATGCTGGGTCTTCTATTTTTCAACTTAATCCAACCTAATAGAAGGCGGAAAATAGCGACTTAGATTTAGAACAATATGCAATCAGGAAGAGGAATGAAGTGGATAACACACATACAAGGGACAACTAAAATTCACAATAGAAGAGGAAAAGGGCACTAGATTTCTATAATAATCCCAAAGAAACAAGTCTAAGGGCTTTAAATCTCACGTACGAGGCGGCCAATTGACTGGTCCATTCCTTGAAATAACACGCTCACCAAACTTACTCATCAATAAATCGATTGTAACGTGTGCTGTGTGGCTTGTGTGGCTTGTGGCACCGTGCTGTTGAAACCACATTTCGCTCAAGTCCATATTTCCCAATTCGGGCCAAAAATAATCGGTAATTATGGCGCGATAACGATCGGCATTGACAGTAACCTGCCGATCTTTATTGTCGACGAAAAAATATGGCCCAATGACGCCGCCGGCATACAAACCACACCAAACAGCTATTTTTTGTGGATGAAGTGGTGATTCATGAAGCACATGTGGATTTTCACCAACCCAATAACGCATATTTTGCTTATTGACGAACCCATTGAGCCAAACATGATCTTCGTCACTGAAGATGATTTTGCGATGAAATTCATCATCTTGGCGCATCTTCTCCAGAGCCCAATCGGAGAACATACGTCGCACAGTGTCGTGAGGGCGGCCAAAAATGAAAAATATCACTGTACTAGTTTTTAAAAAAGGTTGATGTCGTTGTACAAACAACACTTCATTTATGCTAAACCAAAAAGAATTTTTAAAAAATGTTGTATTTCCAAAAAGTTATGAGTATTCAAAGTTAATAGTTGTAGTAAAGAAAATATCGATATATAAAAATGAAAACAATTAGGCAAATTTAATTCGGTAAGTTAAAATAAAAACTGTCGGTAAAACAGTATAATTTACGATTGGATAAACTTGTTAGAATATAATGATATGGCAACTCGGTTTTTTGGCTCGTTTGGTGGGTCATATGTGGTTTGCCGTTATACCGAATGTAAACAAAAAGCGAAAATCGAAATTGTTAAAAACATTCAAGTTCAGTGGAGTGTAAAAAAAAACATCAAAAAACACTTTTTTAATATTTTAATATAATATTTGGGTAAGTGTGCAGAGTTTAAAAAAGTAAGTTTCTCGTCCCCCTTCTTCCCCCTTTCATTTATTCTTTAAATTTTCAGTGTCGAGACAGGTGAAAATGCGAGATTTTTTTAATATTTGGCTTAGGCATCGTACTCCAAGTGCTGCCCTGGGAGAAGTACTCATGTATTTAGAAGAAGAGTTAAAGTTAAAACTAAATGAGAAGATGAATAAAGAAATTCGGTTTATATTATTAAAAATAAAAACTAATTGGCAACGGTGTCACTACATGAGAGAGGGGTTTGAAGAAAAGTTCGGATCGTGGCTAAATTCACCGTTTGTTATAAGTGATGCGTGTTTATCTTTTGTAAGTACATTATAAGAAAAATAATTTGTATGTTTGTAAATGATTGTGTTATTTTAGGAACCTAGCACCAGCCGTAGAGGAAGACCTTCGACTGACTTTGATGATTGCTCGGATCGCACCAAAAGGCGAAAAGTGGATAAACTTGTTTCAAATACAAATCCAAACTTGCTGCAAAAGGCTGTTAAGAGAATTTCCGACCCAGCAACTCACACATCTATACCGGTGGATAAAGCATTGGCACTTTTTTTAGATATGGATTTGTCTTTCAGGCAGTACGAACTTATAAGAACAGTAGTCAATGCCGCTCACAAACAGTGCTTTCCGTCATACTATGCATTGCAAAATGCAAAGAAAAAATATATTCCCGACTCAGTTTTAGTTTCAGAAACGTCTGTAGAAATTCAAAATATCTCTTTCTTCTCTCTTATTAAATATAATAATAGTAATTATCAAATGAAAAAAAAAATATTTATAATATATATAGAGAATGATTTTCTTATTTGGTATCAAGGACATATGGGATGCAGACGTGTTTTGTAAGATAATTAAATGAAATTAAATATACTAATCAAAAATACATCAAGGACAAATCGACCCAAGTTTTGTTCAATTGCAAGAACAATTTTGGAAAATATAACTTTTATTCATTTCTGGATATATGGGAGGTGGGCGTGTCCTTTGAGATAATTTCATATAACTCACCACAGTTATCAGCTATATATTAGAGACAAATCGAGTCAAATTTGGTTCAATTCCAACAACAATTTTGGAAAATATAACTTTTTTTCATTTCAGGATATATGGAAGGTGGGCGTGTCCTTTGAGATAATTTCATATAACTCACCACAGTTATCAGCTATATATTAGAGACAAATCGAGTCAAATTTATTTCAATTCCAACAACAATTTTGGAAAATATAACTTTTTTTCATTTCAGGATATATGGGAGGTGGGCGAGTCCTTGGGCTGATTTTCGCAAAACTTCGTTTTTTTCCTTTCCTACTTATAATAGTACTGTGTACCAATTTTCATTCCTCTACGATAACTCCTTCTATTTTTGGCCGCCGTTTATATGAAAACACGACACTGTGCGTCGTGTCAAATGGTCCATCGGCCTCAATTCTTGAGTCGGCTTGATCTTGAATGGGTGTAAACCAAGATCTTTACGCAAAATTCGCCAAAAAGTGGTGCTTACGATGCCCAATTCTTGAGAACTTCCCGGAATCGACTGATTTGGATCGTTTGCTACGAACGCCTCAACGGCAGCGATATTTTTGTCACTATAACCAACCTGTTGTCTCACTGGCACGACAGCATCACACAATGAATCTGCAGGTTTTTTCAAACTCCGAAAATTGGAGTTAACACCCTTAAAGTTGCGGTCACCGACTCCGTATTTCGGTAGTACAGTTTTATAATTTGCATAAGTTGTTCGTTCGTGTACTTTACCATGATTAAAATGTTTGGTTTAATGAAAAAAAGGAATGTAACAGTTAGATGATCAGTGAGATAGTGCGTTCACAAATTAAATTCAAAGTTGCCAAACCCCATATATCAGATAAAACACAATGGGGACAAGACTGACGTATGCCAAAAAGCGAAAGACCGATGACGAAACTAAAGATTCGACAATCGTCCCATAAATCGGATTTAAGGGCAAGTTCTGAATAAAAGGTCTTTCAAATGGCCTCTACTACTTCTTTTGCAGTTACGAATGCAATGAACCCAATTTTCGAAAAAATTTTCCACTATATCAAGTCGTATGCCATGAATAGCACGTTCAATATTGACTTGTATTTATTGCTAAAGACCAATGACTTAAAATAATCTCACAAGAAATAGTCTAATGGTGTTAAAACACAACTTTTTCATAGTTTTTGTGCTGAAGGATCATTTGCTAATGCAATTTCTTTTTTCTCACATCTACCTTAACATTAGACGTAATATTGTTAAGTTAAATAAAGCAATATTTAGCTCACTGAAATAATAGTTTTTTGTTTTGTCATAAACAGACCGACGACAAAAAGTATTGAATAGTATAGAGAATTTATTGCGCTCTTTCTACGCTCTCATGTAGGGAGTCTGCGTAAAAGGACAGACACGAGTCGTATTATAATTATTGAATATTTCAATATAAATGCACCATTTCGACACTGTTATTACATAAGACAATACAAAAAACATAAATGTTTCCAAAGGCATCAATGTTTTACATCAAAATTAGAAATGGACCAAGTTATGACAAAAAGAGAGTAATACGTTTTGAATCGTTCTCCGGATGTCGCCAGTGCTTTTGAGTCATAAAATTTGTTCCCTATTCTTTATACTATTCAATACTCTTTGGCGACGACGACTTGCTTGATTGTTCTCTGCCGCTTCGTCAATACCATCATACTTGTTTTCAGGCAGTTACTATTGCTGTACAACAACCACGTATGTGATGCTAACGCCGTATGTTGTTTGCATGTGTTCACTTTGATAGATTGCCCTACCCGTGCCTATAGATGTTAACACATCAAAATATTGAATAATTTGTAAACGCTGTTCTTTCGTATATCTCTCTATGATGAAATTGTAAACATTACTGAATACAATAGAAAATACGACAGATCATGACGTACTACAAACGGCCGAAACATCACTTAGAAACTATATCATTCGAATTGGAAAACCCTTTCTAATCTTTGGAGCAAAAAACCGCATCTTCAGCCCACAGTGCCACGACCTTAGACGAATTTAGTACAGACACATTAATTCTGTCAAAACATTAAACGTCATACGTATGGTCGCAAATAAACATTGGATGGTGGAAACCATGGGTTCAATAATACCAGATAGAGGCAATAGTACACAACGTCCAACAAATGAGCAACAACCGCATTTCGTCTTTTTGCGGCATAATAGTTGTGCTAAATAAAATACAAATGTATACCAAAGTTAAAAGTCAATTAAAAGGTGCAAATTGCATTTAAATTTCACAGTTCTATACGAAAACGAATTGAAAAAGTTAAGTCAACAGTTCTTGTAACTCCACCTGCTGTAAGTTAATTTTTAAATGCAACGTCAGGTGAGCGAATTAATGTGTCTATACTAAATTCGTCTGTGGCCACAACGGGTCATACCCTTAACTTTGATGACGTTGACAAATTACCGGAGGACAGCAAGTACTCCGACGATTTACTCTCGAAATGTTGCACTTAATTGACGTTCCCTCAGAGAGGTACTAATTACAAGAACGATATTTATAGATGAGCTTAAATATATCGACACACACTAAGCAAAACACAGGAAGAAAAACTTTAGTTGAAGAAAGTTTGCAGACAAAGTGGGACTACGTTCTTCTTTTTTACGATTTCGAATACATGTAAATATTGTCTATTGTTTTAGTGATCAATAAGTTATTACTGTTACCGGTTTTCGTTTGTAGAAACCTGTTGATCATTGGCGATGCTAACCGATATATTGGGAATATCTAATAAATCTTGAAAAAGGCAAATCCGCTGGTGGTCATTTTCTGACCACAAATATAAACATTTTTCCATTGCATTACATGAAGCGATAGGGGAGAGTATCTCGCAATCACTGAGCTTTGCGCTTTCTAGTTCTCACTCACTGATTGGGACCTACAGTTTTGCACCGGTTCCGAACGGGTTTTTGGGAAGCTTTTCATGGCTTATTACTCGATAGTGTCGCCGTCACTAAGCGAGGTGGCCATCGTCGAAAGAAGTGTAAGGTGGCCAGAGCTGGAACCGAACCTGCGTTCTCTCGCACAGCGTGCAGATAGCCTCAAGCCCAACTAAACAATCACAGTAAAAATAAAGTACAACAACCAACACTGTAATATTTAAAAAAAAATTTACTCGCCAGCTTCGTAATTAGCCGCGGATTATCCGTGGTATTTACAGCAAGACAATGATCCCAATCATACATCCAAAATTTTACAGAAATGGACGCTCTATCGTATACCCAAAATGTTGGATCATCACCTAGAATCACCGGACCTTAATGCTATTGAGCATTTCTGGGAGTATCTCGACCGCCAAATTAGAAAATGAACAAGAGGCAATAAGGACATGGTAAAACCTGGTTTAATGGTTAAACGGTCAACAATTTTATAGGAACTAACGGACAATTTAGTAAAACCAATATCACGAAGATTGCAAGCACTTAATAATGCCAACGGAATGTAAACCAAATACAAAATTTTTATCTGTTTACCTTTTTCTTAACCTGTAGACTTCATTGTGACACAAGAAATATGAAAATCTCAGACCTTTTAATACAATATTTTTTGTTGTTTTTTTGAATAAATGAATTTTTTGAATTTTTTGAATACAGCTTTTCTGAAACCAACAATTTTGAATCAAATCACATTACATAAGTTAAACTAAATTTAATAATATTATATACACAGGTGTAAACTTTCTTTTGGCGAATTATTTTATATTTAAGAAAACGTGTTTTTAAAAAAATACATTTTTGTAAGAACAAGTTAGTTTTTTTTCAGAGCTGGTATTTTTTTGAAGAACAGTTGTTTTTTTTAAGAAATGGTAATTTTTTAGACTTAGTCCTTTACTTATTTAAAAAAAAATACTTTTTTTAAGAACAGGTACTAATTTTAAAGAAATTACTTTTTTTTAAGAAAAGGTACTTATTTTAAAAAAAATTACTTTTTTAAGAAAAGATACTTTTTGTAAGAAAATCAATTTTTTTAAGCAAATGCACTTCTTTAAGATAAGGTGGTTTTTAAGAAAAGGTACTTTAAGAATTTTAATTTGTATTTTTTTTGAGAAAATTAACTTTTTTTTAAAGAATAGGCACTTATTAAAGAAAATGGTCTTTTTTTAAATTTCTTTCATTTAGGCTTTCTTAAGTTGACTTTTTATTGGGTTCAAAACTACAATATATTCAAAGTATTGGGTACAGCTCCCCCTACAAAATTTCCCAATTATCACGAAATTTCACAAGATAGGTGAGAGACATCTAGTTAATTTCTTTCTCTATTATGAAAGCCGTTAGTCTAGCCACAAACCAAAGCAAAAGTAAACACAGACGATAGACATGATTCATTCGCTTATTCACCATATTCACCAAAGGGCACATGCTGTTTGGACAACCATTTCTCACCCGGATGCAACGAAAAACACTCAAAAATCATTTTTATTTTGAATCTGTTGTTTAAATTTGAAAATAGAATAGAATAATGGAAAAGCACATCGCTTTTCATATTTGTTGACAATACAAAACGCATGAGACAAGGTTTATATAGTTTTTTCAAATAGGAAATTTGGCCATATCCACCACTACGACGCCATCTAGAAAATTTCCGTTTACTTTTAAATCCACCACTTATCTTTCACCATCTATAATTTTTTTTTATTTATCTATGAATATAGTAGATAATAGTGGGTTGTAGCATAATAGTGTTAAAACAAATGTTGTTTAACTTTATTTTTCATTCAGTCCTCATCCCGCAACGTTCGATAAGGAACTTCGTTACAATAAAACCATCTTCTTCGTTGAAGCGCATTTCCATCTGAATTCCAAATTGTCGAATTTGGGGGCGAATCGGGGGCATGCAGTCCATGTGAAACAAATGCACCCACAAGGAGCAACTTTCTTTTGGCGCTCACTGTATACCAGTGATGTCGTATTTCGATACAGTCTGATCTTAACCTTGGATCAGTATACAACGTGGAGTTTAGATTAGTTGTTTTTATCAAGTACTTATAAATGTGAAGTGTACAGTGATTTGTCGCCTAAATCATGGATTCCCAACAATATTTGTCCAAGGACCCCCTCATACATTTGCTATAATGACAAGGACCCCCACTGATTCCTAAACCTAAAGCTAGAAATGTTCTAGATAACTACCCCAGCAATAAATTTGTTGTCCGATTTGGTCTTTATTGTTACTATTCAATTCTCGGTCATTGCACAATTCCATCAGTATACAGTTCGTTTTCATTTTCAGTTATTAATGAGATGAGTTGAATCTGATCTTTGAGTCCAATATTTCTGAAATGTTTGCTTCCAAACTTGACACTTTCACTCTGAAATCCGACGGCATGTCAAGCCGATTCCTGTACTTGTTTTACATGAAGCACATGGAGAGGAAAATGCTTGTTCACACTGATAGGTAGTTGCAAATGGAGGCATATTTTTCATTGTACTATCTCCAAGTTCTTTGTAATCCTTGCGTGCTGTAGCCCAGAAGTCTGCAATTTTCTCACCATTAAAAGTGTTCTTCATTGTACCACAACTAGATAGGTCCGCAAGTTTATCTTGTTCTTCTTCTGCGAGGCCTTAGATTTTCGAATCCAACTCTCGCCAGGTTCGGGGAAAAACTCCCTAAAGTGGTGGCTAAACTGTGTAGATACTCGGCTAAGTTGCTCTTTATCTGTTCAGCCAAAGTTTCCTCTGGAGACTCCAGGAATTGTTTGTTTTAGTAAAAGACTCCTTTTAATTCCGTGCCACCCAGATCTGACCCTTTTTGACCATAGCACTAATCTTATCTTCAACTTTGAACATGTCTACATTGTTCCTTTGCAAACTTAAGTTTAACACATTTAAGTGTTCCAACACATCAGCTAAGTAGGCAGTTGAGCAAAGCCAGGAAACGTCAGTGAGAAAGTCTGCGTACTTGGTGTCAAGCAGGAAGACACGAACCTCATCTCTAAGTTCAAATCCTACCTCGAGAGAGACATCTTACTTCGGTATGAATAAGAAGCAGCTCATGCTCACTGCCAATCTCTTTGCACGACAATAGTGTTTTTACGGGTTAGTTTTTTGCAATGCCTATGATAGCCTAATGATATCTTGCGGACCCCTCTGGCATGGCTTGCGGACCCCCAGAGGTACGCGGACCACCTGTTGGGAACCAGTGGCCTAAATAAAGAGTCGGCTTCTGTAATTATTAACGCCTCTCTTTGATAACGATACAATAATATTTAAAAAAATCAAATTTTGTTTGTCGTGTTATATTGCCACTTTAAGAGCAATCATTTGCTTGGAGGATTAGGTGTTATATTTTGGATACATTAATAGCTAAAGAATTTGAAATGTATCTAAATCCATTTGAAATTATCAGAAGCTATTGATTCAACGAATAAATTTTAAAGGCCTTGAATACTTTCTCACACACATTTTAAATTTTATTGACTTTCAAGTGACACTATGGTGACATTGAACATATTTTCAGTTTGTGTAAATGCCATTTCTTTAATCCTATTTTCAATCTGTTTAAATATGGCACAGATGGAAATAAATCGCAGAAAGGTGAGCATGTAGCATAAAAATTAACTTTTTTGGTGACGCCCCTTTGATGTTCTCCCTCAAATCGCTTAAAATAACGCAAAACTGAGCTCTACCCAAAAAACCTTATCTATATTTAGGAATCCTATTACAACACAATTTCACAGCAAAATGCTTCAAAGCAAAGGAGACAAGAAAAAAAAAGATTTAAAATGTGACTAAAATATCGTGAGAAAATCATTGAATTACATCACTTGCCGCTTCATATGATTTATGCGTAATTCTCCCAAATCTGTCATATCTCACAGATAAAATATCTCGCTGGCTTCGTCATTCCATGGACCGTTATTTATTATCTACGATGGCTTGGCAACAATGTCTGGGGGAAATGGTTGCGGCTGCTGCAATTTCATTCGGTGTATTATCTTTCCGTTTTTCTTTCCTTTTGATACAATTAATTCTTGTAATTAGTTTAAAAGCGATGGAAATTCTTTGAAAAATATTAAATTACACTTTTTACAAAACAGTTTTTTTTTTCATCTTCATCTTTATTAGCGCCCAAAAGAAAAAAGAGATTCTATGAAGTATTAAATTATTTAAATCTGGTATAAAGTAGCAACGGCGTCGTTAGGCATGAAGAAAAAAGAGTGGGTCTTAAACCCATAACATTAAAAAAAATTGTAAAAATAGAAAATTAGAACAAACCCCAAAGTAAATAAAGAAAATTGAAACTAGCTCCTTCTCGAATATTAAAGTACCCTACATTATACAAATTGTTGTACGAGTAAATTATTAATATTAAGTTAGTAAATGATTGTTAAACAATTTTAGTTCCACCCCTTGTCCGGGGTAATTTAAAACCTTGCTGGTGCTTAATTAACAAAAAATTAATTCACAAAAGCGAAAGCCTCTTCATGTAAATGTCCCGAGTAAATGTGCCAACTACCATGCAATAAGCCGCTAATCCATAATCCGTTGCATCAAGGGTAATATTAGAAAGACTAATGGAAATTGTTCCGGACCTTATCAGACCTTAGTATTGTAGCTTTAGACCTGGAAAATCGGCAACTAACACTATTTTCAAATTATGTCAAATCCAGAATCACATCGACTCCATCCATCTCTTTGATAATTACCACGATACCGCCGATAGTGCGGTACAGGGGTAAAAGTAACATGCTACTTACGTGTTCTAATGGTATGGATATCATCGGGCGGACTCTGCGAGAAGTTACTGTGGTATTCTCGAGAACGCAGACAGAAGTGGGTTTTGCCTGGAAAGTAGAACAAGGCGCACTTAATGGGTTCACTAAATGAGTTGTAGTAGATGCATTTATATATCTCGCATCAGCCGTGAAAAATGAAAATATCATTAGCCTTAAGATACAAAAAATAGTGTCCCATTATATCCCATGAAGGAATTGGGAAGAGGTTCTCATAACCATTGAGCTGTGTGCTTTCAAGTTTCATACTCACTGATTGGAATCTACAGTTTTTACACCGACTCCGAACGGTATTTTGAGAAACCTTTTCATGGCTGAATACCCGATGGTGTCGCCGTTAAAGAAACTTAAGGTGGCTAAAGCAGGGGTCGAACCCAGGATATTGGTGAGTGTGCGTTTCCTTGCGAAACAAAGAACCAGCATTATCAGCCTCTCATGTAACCTATCTTGCTTTATGACACAGAAGACTGGGTCACACTTTAAGCAGACTACATTGCACTGGGAGTCTTAGAGAGTACAATTATCCTCAAACTATGGACATATGTAATAACCAACGGCAAATAGCAGCGTCATATTAGCCATAAACTCTATGAACTGTGTCCCAACTTAGAAGTAGTTAAGCGAGTCAAAACAAAAGGGGTAATAGTAGAATGAATAAGGTCAATTCAGCCCGAAAAATATTCGAAGACTTCGAGAAGCCCAAAAATAGGACGACCCAGCACTTTACAACTGAAGACAGAACTGAAGATACAATTGAAGATACGATAACCGGCTTAGATTCATATGAAATATTGTTTTTGTAAGTCTCTTAACCCTCGAGGTAGTTTGTGAACTATAAAAAGAAACAAGTATGCCACTCTTTGCGGGAGTTACCAAAGTTTCTGAGACCAATAACATTGCATTTAGTACCGACATAAACAAAAATGGTGTTCCATAACATCCCATGAAGGGATTGAGGAGAGCTTCTCGCCATCATGGCGATGTGCGCTTTCTGGGTTCCACAGTCACTGATTGGGACCTAAAGTTTTACACCGGTTCCAGCCGGTATTTTTCATGGCCGGTAATATTTTTTTCAATAAGCGAGGTGACCGTCGTCGAAAGAAATGTAACGTGAGGCGCGCACATTTACCATTGCGCCACCGACGGCCAATTTTTCAATACATTAAAAAGGTCAAATATTCATTCGAAATGTCCGCTTTTGACGCTTAAGTCTCACTGGCCAAACATCATGGTCGGTACGACCATGCGCATAGTTTTTAATCGAGTGGATTAAAATGTGGGCTGCCATTCCACGGAGGAAATTAAAGTTGGCAAATTAGTTTGAAGCCATGTCTGGGCCGTTTTAGCATTACGGGTCGCCACAGAATCCTACCATAACTGGGAGTGACTATGTGACTTCACAACATCGTTTAAAATGGCTTCTTGGTAAACGTTGGCTGATGGTTTGACATCATGACAGCGTGACTAATCAAAAGACGTTTGAATTTTTCTTTAAATTTTTCCTTAAAGCTGTATTCAGCAACTCTGCGGTACGGGGTTTGAAAGCCCCAAGTCCCTAGCCCTTTTTAATGATACGACTAGTGGACGTTTGTTTGAAACTCAACTCGCAGGCCTAGATTTCACTGAATTCTTAATTTTATGGCTTTGGTAGCTTGCGGCATTCGAACTGCGCGTGGACTGCCCGACTGATGGCAATCTTTTACATATCCAGTCTCGCCAAACAGTTTTGTGCACTGGTAAAAGAACATGCTGCTAATCCCGAGCGGGCTGAGCGTTTTGAAAATATATTTTTTAATTGTGACGATTTCTCTGACCATTCGTATTATATTCAAAAATAAAATGTTCGTTAATTTGGTCTCCTTTCAATTATTGTATTCTCCAATAATAATTGTGTTTATCTTCCTGACGATGCTACCCAAAGCGCAGCGAAATATTGAAGAAGACCAACCGCACGAACATTTTATTTCTGAATACATATATTTTAACTTCACACTTAAGAAGCGCTGTGACAACGATACGGTTTTAACTATCTGACCACTGCATGGTTAAACCTGAAAATTTTTTATATTTAGCTTTTATACACAATACAATGTACTATTGGAATGGATCTGTTCAATACTGTAACAGTATTCATGCCCCTACCAAGTGTAACTCAGCATGGCAACATTTTTAAGAGTTTATGGACGTAGAATTAAAGTGACACATCAGACTAACAGGTGAGATGTAGTTCTGGAGCGGTAATGAATCTTTCATTAATGCCATGACTATTAATCCAGTCATTTCAGTTTTTAGCAACTTAACACTTGATAACAAAAATAACCGGATTTCTGCTCAGGTAAAGGCTCTCTACAAAACGAAGCAGTCTTTCGGTAGACATAAATTCATTTTGAACATGCATTGATGTGATAGGGCTCCCTATTCGCACATAACCTTGAGATATATAAATCCAATAGCTTCGCTATAGATTTTAATATATATAATTGTGCTGCCAATATATACCTGAAGGTTTAATAATAAATTTATTTGTATAATTTTAGAATAATGGTATTAACTATCATGTAAGTCTACTACAATTTAAAATTTTTCTAGTTAATATTAATCATACGGTTTAAAACTCGTAAGGTAGTACCAAGGGAGACGTATGCGTAACATTTGCTTTTTACAGCAATTATACGTTCTGCAAAAATTCACATTAAAATTTTATGGTATTAGATTAAATTATAAGCATAAATTTAGAAGCCGTTGTCTGCATCATGTAGCGACGTACTAAAGATATAATTTTTGTATAGATAATTTTAACATGTTTTTCCAAAACCAGTGTCTTCTATAAAACGTTCCAACACTTCGGTAATCGCACCACGAACTTAAAAAAAACTATAAAACACTAGCTTTCCTATAACATCTTGCGCAAGGACTCGAGAGAACTTCTCACAACCAGTTAGATTTGTTTTTGATTCACTTAACTGCCTATTCCCAATGGTTTAACCTTTCGACGTCGTCACCTAATTGGCAATGACTATATAATTTTCAACATAATTTATTATTCCGTTCAAATTTGTTACAACCGAAACGTTACACTTAACATGAGTACCCTCTTACATTACAGCGGAGGTTAAAAAAACTTTCCAAAGCAACACAAGAAAAAACCGCCTGCACCACCAGCACTAACAACACCAACAACAATAATAACTAGGGTACATAAATAAATGTTGAACATTTTTCATGCTTTAATTAACAGATAACAAAAAAGGCATTTTTTTGATGGCCAAAAAGTTCTCACACCCATCAGGGATGATAAAAGGACATTGATGAGAATTAAAGCAAACCCTTTGTAGTACATTAAAGTACTAGATTGAACAAATTCAGAGGCCTGGAAATTTGAAGAAAACTAAAGTACCAAATTTTTGCCGACATAATTCAACTTGATAACTACAGATTATTAGAAAATATTAGCCTCTGCTGTTATGTAAACACTATATACCCTTTCAATTCTTAAGAACATTCGTAACATTCGAATTTATTATTAATCATACGCGCAGTGGTCACCATTGAAATTAGATAAAGGAAATAATAGTTACAGCGCGCTGTAGGTCCAATCAGTGAGTGAAAACTGGAAAGCGCACAGCTCATAGATTGTGAGAAGTTCTCCCCGGTCCCTTCATGGGATGTAATGGGAAACCATTCATTTATTTTTTAATATTTTTGTACAAGTGGCAACTCTGAAATTTGGCAGCTATCACATACGTTTATGCCGATTATTAAAAATGGAACGCCTTATGAAAAATTAACGCGGTATAATTGTTAAAACTTATTACAACAATTTGGAAACTTTTGCTGAGACCGCTGGCAAACTTCGGAGTTTTGTCAGTCGATAAAGTGCAACTAATGTGTCAACCACTCGAAGGGTGGTCAAAAAGTTTGAAGAAATTGGATCGGTTATTGACCCTAAGAATACTGTCTGTCAACGTACCGGTCGGTCTATTGAAAACATTGCTGCTGTAAACGAGGGTGTCGCCGCAAACCCGAAAACATCAATTCGGCATCATTCTCAACAACTTTAAATTTCAAGAAGTACTACGTAGCAAATTTTGACAAAAGACCTCCACCTGCATGTGCATAAAACTCAGTTTTCTCAGGAGACCAAACCAGTAGACCATTGAAAGCGCTGGCCATTCGTTCAATGGATCATGGAGTAAAGTCAAGTCAGTGCCAACTTTAAAAAACATCGCATGAGGTGTCAGGCGACACCCGGTTCGAACGAAGTTACTTTCGCTATGTATCATGTGCTAATTAGTTCTCACACGCCTAAGGCGGCCGTTAGAAATACAATAATTTAAAGCGATATTTAAGAAAATGTACTTTTCGTAAAATGGTAAACGTTTTTTTTAGGGAAAAAATTTTTTATAGAATGTATTTTTTGTTTTTTAATAATATTTGTACGTCCTTTTTGTAATAATTTGTATTATATTTTCCCAAAACTTTTCTTTTTAAAGATTGGTACTTGTTTCATTAAAAGCCAATGTTTTGTTTAAGAAAAGCTGCTAATTTTTTAAAAACAATTTACATCTTTTTTTTAAGAACAGGGGGTTTTTAAAGAAGTGTTACTCGTTTTAGGAAGAGATTATTTTTTTAAGAAAATGTACTTCTTTTCAGAAAGGCTTCCTATCGTAAGAAAAGAAAAGAAAAGAAAAGATATTATATTATTTGTAAGAAAACGTGTTTTAAAAAATAAAAATTTTTGTAAGAACAAGTAGTTTTTTTTCAGAGCAGGTATTTTTTTGAAGAAAAGTTGTTTTTTAAGAAATGGGAATTTTTTTTTAGCGTTAGTCCTTTTTCAAGAATATGTACAGTTTTAAGAGTATGTACTTATGAAAGGCAATTTGTCGTAAGAAAATGTATTTTTTTAAGAAAAGGTACTTATTTAAAAAAAAAAATACTTTTTTTAAGAACAGGTACTTATTTAAAAGAAATTACTTTTTTTAAGAAAAGGTACTTATTTTTAAAAAAATTGTTTTTTTAAGAAAATATACTTTTTTTAAGAAAATTTATTTTTTTAAGCAAAGGCACTTCTTTAACATATAACATAACATGATTTTTAAGAAAAGGTACTTTGTTTAAGAATATGAATTTGTATTTTTTTTGAGAAAATTCACTTTTTTTAAAGAATAGGCACTTATTTAAGAAAATGGTATTTTTTTAAATTTCTTTCACTTAGGCTTTCTTAAATTGACTTTTTATTGGGTTCAAAACTACAATATATACAAAGTATTGGTTGCAGCTGCCCCTACGAAACTTCCAATTAAACAAGAAATTTCATAAGGTAGGTGAGAGACATCTAGTTAATTTCTTTCTCTATTATCCAAGCCGTTAGTCTAGCCACAAACCAAAGCAAAGGTAAACAACATGCACAGACGATAGAAATACCATACATGATTCATTCGCTTATTCACCATATTCACCAAAGGTCACATGCTGTTTGGACAACCATTTCTCACCCGGATGCAACGAAAAAACACTCAAAAATCATTTTGATTTTGATTCTTTTGTTTAAATTTGAAAATAGAATATGAATAATAGAAAAGCATATCGCTTTTCATATGTGTTGACAATACAAAACGCATGAGACAAGGTTTATATAGTTTTTTCAAATAGGAAATTTGGCCATATCCACCACTACGGCGCCATCTAGAAAATTTCCGTTTACTTTTAACTCCACCACTTATCTTTCACCATCTATATTTTTTTATTTGTCTATGAATATAATTGATAATAGTGGGTTGTAGCATAATAGTGTTAAAACAAATGTTGTTTAACCTTATTTTTCATTCAGGTCTCATCCCGCAACGTTCGGTAAGGAACTTCGTTACAATAAAACCATCTTCTTCGATGAAGCGCATTTCCCTCTGAACTCCAAATTGTCGAATTTGGGGGCGAATTGGGGGCATGCAGTCCATGTGAAACAAATGCACCCACAAGGAGCAACTGTCTGGTGCGGATTTTGGTCAGCCGGCGTGCTTGGGACTTACTTTTTTGAATATGAGGCCCAAATTGCAGTGAGTGTGATCGGCGTTCGTTACATTAACATGATATCGGAGTTCTTGTGGCCTCAACTGGATGGCATAGATCGTGTGAGCTCATCAAGACGGCGCCACTTGCCACACCTCACATAAAACCATCGATTTATTGCAGCAATGATTTCCAGAAAAAATGTTCTCAAGAAATTCTGATGTCAACTGGCCACCAAGATCATGCGATTTAACGCCGTGCGATTTCTTTTTATGGGGTTTTGTGAAACCTCGCCTTTATGCAAATAAACCAGAAACAATTCTTTAGCTCAAATCCGTGATCCAACGCGTCATCGGTGAGATATATGCACATCTCTGTGAATAATTCATGGTAGATTTCATGAAAAGTATAACTGTCTGTCATCAGAGCCGAGGTGGCCATTTGACGGAGAATTTATTCCGTAATTAATCGGAACATGTCTTCTTTACAGATCGATAAAAAATTCCAACTATCTCAAAAATACTTGATTTTACTTTTAAATGCAAAACTGTATTCTTAATGAGGAGCCCTAGGTTGTAAACCCCGACGTAGTATAGAAGGTTTCCGATATTTCTGTTTCTGGGCGCGTTCTGATTTATTTTGGTTAGAATTTGGAAAACATCCTATTGTTATTTTGAAATATTTCGAAGCTTTTTATAAAACGACATACGGCCAGACATTGGTAAAAAATATTTTTGGGTAATTTAACGGTCAAAACCAATTCTACATTTCTAAGAATAGCGCTTGCAGAATGACGCTGCTAATGCGACAGCATAGGGATCTATTCAGCTTCTTAGTGCACATACTCCTTGCAGGAATGGCAGTAGACTCAAGTAAACTTTCTGCAGCTGACGGACTCCAATTTTAACAACCTAACTGAGTTTGGGTCTACTGACCTCATTTTTAAATTGATTTCCTATGTTGAAGTTTCATACAGGCGCCTTTTTGGTTTTTTTTTGTAACAAAAAATAGTTTTCAAGCGAACATAGGAGTAACATTTTAAGTAAAACGTCAATGAGTGTTCGAACTCACGGGCGATGTGTTAACACCTTTTTGTTACACGGTACCTGTTCGATTTCTATGGACACTTTAGTAAATGTTGCAGTGGAAAAAAAAATTCAAACTATTTTAAACACTAATAAACTCATTTAATAAGTTTGATTAAGGTTTATATGATGCCCAGAATGCAGTCAATTTCGAAAGCCATTATACGAAATGTAGTTACTTCCATTATTATAAAATTTAATTTGAAATGGTTTTGTTGTGGTTTGAAATCATAGTTGTTTGTACTGAAGGCTCGATTGCTATTGCACTTTCTAGCTTTCTTACATCTGATTTAACATTAGCTGTAATATTATTAAAATAAATAAAGCAATATTTTGTTCACTGAAGTAACTGTTTTTATTTTGTCATAAACAGAGCGCCGACAAAAGGTATTGAATAGTATAGAGAAATTATTGCACTCTTTTTCCGCTCTCATGTAGAGAGTCTGAGTAAAAGAGCATAAGCGAGTCTTATTCTCGTTATATAATATTTCAATGCAAATGCACCATTTCGATAATGATATTGCATAAAACAATACAAAACGGACGAAAGTTTTAAAAGGCATCAATGTTTCACATCAACATTATGAATGAACCAAGTTGTGAATGAAACCAAGTGCTTTTGCGTCAAACAATTCGTTCCATGAGTTCTCCATACTATTCAATACTCCTTGGCGACGACGACCTGCTTGCTTGTTCGCTGCCGCTACATCAATACCATCATACTTATTTTCAGACAGAGACTATCGTTGTACAACAAGCACGTATGTGATGATAATGCTGTGTGTTGTTTGCATGTGTTCACTTTGATAGATTGCCCTACCCGTGCCAAGAGATGTTAACACATCAAAAACTTTTTATAGATTTTTTGGAAGGATCGTATGATCGAATTTTTCGGAGGTGCACGCTGGTTTGCTTTGAGGTATCAGTCAGACTACGACGTCAGTTGCAGAGTGTTAATGTTTCGCTGGTTTGATCTAGACATACACATTTTGGGCGAAGAAGTTAATGGTTGTGCCGTAAGGAAAGTCTATTTTCTGGGAATTTTATATTAACTTTGAAAGCCTATAAATTTTTGGGAGGGAAATATATTAACTGCCGATAAGGCAGGAAACATGTTCATAATACCTTGGGAATATTAGTGTAGTCGAAGTCTGGTAAGCCTCATATTATATTTTCTTCCTCGTTTAAAATCGTAAAATAGAATATTATTTCAATAGTTTTTATCGGCAATTACCTTATTAAAACCCTGTATAGTCACGCATCCTTAATGTACTTAAATCATCGTTAAAAGTACCAGAGTACATTTCGTGTCGACCCCAAAACACAAGCACTCACTAATACACTTAAATATACATCCTCGCATTTAAAGGATGAGAAGCGAAAGTAAATAAAAAAAAACTTTCACGGGTAAACAAATACAATTTTCCACATTTTTGTGTGATTTTTTTATTATTTTACCAGTTTCTTTTTTTTTGCCTTAAAGTGTTCCTTTTTGTTTTCCCAAAGAGTAAAGTAAATGTAAATGAATCTGGTTAAGGACAGACATCTGTTTAAAACAATTTCGGTTAATTTTTCTTCACACAACGGATTCTCAACGGCAACAGTTCCCTTCCTTCACGGGAAAGGAGGCCGAATGGAAAGCGGAGCACTTCACTTAGAGGAAACCTCTATGACTTTGAATTTCTTGTGTGAAAGCGATTCTTGTTTAATTCTTTTTGTTTTACGACCCGCATTTACGTCATTTTTTACTGCTTCGCTTAGTTTCTCTGTTTTTCATAAACGTTTTTTCCCAAGCATCTTCTCCTTTTTGCACTGAAACGTATATCAGCTTTTAGATGGGTTTTCTTTCTTTACTCCGGTTCCACTATGCAGGTAGGTTGACATGACAGCCTGCCTGCCCGAGAGATCCTGTGTAGAAGGATACAAAGACCGAGTAGTGGGGAGAGAAAAAAAAACTCAACCCACAAAAACGATAACTTGACATTGTAATTTACACAGAAACTATGTAGAGAGAGAATGTTCATAAACACATTGGAGTGTGTGAGCAAGTTTATCTGCTCAGCACAACACAACTCTGCCTACCCCTGAGAATGTAACTAAGTTTTGCCCGAGTTTTAGTTTTTCTATAAACATATGGGCTTAGATTAAAGAATTCACACAGAGCACCCATAAAAATGTCCTTGACTTAATAAGGAGCAGCAGCATGAGCGACACCGTACTCATCGTCACTGTGGCCATCATTATCTGTGTTAGCGTCTACGTCCGTGGTAGTGTCAGTTGCAATATCAGCATCAACAGTCGCTGCCTATTCGAGAGTTTATTAAGTCATTCCCTTTGTGATTGCATGAATTGTTTAGGTTTTGTTCGCAAACAAGCGAAAGTAGTTTTTAGTGAATGTGAATGGATTTTTAATTACAGAATTATATCGCATTTACAAGTTCCTCTGAAAACCACGGAGCCAGAATGAGAACGAAAGTGGAAATTATGCGGCTTATAAAAAGGACTCGACATTAAGGGTGCCACATGTAAGTATTTGATGTTTCCTGTTTCCTGTGATGTTTTTTTGTGACAAATACATGAGAAACTGCTTATTATGATATTAATGCACGAAAAACAATTGCATTATAAGGTAAACCTTTACATAAGGTAGGGTGTATTATAAGGTAGAGTGTACAGAAAACAATTTTTTGGAGGGGGGAATCAAAAGAAAGGTTTTGAAGAGCCGTTACTGGTAGCGTCAACTTTTTAAGAAGGACGATTGTTACAATCCTCTACTGGCCGATGTATTTTTGATTCCTAGGAAACATGTACATTCCGGTGGCAATGAAATGTATGGAGGAAAATATATTTTCGAATTTTTAATAAACCCCAGGCGGATTCTTGTTCCTTATGGTCTAAAACTGACTTTAGTCAAAGTTTTCGGATTTTGGTATTTTGGGTGAAAATTCGTTTACACTAGAAAATCTTCACTCCTCCGTGATTTTGAAAAAAACGATGAACATTGATTTAGTTTAACCTGAATATAAACTAGATATAGTTTAAATAAAATGCAACTACTCTAAGGGTTCCAATTTTTAATTTGAAATATTTTAAATTTTTAACAAAAATTAAACTTTGGGATTTTCGGTTTTTTCCAAAAATTGTATCTAACTGAAAAAACTATTTAACTTTTATTTCAACTCGTTCTAGCAGAAGTCTATACGCTTCAAATCAGTTATAAAACGTTATATTCGTGTAACGGTTCCATGGAGTTATCGTGCGGCAAATTAGGTTATCTCGAGGAAACCGTTGCCATGAAACCGTTGCATGAATATATCGTATTATAACTTATTTGAAGGGTATAGGCTTCTGCTAGAAAGTATTGGAATCCAAGTTAAATAGTTTTTTCATATGGATAAAGCTAAAATGTTTGGAAAAAGCCGAAAAACCAAAATTTTAATTTTTGTTAAAATTTGCAAATTTATTCAAATTAAAATTTGGAACCCTTAGAGTAGTCGGATTTTACTTAAACTCTATCCAGTTTATATTCAGATTAAACTAAATCCATGTGCAAATTTTTTTTCAAATGCACTGAGGAATGAAGATTTTCTAGTGTATACGAATTTTCTCCCAAAATGTCCAAATCCGAAAATTGTGACTAAAATGCGGCACGGCTTAGAGTTGTCCGATTCGGCTCAAATTTTCACCAAGTCAGTTTTAGGCCATAAGGAACAAGAATCCGCCTGGGGTTTATTCAAAATCCGAAGTTGTTTTTTCATTGCCACCCTAATGTACATGTTTGCCAGCATTGTTTTCATGAACTGAAGATTTGCTGCCTTTATGTTTTTTTGCTGTCTGCCTCGTTTTTGTTTTTACCGGTTTTCAACAAACAAACCCACATTTCGGTCTGATACACATATATTATAGCCTATTAATCATTGTGTCTCAAACAGCTTATGTTGAGTAGCAAACACAATGCGCTTGGGCACAAGTATAGTATATTTGCGTAAAGCTACAAACAAGTTATATTTGCATCCAAACAACAACGAAACAACAACGATTTTTCAGCGTGTATAACTAAAAAACATTTTCAAAATTTTAGAAAAATATTTTTTTTATTGGCTGCATTTAAATCTTGACCCAGCAAATTTTCCCGATTTTTCAAACATTTCTCAACGAATTTCGCGAATTCGTTTTTAGTTACATTTATTTTAATCAAACTAGAACGCGCACAGCTCATTGGTTTATGACAAGCTCTCTCTAATCCCATCAGGGGATGTAACTGGAAACCATTTTTTTTATTTTATACGCGCTTAAAGAAAACGACTCCAGCCAAATATTACAGAAAAAAGGGTATGCTGCTCCTTTTTTGTTTCTCTGTTGTCTGACACATTTTTGTTTTCAGCAGTTTTCAACAAACAAAGCCAAATTTGGGTCACAAAAATATATCTTGTAACATTTTAGCCATTGTGTCTCAAACGTGCAATATGGAATACCAAGCACAATGTGTTTGGACACAAGCATACTATGTTTGCGGCAAGCTATGAACACGTTATATTTGCATCCAAACAACAAAAACAGACAGATCTTTCAGGGTGTATAGTTTATATTTTTTTCATATAAAGGCTATGTAACGTGACGTCATGATCCGTCCGTACATATTAACGAACACTCACCGCCATTCCCACCCGCATAGACAACATCCATCAGTCGCACCAACCACCGCGAACAATCACACTCACTTGCAAACACATAAGCTCAGTCGACGTTCTGTACATGGTAGCAGCGAATTAGTTTTAATGCCCGTACAAGATTGAGTGCTTGAATGTAATTCTCATTTGCGTCATTACATCGAAGGTACTTAGTGCTAAGGTAAACTAGACTCAAGTCGTCGCCTCCGAGCGAACAACCAGACAAGATTATAGCATTTTGCGTGGGGCTCTAGTTCTGCAAAGGACAGGAGCAAATTTTGGGATCCGTTTTAGTAAACACGGTGTAAATACATTTGCTACACAGGAGTTTCGGCTCACTGTTCCTACACAGGGGTTTCGGCTCACTGTTCCTACACAGAAGTTTAGGCTCACTGTTCCCATACAGGGGCTTCGGCTCACTGTTCCTACACAGGAGTTTCGGCTCACTGTTCCTACACAGGAGTTTCGGCTCACTGTTCCTACACAGGAGTTTCGGCTCACTGTTCCTACACAGGAGTTTCGGCTCACGGTTCCTACACAGGAGTTTCGGCTCACTGTTCCTACACAGGAGTTTCGGCTCACTGTTCCCACACAGGGGCTTCCGCTCACTGTTCCTACACAGGAGTTTCGGCTCACTGTTCCTACACAGGAGTTTCGGCTCACTGTTCCTACACAGGAGATTCGGCTCACTGTTCCTACACAGGAGTTTCGGCTCACTGTTCCTACACAGGAGTTTCGTCCCACTGTTCCTACACAGGAGTTTCGTCTCACTGTTCCTACACAGGAGTTTCGGCTCACTGTTCCTACACAGGAGTTTTGGCTCACTGTTCCTACACAGAAGTTTCGGCTCACTGTTCCTACACAGGAGTTTTGGCTCACTGTTCCTACACAGGAGTTTCGGCTCACTGTTCCTACACAGGAGTTTCGGCTCACTGTTCCCACACGGGGGCTTCCGCTCATTGTTCCCATGTAACCCAGCCGATGATAACCGATACCGAACCGTTCTAACCGGACATGTAAAGTACATAACGAACCAGCGTATCCGATACCGATCACCTTAGAATCTACCAGTTCGCAATCTGCCCCAGACGTTTTCTCAAGCCAATGCTAGTATTCCCGGAAGGGTGTTGTCAAGCCGAGGCAAGTGGCCCAGAAGATTGTTGTTAAGCCGAGACAAGTGCCCCAATAAGAGTGTTGGCAAGCCAAGACAAGTGCCCCGGAAGAGGGTTATCAATCCAGACGAGTGTTCTCAAGCTAAGAGGAGTGTTCTCAACGAGTGAATCAGTGGATGTTATTTCCGTAAAGCAAATTATTTTGTAAATTAAATATCAATAAAGAATCTGAATTCGAAGCCCCCAAAAAGGGTAAACTATTGTGTTCTTATTTCGAAAGGTTTGGTGGATCCTAACGAAAGACTCTGGACATGGCTGAGCTTACGTCAGCCCTACTAGACAAAACCACGTTACAGCTATCTCAGTAAGCTTGCACTTTTTAAATTTAGTGCATTTGTTTATTTGTGCAAGTGGCAACTCTGATCTTTGGCAGCTGTCATATATGTTTATTCCGATTATTAAAAATGTCGCACTTTACGAAAGAACAACGCGTTATAATTGCGAAAACTTACTAAAAAATGTGGCAACTTATGCTGAGACCGCTCGCAAACCTCGAGGAATATTCAGTCGATAAATTACAGCTAATGTGTCAACCATTTAAAGAGTTGTCAAACAATTTTAAGAAACAGAGTCGGTTATGGGCAGTACGACTCCTCCATCTTCATGCGCACAAAATTCAACTTACTCTGGAGCTTAAACCAGCAGACCATTCAAAGCGCCGGCAATACGCTCAGTGGATAAGGGAGGAAATTGAAGTCAATGCCAATTTTTTAAAAAAATTAATCTTCTCCGGTGATGCGCATTTCCATCAATGGTTTCGTGAATACACAAAATTATCTAATTTAAGGCCTAGAAAATCCTCATGCAATCTAGTAGAAACAAACGCAGCCAAAACGAGCAGCTGTCTGGTGCGGATGGTGAGACGGCCTGATTAGGCCTTAATTTTTTTTAAATGAGTTCGTAATTGCAGTGACTATGAAGGGCATTCGTTACAGAAACATTATAACGTAGTTTCTGTAGCCGCAACTGGATGGCAAGGATGCGAACGACATGTGGTTTCAGCAAGGGGGCGCCACCTGCCACACCGCGTCATTAATTAATTCCAACAAATATTTCCAGACCAAATATTTCAAGAAAATCTCATATCATATTTGGGGTTTTGTGAACTCTCGGGTTTAATAAACGAAAAACAATTCCTGAGCTAAACTCCCAGACGCATCGCGTCATCGTCATTTTGTCATAAATAAAATCAAATTAGAGCTGGCAGTGATTTTACAGTTTGATAAAAAAAAAAACTAAATTATAGAGCAAAATATTATATCTACACCATACAATCACATACTTTACATGTTGTGAGTTGTGAATTAGATTATAATTAGCATTATTGTAGATATTAGGCCAAAGTTTACAAGTTAATTAGTAAATTTAATTTAGCAGCCTGGTAATGGATGATCGGATGATACAAGTTTGCTAAATCTCGTTAGTCCATGGTGGCACAAAAGATTAACACGTCTAAGTGTGCTATTCGTCGCTTGCCACTAACACCTAACATAATATAACCCTTAAATCAGCAGAATATTAAAGTAATATTATAAATCCAGCTACAAGTTTCTGTTGCTTCTAATATTATCAAGTTGCGCCTAAAAATATGCCGTCCCCGTAACTGGAAAAGCTACCACATACTAACTCACCACGGATGTTTGGTGATAGCGCCAATAATATTTTGGACAAATCAAAACCGAGATAGCGATGCTGCGAGAAGGATTAGGAAACTTCAAAATGGAGTTGTGCTAAAGTGTAAGTGATGTAAGTAGTCGACAGGAAGCACATTTCGAGTAACAGCCCTATTCTTTAAGGGTTACAAAAGTAACCACGGTTACTATTTGACAGCAATGTGACAATTGTAACAAACTGGTATTCTGACTCATTTGTTTCGATGACATAAGTATCAAAAACAGTTACCTGTCAAAGAGGAGGTAACAGCGCGTGACAGCTGTTTTGTTTGTCGGAAATTTGATACAAAAAACCTTTTATAAATTATATACGGGGAAAAAATATGTTTTGTACCAAAACGACAAGAGGTCATAGTTAAATGGAGGAGGGACTTTAGTTCCTTTTTGCTATGGAAATGGAGCAGAAAGAAGAAAGGACTTGTGTTTGTGTTAGGAAGATTGAATCTATTGAAAAAGTGTCAAATGTACATCAAAATTTTGAACGTAAATGTTCCCAGTCCTTGAAGGGATATTGAGGATTATTATTCTTTTAAAAAAAGGCTAAAGTCTTCTCCAACCAAAAAAATAGGTATAATAGGGCATTGTATTGAAACAAAAGATATTTTTAACAGAAAAGCGAGGTTATAAAATTGTTTTTAATAATTAGTTCCCCAATGGCTTAATAAAAATAAATATGTTCATGCACTGGTTTATAGAATTTAGAAACACTTTTGTCATGATATCCATTTTAACCAGATCCGATTATAAATACCGGAGATATGACGATTATATACTCAAAGCTTTAAAGGCCTATATCTCAAAATGTTGGGCCGATCACGGCTGGCAAATAGACATTTTGAACTAAGCGCAGAAGCTTTTGTCGTTGGTGAAATTTTGGTATAGATCACAGAGTTGGTGCTAAAGTAAACATTTTCTTCTATTTGCCGAGGATGCCCAGGTGTATTCGTTTCGCTTAGCACCTCTGGAAGTTCCTTTAGGAAAGCAATATAATAATCCAGCTGTGCTTTTGCGGTGCGCTCAAATTTCCTAAGTAATAATGTATTAAATTTAACTCAATAAAACATAAGTCTATTAAATACTTACTTTTCCTTTATTGTTAGGTGAGGTGAATTATTTGTCACGAGGTGAATATTTCGTTGTCACCGTGTTCCCAGAATACCAGATACAAACAGTGGTGGCAACTTTGTAAAAATTTTGTGGTTACTGTTTGATTGTTACCACGTATACAGATTGGGTTGTTAGTCTGATTTCAAACGCCTAAAAGGATACATCGTCCAGTTATATTGATATTGAGTAATGTCGTTATTTTTGATTATTATCATAGATATATAAGAGCCATAGATGCTGAAAGACAAGTGGTGGATTTGAAAGTCACGGGAAATTTTCCAGTTGGCGCATCTATAATGGAAATGAGCAAATTCCCTTGGAACAAAAGCTATTGAAAGAACTTTTTTGCCTTTTGTATTGTGAGCAAATATCAAAGACGATATGTTTTTCTATAACTTATATTCTATTTTCAAATTTTAACAACAGAATTGAAATCAAAATGATGTTTGAGTAGTTTTTCGTCGCATCCGAGTGAAAAATTGTCGTACGGAAAAAGCATGTGCCCTCTGGTGAAAATGGTGATTAATCAAATGAGTCATCTATGGGATTTATTTATCTATGATATTATTAAAAATTATCCTTGTTTTATTAACGGGAAATTAAACAGCGCCGAAGCGGAAAACTATAAACTCCGTCGCAATGTTAATTTGAAACGGTTTCATAGGGACTTTCGTGAAGACTATAAGCAGTGACTCACAAAACACTGAATACATCTTTAAGTTAAGTTTCAGGTTGCCCTATAAATTCCTTAGATATCAATGTGATCCTGACTGTTCCTTGAAAATTCTAACTTGTGTCATGACACGTTTGATTTTGGTCCTTTTTGTTGAACAATTTTTGAAAATATAAGTTTATCCAATAATACTACTGCCAACCACGTCTGAAAGAAAATCTTTACGTCAAATCGATGATAAATGTTCATCAATTGTTCTTCCTTGAAATGAAGACAATTTTCATCCACTCAGCGAAAAAGTTGTTCAAGTTGTAGATTGTGAATTTCTTCACCTTTTTCAGTGTCATTGAATTGATGATCTCTTTTACATCAATAATTAGTAGGATCGGTTCAAAAAGAAAAATCTAAAAGGAAAAAACCCAGTAGAAAATTCAAAATAAATACATCATAGAATATACTGCAATGGACAGAAAATTTTATCCACGCTATGTGCATTTTCTCTGTGGTCTTATAAAGAATTTGGCTACAGATTACCAAACAATTTACATCTAAATGATGACCAATTCACATCAAATTGATGACAAACTTACATCAGATTGATGGCAACCTTACATCTAATTGCCGAAAAATGCACAGGAAATTTATGAAAAATTTGCATCAGCTTGATGTAAAGTTGTTGAATCAAAATACCGAAATGATGAAATATGGATGAAAAATTTATGAAATGTTCTTCAGCAATTCAATAAAATATATCGTAGGTTGGAAAATGAGGAAAGGTTTTATCAAATTGATGAAGAAATTCATAAATTTGATTAAGGTTTTTCTTTCAGTGTAGGCAGCACATCTCCACATCGTCTTAGCTAATATATTGCTGACAGTTATATGATACCAAAATCGCACAATCTTTTATACATAACATTTGTTTTTATATATAAACATTGCACTCAATTTCTTTTTACTTTATAAACCAAACAGTGTAACTGTATTTAACTCATCCTAAATTGAAAGCAAACATTCATTTAACTTATCCCCTTTTTGCTTTTAGCCAGAAAAACTAAATCAAACAAAAGTGAACAAGTTAAGTGAAAAATAACCCAAACATTGTTTGACTGATGACTGTTGTGGAAGAGAGAAATGCTGCGAGAAAAGTGGTAAATAACAAAACATTACAAGCATTTGTGCTTTGAGTGCCGCGTTTGCTCAATGCCACCAGCACCATCACCATCACCACCATCACCACCATCACCACCACCACTATTGCAAGATGGGACACGCTAGATGATGCTAGTACTCATATCCTTCATATGCAATTTTACACATCTTAAAGAACAGTCTTCTCCATGCCAGGGATGTAAGAGCCTGCAGTTGTACATGATTCCTCCATCATTTCAGTCATCTATCCATTCATTCTTTCATTTATTCAGTCATTCCTTTATACATCCACTCATGGACTGGTGGAGGGTTTGTGTATGAATGAAGAGCAGCTACTACGTCAATGTTAAAATGGTTTTTTTTGTTCGTTTCTTTTGAGGATTCTGGCGCACATTCTGTTGGTTTTGATGCTGTTGTTAAATAACATAAGTTATATGTTACAATTTGTGAACTTTTCCCATCCCATCACTCAGTTTGTGTCATATACGTAGTTAAATCCTTCACCTTCACGTTTATGTATTCCACTTGTTCTGGTGGTGGTAGGTAATTTATGAGTGCAACTCCTTTTAACCAAAGGCAAATGCATTTTGCCCATCTCTTAATAACTCCTTGCGCAACGTCTGCCTGGCCTTCACCCGAATGCCCTAGTAATGTTAACGCAATGAATCCTGTATCCTTTCCCTAGGACCTTAAGTAAGTAATGTTACTGTGGTGTTTGAAGACAAATGAATTGTTGTTTTCATATCAAATGGTTTTATTATTAACAGTGTAAACTTTTTGGCATCCCATCATACCGAGAGCAGTCAGGAGTTGGAAAGTTGTATCCTGGATCTAGGATGTTATGCCAGTTAAGTCGAGTGAGAGTGTAAATATACAAAGTTATCTTGTTAAAAGTAGTGAATGCGATTAAGTTGCAAATTCCACTCTATGTAAATTAATATTTATACGCATGAGTGAGTTAACTCCTTTTGAAGAATCAAATGGAAATCTAATTAACGCAACCAAAATGAACTAAAGTTTCGGGAGTCTTGAGTAAGGAACCATCTCACAACCGCACTACTTAAGGACGAATATATAAAGCGTAAAGTATCGACATCATTAAGCGCCAAAACGCTTCTTAACTCGACTCCGAATCAATTTTGCCAGGCATTTTAGCGGCAGTTAATTTGGTAATATCACTTTGCTACATATTTGAAATCGTAGTCCCAAAACAAGTTTATCAAAAATAATCCTGCAATTTAAACTTTTCATATTCCTGTGGCCATTTGCCGAAAACTCCTCCCTCCTCGAATTCACTTTAGGGTTAATAAATTATGGAACTACGATATAATGAAAAACTAACATAAAGTAAAGCAATGTGTTTGATCAACTTTAAAACTCTGGGGCATTATTTGTTCTCGTACTCAAAGTCAATTTCGTCCATTTTCACGGCGCAATGGCCTCTTTACTGTACCCCAAGGAGTCAGCATAGCATACGCAAAGTTAATTTCATCTTCTCCTCCTCCTCCGCCTCTTCCTCCCCCAAGTGCTGGTTGTGTCTGCGCCATAGCTTCTATTTTGTTTTGCAAAATTTCTGATGTAAACAAATTTTATTACGTTCCATTTTAATGGAACCCATCAACAACATTAGGTCGATGACTTTAATTTTGAGTGTATTTTTTCCCTGAAAAAAATCTATTCCAAAATATTGACCGGCGAGTACGGAAATTTCAGTGAAATTTTTGTTTACTTTCGCAAACTGACTAAACACATTTCGTCTTCACTGAAGCCTGCAACAACAGAGCGAAAGGGGCAGGCGGAATGTTAGTTAATGAAATGTCAAACCAATTTCAAGTCGTACAACTTTTAAAATATTTACAGTTCTGCTGTTGACATTGTGATATTAATATAATTTACATTGTTGTGGATGTTTTATAAATGACAAAGTCTAAAGAGATTTTATAGTAAAGTTTATTGTTTTTTAATGAATTGACTTGACGTACTTGCTGATAAAATGCAGTAGCAGTTCTCGTCGTTCACAGGGAAGGTAAATATTGAGTTATATGTCATTTAAAAATATTAACTATATCACGAACAAATTATGATTTCTTAAATTAATTACAGATTTTTACCTCAATAGCAAAAAACAGATGCCCTTGAAATGTCCTTCTCCCTCCCTTAAACACACCACAGATTACCGATGGTACATCAGACATTGACACAGAATTTGCTGATGGGATTCCTTTCGCTATAATGTAACAAAGAACATCATCATAAAGCGTTTTTCAATTAGAGCGCTACAAAAGTTTTTTTTAAATATAACAAAACCGGTTTTAGATACCAATGTAATTCTTTATTCCTGTGAAAGTACGTTCGATGCCATTATGTATGGAACTCGATTTTTTTGCATGGCCACCACGGGCACGCTTGCAGAAGTCCAGACGCTGAACCCAATTTTCGACGGTTTTCAAGCATAAATCGGCCGATACTGCTGCAATTTCACGTTCGATATTCGTACGAAGTTTATCAATCGTCGCTGGCTTGTTGGAAAAGACCACAGACTTGAAGTAGCCTCATTGGAAATAATCTAACTGCGTCACATCGCACGACCGAGGCGGCCAATCGACTGGGCCATTTCGTGAGATAACACGTTCGCCACACTTGGTTTCCAATAAATTGGTTGTGGCATTCGCTGTGTAGCTTGTGGCGCCGTCCTGTTGGAACCACATGTCCTCCAAGTGCATATTATCCAATTGGGGTCAAAAATATTAGGTTATCATTGAACTGTAGCGATTCGCGTTCACAGTAATGTGCCGGTCTTGATCATCACGGAAGAAGTACGGCCCAATGACGCCGCCGGCCCATAAACCGCACCAAACCGTAATTTTTTCGGGATGCAATGATGACTCATGGATTACGTGTGGATTGCTGTCTGAGCAATAACGCATATTTTGCTTATTGACGAAGCCATTCAGGCAGAAATGAGCCTCATCGCTGACGACCATAAATTGGACGTAGCGCTCTTAAAGTTGAGGCCACTGACTCCAAATTTCGGTAGTAAATTTTAATAATTTCGACTCGTTGTTGGCTCGTACATCTTTCCATGATGAAATGGCAAATCTTACTGAAGAGAAATGTTAAAAGAGCGGGAAAAAATATGGCGTCGTTTGCTGTCCCTATCGATTTACTTTTGTAGCGTCTCTGTTGAAAAACCCGTTACATAGAACTGTAATCAAATGACATGAGAGTGAGTTAAAGAGTCTCGCACTCAAGATGACTTAAGAAAAAATGTGGCAATATTCAGCAAATCCTTATTAAAAATAACATGAGGCATCAGGGAACACGCGGTTGGAACGAAGTTCCTTTCGCTATATATTATGGCTCCCTTTGAAAAATGCGATAATTTAAATGGATCTTTAAGAAACGATACTTTTTGTAAAATGATAAATTTTTTTAAGAACATTTTTTTTATAGAATGTATTTTTTTTTTAAAAGAAAAACGCTTGTGTAACGCTGTGTATTATATTTTCCCGAAAAGGTACTTTTTTAAAGAGAGGTATTTCTTTTATTCAAAGCCAATGTTTCCTTTAAGAAAATGTACTCTTTTTAAGAAGAATTACCTTCTGTACGAAAAAGTCATAAGAGTATGATTTTTTTTAAAAGAAGTGCTTTTTTTAAGAACAGGCACTTTTTAAGAAGTTGTACTCTTTTTAGGGAAAGGTTATTGGTTTAAGAAAATGTACTTATTTTCAGAATCGATACTTATCTGAAGAAAAGAAAAGAAAAGAAAAGAAAAGAAAAGAAAAGAAAAGAAAAGAAAAGAAAAGAAAAGAAAAGGAAAGAAAAGAAAAGAAAAGAAAATTTATTATTTGATTTTTAAGAAAAGGAATTTTTGTGAGAAAAGGTATTTTTTTTAAGAGGAGGTATTTTTGTTTTGAGAATAGGTATTTTTTTAAAGAAATGGGAATTTTTTTAAAGAAAGGGGAATTTTTGTGAGAATTAGTTATTTTTTCAAGAAGACCTACATTTTTATAAGTAGGTACTTATCTCAGGAAAAGTTATTTTGTTTCACAAAAAAGCTACTCTTTAAAGAAAAGGTATTTTTTATGAAAATTAAATTTGTTGTAAGAAACTGTACTTTTTAAGAAAAGGTACTTATATTGAAAAAAAATAATTTTTTTAAGAGAAGGTACTTTTTTTTAAGCTAATGTACTTCTTTTAAGCAAATGTAATTCTTAAAGATAAGGCGTTCCTTTTAGGAAAGGTACTTTGTTTAAGAATATGAATAGTTATTTTTGTTTTGAGAAAATTTACTTTTTTAAGAAAGGCTACTTATTTACAAAAAATAATTTTTTTAAACTTCTTTCACTTTTGCTTTTCATTGGGTTCAAAAGTACAATATATGCTAAATATTGGTTACAGGCTCCACCTAAAAAACTTCCCATTAAACAAGAAATTTCACAACATATGTTAGTCTAGACACAAACCAAAGCAAAAGTACCCAATATACAGGGTGTTTCAAAAGTGACCACCCTAGTGGAAGATACTCTTATTTTTGAAATGGCCGCCAATGGTAAATCTGTGTTGACATTTGTGGTGGGCTAGACAGATTTAGAATACAAGTAAACAAGCCATGGAGCGATACATTCCACAAGAACGCGGAATAATCGTGTCTATTTTTTTGCCGTCGGTGGTGCAATGGTTAGTGTGCGCGGCTCTTGTACATGAGATCGAACCCTGCTCTGACCACCTTCAAAAACAAATTTCTTTCAGCGGCGGTCACCTCGCATAGTGACGGCGACACTATCGAGTATATAGCCATGAAAAAGCTTCTCAAAAATACCGTTCGGAATCGGTGTAAAACTGTACGTCCCAATCAATGAGTGAAAACTGGAAAGCGCGCAGCTCAGTGATTGTGAGAAGTTCTCCCCGGTCCGTTCATGGGATGTAATGGGAAATCATTTTTTTTTTATTTATTTATTTTTTTGCGTAACAATTCGTCTGTGGTGTTGGCGCAGCGCGAATACCGTCGCCGATTCCGCGGCCGTCCGACACCGAGTGCGCAAACACTGAGCCATTTGGCCACTAACCTTGAAGAGTATTGGACCACACGAGACGTTGCCAGGAGCGGCCGGGCCCGGAGCGCCCGTTCTGCCGAGAATATCGCCGATGTTGCCGAGGATGTCGATCTGTCGCCGGACACATCGCCCAGACGCCGTGCCTCGCAATTAGCCATCAGCCGGTCGCCCCTATGGCGAATTTTGGTCAAAGACCTGCGCATGTTCCCACAAAAAGTCCAGTCCATGCATCAGCTGCTGCCTGTCGACCACCAAACGCGTGTAACCTACGCCCAAGCCATCCTCAATCTCGTGGACGAAGTGGACGATTTTTCTACCAAAATCATAATGAGCGATGAGGCTCATTTCCACCTCAGCGGGTACGTAAACAAGCAAAACTATCGCTTCTGGGGCACCAAAAATTCACGAGTGATGCACGAGGATCCATTAAACCCGGTCATAGTGACTGCATGGTGCGCTGCTCACGCTGGAGGAGTCATCGGGCCATTTTTTTTCGAGAACGCCGCTTGTCAGACGACTACAGAGTGGACGGTGCGCGCTATAGGGCCATGTTAACCGAGTTTTTTCTGCCGCAATTCAACGAATTAAGACTGGAGGACATGTGGTTACAACAGGATGGAGCAACTGCACACACTGCGCGAGCCACAACCGATATTCTGAAGGCGGCGTTCCCGGGTCGCCTCATCTCTCGTTTTGGCGATTTGCACTGGGCCGCAAGATCGCCCGATTTAACCGTTCCAGACTTTTTTGTGCGGTTTTTTGAAGTCCCGTGTTTACGTGAACAAGACCGAGACCCTGGAAGCCCTCAAGGTCAACATTCGACACGAGTTCTCGCCGAAGTGATGAAAAATGCCATAAAACGAGCCCGTATGGTAATCAATTGTGACGGCGCCCATTTAACCGATATCATCTTCTCAACTTAACTAATAAAATTCTAAAGGTTCAAATAAACATAATCAAAAAACAGAATCGAAGTTTTTCATTTAGAAACAAAAAAAAAATGAGAGCCAAACAACATCGGATGACTTCTTTTGAAACACTACACAAGTTCACAAAATTTTCGAAAAGGCTACCTATATCAAGAAAAGAAAAAAAACCTATTATTTTATTTTTAGGAAAAGGTACTTTTAAGAAAAGGAATTTTTGTTAGGAAAGGTATTTTTTTAAATAGATAGTAATTTTTGAAGGAAAGGTTTTTTGATGTGTTAACATCTATACGCGCGCCTCTAGGGCAGTAAACTATAAATTTAATACATACGCAAGTGTTAGGTTTGTAAGAGTAAATCATCGTTTGGTTGTTCGTTGCTTGGCAGTCGGTATTGAAAGTGATTATTGGGCGATTTTCATATAATTTTCCCACGCGATTTTCTCCGGAAATTCATAGCCGATTTTATTAATTTTTGGATTAAAAAGCTAGTGCGGGTTTCGACGAAGAGTTTAGGCCAAAAATTAAGGCGAGCCGAGATTGAAGTGTTTTAATTTGGAGTATTAATTTGGAGTAATATTAAAAAAGTATTTTATGTTGATCTTCGGTTATATCGTACGAATATAACAATGTATGTATGTATGTACAAGTGTCTGTTACTTTGCATTCTTTGACTTTTGTGGGAATAAAACAAAAAGTATTGAGCAAGAAAATAATGGCACATGTGCTTGCACTGGGTCTTTAAATAATTTTAAGTATTAATATTATTTAACTGTAACGTCATCATATGATTGAACGCTGTTTTTTATTTTCCAATGTAACATTTACTAATGTGTTCACAGAAATCGAACAGGTACCGTGTAGCAAAAAGGTGTTAACACATCGCCCGTGAGTTCGAACACTCATTGGATTTTTTTCAGAAATGGGATTTTTTTTTTGAATTAGTACTTTTTTCAAGAATAGCTATTTTTTAAGAGTAGGTACTTATCTCAAGAAAAGTTATTTTATTTTACAAAAAAGGTACTCCTTAAAGAAAATTTAGTTTTTTAAGGAATCGCAATTTGTTATAAGAAAATTTACTTTTTAAGAAAATAATAAAAAAAAATTTTTTAAGAAAAGGTACTTTTTGTACAAAAATTTACTTTTTTAACCAAAGGCACTTCTTCAAGATACGGTATTCCTTTTAAGAAAAGATACTTTGTATAAGAGTATGAATAGTTATTTTTTTTTTGAGAAAATTTACTTTTTTTAAGAAACAAAAATCCAATGAGTGTTCGAACTCACGGGCGATATGTTAACACCTTTTCGTTACACGGTACCTTTTCGATTTCTATGAACACATTAGTAAATGTTACATTGGAAAATAAAAAACAGGGCTCAATCATATCGACACGTTCACGGCAGAATGTATTAAGCGACAAACTGGAAATTGTTCAGGAAATGAAAAAAACCGTCTGTCAAGTAGCTGATTTGTATTATTTTTTCAGTTATTTCCATTTCACTTGCTTAATAACTCATGGCATGGTTATGCAAGGGACATTCTCTGTATATCGAAATGTGGAGCTTGGCATAAGTTTTGAGAATATGGAAAAAGCCATTGGCGCCAAATATGTCGCTTAATATATTTTGCGGGGAACGTGTCGATATGATGACGTTACATTTAAATAATATTAATACATAAAGTTATTTAAAGACCAGTGCAAGCACATGTGTCAAGATTTTCTTGCATAATACTTTTTGTTTTATTCCCACAAAAAACAAAAAGAATGCAAAGCAACACGCACATGAATATACGTACGTAAAATCTAATGCAAATTAAAAAATCCCATGTACTTAAGAATATTTAAAGACAAGTGTCATTATTTTCTTCCTTAATAGTTTTTTTTTATCCCAACAAAAAACAAATAGAATGAAAAGCAACAGACACATGTAAATACACACATTGTTATGTTCTTACATACGCTACACAAGTTCACAAAATTTTCGTTGCTCTCTTGCTATTTCATTTTTATGTACCTATAACCACGTAACTAATCTCTTTGCTCTGCGAGTGCTCCGCACCCACACAAGACAACTGTTCTCTGCCCCTACAACAGTGTGTGTTTTTTTCGCAGTTTGACAATCTGTGTTTCGCAGCCGGACAAATCTGTGTGATCGCAGTCGGAAAAACAGTGTTTGGATGTATTCACTTTGTGAATTTAGTACCTACCCGCGCCTATAGATGTTAACACATCTAAAATTTTCTATTTTTAACTTCTTTCGGTTTTGTTTTTCTAAATTTACTTTTTATTGGGTTCAAAACTACAATATATGCTAAATATTGGTTACAGGCTCCACCTAGAAAACTTCCCATTAAACAAGAAACTTTCCAACATATGTTAGTCTAGACACAAACCAAAGCAACAGTAAACAATACAGTTGATAATACTGAGTTGTAGCATAATAATGCTAAAGAAAATTGTTAAATTTTTTTTCATTTAGCCTTCATCCCGCAACGTGCGATATGGAACTTCGTTCCAATAAAGATGAGGTACTCCCAAGACTACAAAGAGGGCCACCTCATCGAATGATTAGCTGGGATGAAGAAATAAGACATGTGACGAAACACGTATATTATTTGTTTTTCTCAATCACTTAAAAATGGCAAATATTTGTCTACTGTTTAGCAAGAAATTCCAATTATACAATATCAAAACTGCAAACAGTTTGCTGTTATGACAGTACGATTTCTGTAATATCAGAGGAATTGATTGCTAACAAACACTATTGTTTGCTATTTTTCACCCAGGAATTTGTGTGTTATTACAGCAAATGAATTGCAATCACAACAAACTGTTTGCAGTTTTTTTTTGAGTATTTCCACAGTCTTCAATTCAAATATTACTACTTCCAACTGACTTTTAAAAATATTTATCACTTCGAATTCAGTATGTTATTTATTTTGTAGATTCCTCGTAGTTGTCATTTCTTTAAGTTCCACAAAAACAAATTCCAAATTTTCAACATTTAACGTGAATGCACGAAATCCCTTATATTATCCTTCTCATAGTTCACCGTTGACACTCTGAGAATCTGTCCTAGTAATCCACCCATTCTAACTGCTAACGCGAAGGCTATTGTGTCGCTGTCAACGACTAACATACATATCTCTTTAAATTTACTGGAAACATTTCACTTGAGTATTTTTAATTTACACATTCTCCTGAAATTGCAGTGTTGTTGAGACTATCAAGTAAATTGTTAGTTTTTTCCGTGTTTTCTATTATTATTGTCAAACGTTGTTTTTTGCACTTTCCTGTCCCCCTCTCTCACTATGTGTGTATGTCTGTCGCCCTGTTGCTCGTCCGTGGATGTATGTGGCTGTGTGTTTTTTCTTCTCCTTTTACTTCTCTTTTTAATGCTTAAACAAATAGTTTTTAAGTTCCACTTTCTATTCAACATTTAGATATGACTGTTAGTAGTTGGTATTGTCTTTTTTCTCACTCTCTCTCTCTCTCTGTCATTCTTCTTGTTCATTCGTTTCAGCTAAATCCCTTTTCTTGTTGTTTGTAAAATAAACATTTAGTATTGTTGCAGTTGTACGCTGTGTCTCTTTTTTCCTAGTTTGTTGTCTTATTATTAAAAGGACATTCCTATATGGGCAGCTAAATGTATACACATATGGTCATTCCAATAGAATTCACGTCTCTCGGGTTTTCAGGCCCTTCGATGGAACTTGTTAGAATTGTGACAAATTTCGCTGTAGTTTATAAAGTGGCTGATCTATGTTTGGTTCGATTTTGCAAACAGAAAGCTGTTTTTATGTCATTGTGGAAGTATAATACTCTGAAGTCATATGAAGACGATATATCTGTATTTTATTACCAGGCTAAAATTCAGTTATCCTTTCAAAGCCTGTGATGCTAGTGGAAAATGACAGTCTTCATTATCCTTGCCGAATCTGGAAATGGTCTTTTTTATTTATTTTATAGGCTTTTAAAATGGGCATGGTATTTAACCAGTTAGAAATCGTTCGTGTGAGTTCGAGTTCGTGAGTTCGTGTCTCTCGATGATTTAGGTCTTTCGATGGAACTTGTGGCAAACCCCGCTGCATTTTATAGTTGATCTACTCGTATGTTTGGTTCGATTTCGCAAACTGCATAAGTCGTACTTTAAGGACTTTTAAGGTTGAATTTCTTGCGCCTGTTTTTAAAAAGATAACTATTTTTATATCTTTGTGGAAGTATAATAGTCAGAAGTCATATGAAAGATGTATATCAGTATATTATTACCCGCCTGAAATTCAGTAATCCTTTCAACGCCTGCAATGCTAAAGAAAAAAAACACTTCTTCATTGTCCTTGCTTGATTTGGAAATGGGTTTTTTTATTTTTTTTAAAGGGTTTGATTTCTGGCATAGTTTGTAGCCGGTTAAAAAGAACCCCTTATCCTTTACTTTTACGTCCTTGTCCTGTTAGAATTGGGAAAAGTATGCTAAATATCGCGCCATCCTTTGAATTTATTGCCAGAAAAATGTAGGTTCAAAGGAAGCAAAAGAATCTATTACAAGGATAACGCAACAACCTAGAAGAGCACAAGATAATGATTTCGTAGTGTTCTTTGGTAACTCGATACTAAGATGCTCATGAAGTCTTTGTTAAAGCTCCGCAACACTGCTAAGGTGGAGAATCGTTTTATAAAATATGGGAATGCGTGACTAATCGAAATTTTAATTAATTGGTATCGTGAATAATCAAAACTATGATTAATTAATAATTTATTTCATTTTAATTATTTATTAATTGTGTTCACTACTCAAAATAATTTTTGGAAACAAATACAAATACATACTTATATATAAAGGGTTTTTCAACAGAGCCGCTACAAAAGTAAGACGATAGGGACAGCCAACGACGCCATATTTTTCCTGCTCTTTTGACATTTCTCTTCAGTTATGTTTGCCATTTCATCAGAGAAAGATATAGGAGCCAACAACGAGTCGAAATTATTAAAATTTACTACCGAAATTTGGAGTCAGTGGCCTCAACTTTAAGAGCGCTACGTCCAATTTATCATCTTCAGCGATGAGGCTTATTGGCTTCGTCAATAAGCAAAATATGCGTTATTGCTCAGACAGCAATCCACACGTAATCCATGAGTCATCATTGCATCCCGAAAAAATTACGGTTTGGTGCGGTTTATTGGCCGGCAGCGTCATTGGGCCGTACTACTTCCGTGATGATCAAGACCAGCATATTACTGTGACTGCGAATCGCTACTGTTCAATGATAACCGAATATTTTTGGCCCCAATTGGACGGCGCCACAAGCCACACAGCGAATGCCACGCTCAATTTATTGGAAACCAAGTTTTGTGAACGTGTTATCTCACGAAATGGCCCAGTCGATTGATGAACTTCGTACGAATATCGAACGTGAAATTGCAGCAGTATCGGCCGATTTATGCTTGAAAACCGTCGAAAATTGGGTTCAGCGTCTGGACTTCTGCAAGCGTGCCCGTGGTGGCCATGCAAAAGAAATCGAGTTCCATACATAATGGCATCGAACGTACTTTCACAGGAATAAAGAATTTCATTGGTATCTAAAACCGGGTTTGTTTTATTTAAAAAACTTTTGTAGCCGTTACTATTCGATCACATAGAGTAAAATTAATACCTAGAGCAGCGACTTCTCTTAGTAAACCAACAAACTTTGGCGTGGTTGCATATGTACGTTGCATTTTGGGAACTATAGAGCAAATAAGAATAAAGTATTTTAATCTCTTATCTGACGTTTCATTTCACACTCTTCGTCGTGGTTTTGTGGAAATGAGTGTTATTCGACTAAAACTTACTTACACCAGGTGGAGTTACACGGACTACTGACTTAACTTTTGCATTTAGTTTTGGTACAGAACTGTGAAATTTAAATGCATTTTTTACTTTTTTGTTGACTTTTATCGTTGGTACATATTTGTGTTATATTTAGCAGAACTCTTTTGCCGTCTTACCACCTTAAAATCTCTTTCGGCGGTGGTCACCTCGCATACTGACGGCGACAATATCGAGTATATAGCCATGAAAAAGTTTCTCAAAATACCGTTCGGAATCGGTGTAAAACTGTAGGTCCCAATCAGTGAGTGAAAAGTGGAAAGCGCACAGCTCAGTGATTGTGAGTATTTCTCCCCTGTCCCTTCATGGGATGTAATGGGAAACCATATATTTATTTTATTTTATTTTGCCACACAAGCGCGAAAGGCGGTAGTTGTTCCTTTGTTGGATTATTGCCTCTGTCTATTAGTATTGAAGCCATGCCCTGACACATCCAACGTTCACATGCAACCAAACCTATGTAGTTTGAATTATTGAGAAAATTCAATACTCTATTCTAGTTTGCTAATACCAGATAGAAGCAACGGTTGCCGTCAGTGGCCGTCGCTGGTGCAGTGGGTAGTGTGCGCGCCTCTTGTACTTGAGATGCTGGGTTCGATCTCTGCTCTGACCATCTTAAAATTTCTCACCTCGCATAGTGACGATGACACTATCTTGTATTTAACCATGAAAAAGCTTCTCAAAAATACCGTTCGGAACCGGTGCAAAACTGTAAGTCCTAATCAGCGAGTACAAAACTATAAAGCGCACAGTTCACTGGTTGTGAGAAGCTCTCCCCGATTCCTTCATGAGATGTAATGGGAAACCAATTATTTATTTATTAATAGAAGCAATGGTTCAACACAACCAACTAGAAAACAACAACAGCATTTCGCTTTTTGTGTTGACATTATTGTTTCAAATAAAACACAGATGTATACTTACAATGTAAGAAAAAAAGACTCCAAACTTCATTTCAGTTTCACAGTTCTATACCAAAAAGTTACTTCAATCGTTTTTGTAACACCACCTCGTCTAAGTTAATTTCCGTCTATCGCACCGACTTCACCACGAAGACTGTGATATGAAACGTTGGATGAGAAAGATGGCGCCTCTAGCTGAGATTACACTATGTGCAATCAAACGGAAACATTTGAGCATTTTGAGTAATGAAGGTTGCTGAGAAATTCAAACTGATACAGCTAAAAACAGGAAATGCTCAATTATTTAAATTTTTAGATTAAAGAATTAATCACGAGTATTGATTAATTCAAATTTCGGGTAATTGAACAGTCGTATATATGATTAATGAAAATGTCTGATCCATCAATTATTCGATTGATCTTCTTTCTTTATTTTGTTGGCTATTTTACAATCTTATGAGGTCAGGTGACTTACATATATTAGTTAAACAAACAAATATATAAATTAAAGAAGTTTTAATATATTATTCCAACTGGTTCTATCCTTCGCCTTTGCTCGCCACTTGGTAACACTAAGGACACGGGAGGATTCTTCGGCCTGCTATTTCAAGCGGAGTCATGGTCTTCCTCTTTTCCTGCTTCCATCGGGTACGTTATCAAAAAATTTACGGGCTTACGTATCATCCTCGTTGGAATCCACCATCATTCATGTCTGAATACTAAATATATAGCTTCTGGTTCCAACGACATCGGTACTAGTCGCTTTCTTTCACAGGACCATATATTTTACGGAACATTTTTCTTTCGAACACTCCCAGGTGTTTTAAGCCGCTAGCGATTCGACCCAAGTTTCGGATCTTATGACAAGACAGATAAAACGATAAACGAGAGTCCTGGTATAGCTAGACTTTTGTCTTTCGAGAGTGAGCCTTGTCCTTAAACTCCTTGCTGAGCCCAGAACATCATCTATTTGTTAGCACAATTCTCTTATTTATTTCCAGGTTGACGTTTTTGATTGTGTTCACGGCGGCTCCAAAGGAAACAAATTCATCTACCACTACAAAATTAAATCGGTTGTCGACGTACAAGTGCGGACCAAGTCGAGAGGTTTCTCCAGTCGTTCACACCATCAATTTTGTCTGCAAGACCCACCTTCGTTGATTCTTTTTCGATTCTTGAAAATACTGCAGTAACCTGTCGCAAATTTCGCCCAATGATGTCTATGTCGTCAGCACGCCAGCAAAATGTGGCTTTTCGTATTTACTGCAGATTTTCTCACTATCATCTCCATTAAGATGTTGAAGAGACTGCACGAAAGTGTGTCACCTTGTCTCAGTCCTCGCTTGGTACAGAAGGGTTCGATGAGGTTTTTACCCACCTTCACTGCTGATTTCGTGTTGGTCAGCGTTATTCTACATAGGCTGATCAGTTTTGCCGGAATCCCAAGTCCAGACATAGCGTCGTACAATTTTACCCGTATGAGGCTATCGAAAGCAGCTTTGTAATCGACACAAAGATGGTATGTATCGATTTGCTTTTCGTGGGTCTCCCCAGGTTTTGGCGTAGCATGAGTATTTGACCAGACGTGGACTTGCCTGGTCTAAAACCACACTGATAAGGTCCAATTAGGTTTTCAACAATTGACTTTAGTCGTTCACATAATACGCTCGACGACACCTTATACGAGATGGATAAAAGAGTGATTCTGCGATAGCTGGAATAGACACACGAACCACCCTTTTTGAAGACACGTCTTTTTCCGTCTTCTCGTTGCTACACAGTGCTTAAAGCATAACACTAAGCATTGTGTGGACAACAGCGGGAAGGTGGGGGAATGGTTGTTTGTATTGTGCACATAGCATTGATTTTGCTTTGATTTTTGTTTGTGTGTTGCAATGGTAGGTAAGTTTTCTCTTCACTTTGCCAACATACGAGGGCTGCGAACGAATTTTTTTAGGGTTTACTCCCATATTAATGTTCACCGGCCTGATATTCTAGCTCTTTGTGAGACCCAGGTGTGTGAGGATTCTGATCCACAGGATTTTCACGTTCCTGGGTATAACGTTCTTTCTCTTTTTGTTTCCCACAGAGGCCTTGTGGTTTATATAAAAAATGGCATAGTGTTTCAGAGTCAGCGTCATTTGGACTCCCAAGATCCGGAATTTAACTCCCTTTGGGTTAAATTTAGGATTGGAACACATGTCCTTCACTTCGGATTTCTTTATAGAAGTCCCAATGCGGAAAGGGAGGCATCCTTTAATGGCTTCGACGCCCTTTCTGACTCCATGTCCAAAATTTTGGAGAAATATCCGGACAGTGAAATTGCTGTCGCAGGTGATTTTAATGTCCATAACTCCGCCTGGCTAACCCATTCGAACCATACAACTCCGAAGGGCCAATACGCTGAGCTCTTCGCCGCGCACAACAACCTGGCGCAATTAGTGAACGAACCGACGCACATTCCGTGCGTTCAAGGGCACTACCGTAATTTACTTGACCTATTCTTAACTTCACACCCTGAAAAGTATGAAGTTATCACTCTTGCACCTCTTGGTAATTCGGATCACTGTGTCATTTCGGCATCCTTCTCGTATTCAGCTCTTCGACTCGTTTCAAACTCAGCCCCGAAGCGAACAACTTTTTCGTACGAAAAGGCACTTTGGGCTGAGCTCAACAGTTTTTATCAGCATTTCAACTGGAAGCTTTGCTTTCTAGATAATGACATTGATGCTGCTGCTGAAATGATTGTAAAGATAATTTTAATCGGTATGAAGTCATTCATTCCGACAAAAAACATTTCGGTTAACCCATATGAAAAATGCTGGTTTAACCAGACATGCAAGAATGCTGTCAGATCTAAAGAGGAAGCATTCAGTGAATGGTGTCGAAATAAAAACGTCTACACTGAAATGCTACGCAAGCAGGCAAGATCAGAATGTGCCAAAGTACTTCTACGTGAACAATTTCTTTACGAACAGCGTATTCGTGCTAATGTCCTCTCTTTCCCTAGCGGAAGTAAGAACTTTAGGTCATTTGCGAGAAGAATAAAGAATAGTTCTTCTTCTATTCCAACACTTGTCAAATATGACCAGTTATTCACTGAACCGGTTGATAAAGCAAATCTTTTGGCTGAAATGTTTGCAAGGAATTCTTCCTTGCCGGAAAGCAATCAACCACTCCCCGTAGTAGATAACGTATCTGGCTTCATGCCTGAAATATTTTTTCGAACACGAGGAGTTAAAAAGGTTCTCGCGAATCTCGACGTAGGTAAATCCCCGGGTCCGGATGGCATATCAGCACTGGTTCTAAGTAAGTGCTCTTCAACGCTGGCACGCCCACTGCGCAAACTTTTTAATCTTGCGTACCGCGCTGGGGTTTACCCGGCGTGTTGGACGGTAGCCAACGTTCAGCCTATTCCCAAAAAAGGTGATGCAAGTGACCCCGCCAATTACCACCCAATTGCTATTTGTTCTGCGCTCTCGAAAGTTATGGAGAGCATGGTTAACCACCATCTTGTGAAGTATCTCGAGTCAAATTACCTGCTTAATGATCGACAGTATGGCTTCCGTAAGAGAAGATCTATGGGAGACCTGATGGCGTTCTTTAGGAACAGTGGAGTCGATCCATCCACCGGCTTGGTGAGAGTAAGGTGGTGGCTCTAGATATTTCCAAGGCCTTCGACAGAGTTTGGCATGAGGCACTCTTGTCGAAGGTGGCTGCTTTTGGTGTTGGTGATAATTTCACTCGATTTATATCGAGTTTTCTCAGAGATAGCACTATAAGAGTTGTTATAGATGGCATCTCTTCCGATGAACATAAATTAACGGCAGGGGTACCACAGGGCTCTGTTCTCTCTCCTTCTCCTTTTCTTATTTTCATTGACGATCTCCTGGGTCGGACTGTGAACCACATCTACTCTTTTGCGGTTGACAGTAATCTCTGTCATTCATATTCATTCGACCACAGGCCAAATCTTCAAGAAATTAGTGATAAACGTCAATTAATGAATGAAACACTCAACCGCGATCTCGAGGCCATTGTTGAGTGGGGTCGATTGAATAGAGTAAGTTTTAATGCGTGGAAGACCCAGTGCTGTCTGCTTTCGCACAAGCGGACAGCTGACCCAGTCGTATCGTCATTATCTATGGATGGTGTGGATATTGAGGAATCAGACGCTCTTGATGTTCTGGGCACGAAAATACAATGTGATGCTCGCTGGGCAAAACATGTATTTGAAGTGTCGAAAGATGCATCGAAGTGCCTAGGCTTTTTAAAGCGGAGTTGGAGTTGCTGGACCGTGTACAAAGGAGAGCAAAGATGTTGATAGGGGACAGTAGGGTGTCCAGCTCTATTGCCTCCCTTGAGCATCGGCGTAATGTGGGTTGCGTGACACTGCTCTATCGGTATTTTCACGGTGCGTGTTCCTCGGACATCCGTCAACTTATACCAGATGTGAGGACATTTGGCAGAAGTACGCGGCTTTCAAGGAACTCCCATCCGTTTACTATATATTGGCCAGTCGATCGCACAACACACTACAGAGAAAATTCGTTCTTCAGTCGTACGGTCCGTATGTGGAATAAACTTCCCGCAAGTGTATTTCCCGCCAATTGTGACATAAAGCGATTCAAGGCAAATGTAAATAAGCACTACTCCCTCTTTCCACCCTCCTCTACCTAAATTTCCTTCGCCAGCACAATGCATTGCATTTATAGGGGGCATCCCCTGAGTGCTGGTCTTAAAAAAAAAAAAAAAAAAAAAAACACGACCCTATACACTGAGACTCCAATCCTTAGGCATAGATTCCCTTAACCATATACCGTGTATAAGTTGATGCATGTGGGCTAGCAGTCCTTCGTCATCTGACTTAAACAGTTCAGCGGGTAGCCCATCCACACCAGCGGCTTTATTATTCTTAAGGCGGGAGATTGCCGTTCTAATCTCGCCTAGGTTGGGGGTGGTAAAATCTACACTGTCTTCCACAATTACTACCTACTGATATTCAGTGGAAGAATCTGAGTGGTGTAGTGCTGAAAAATGGTCTCTCCACATTTTGAGCACACACTGCTTCTCAGTCACCAGATTTCCATTCTCGTTCTTGCACGAGGGCAGCCCATTATTTTTTCGGGATTCATTATTCTTCCTGCACATTTTTCCCACCTAAATAGTTGGTTTTCCTCCCTTTTCAGCCTCTGGTACCGTTCTCTAACAGCACGCATTGTAACTGACTGTTTCGTTGCAACACGTGCAGCGTTTTCATCATCAATTGTAAAGCGACACTCTTCGTCGTACCACGGCTTATCCTTCTGCGATTTTTGATAGCCAAGTTCAGTCCTTAAAGCGGTTTCCAGAGAATGGGAGATGTGCTTCCCTTGAAGCTCTGGGACCTTGGGAAGGGGAGTATTCTGCTCTAGCAGGAGAGTGAGCTTTTTTTGGTAGCCCATTGATATCTCCGGTATTGGCTGCTTGTCGATATCTAGCTTTTTCCGTGTACGGCTGCGTGCATTTTTCGCCCTGCTCAATCTTGTGCTAACGTTCACGGCCACTAGGTAATGATCCGAGTCGATATTGGCACCTCCAATCACACGTACAACCATTAAAGTAGAAGAGTTCTTCCATCTATTATCAAATGATCAATCTGATTCTTCGTTCTCTGGTTAAGACATAACCAAATTGCTTTATGTACTTTATATCCTTGTGTTGGAATCATGTGCTGCTAACTACCATGTTATTTGCAGCGGTGCAGTCTATCGGTCTTATTCCATTATTAGAAGTGGTATCATGTAGACTGTATTTACCGATGGTTGGTCGAATGAGACTTTGCTTTCCCAACTTGGCATGAGTAACGTATTTTGGACTTCTTTGTTTTATTTTATTGTTAGTATATACTTGTAGTGTATTTACAGAAAAATTTTAACGCACAAAACGAAATGCAGGTTGCAGATTTATTGTCGGATGGATTGAGCCATTGCGTCTATCTGGTATTATTAAATATATACATTCCAACATCCAACCGCACATCGGCACCACATCAAATGTTATCAATTTACTGCGAGAGTTGACTACTCTATACGTCATTACTGTACGGATGAAGCCAAGTTGAATATTCTCGACGTCTATGAGTATTTTTTGGAACCAGTTGGTGTTAAGTTATATAGGTTACGAAAAAATTCACCGTTATTAATATTTTATGGATAGTGAAGTTAAGTCTTCACATGTCTTTCAAATAGTTCCATGAACTAGCATTATCGTCATTACGATATTGCGAGGACAGTGGACGTCATACCTAGTTAAGACTCTGATAGAACTTGGTAGAAAAACACTAATTTGTTCCAAAACTTTCGCGATACCAAAACCCTGATAAAAACTTGATACAAACCGTAATCGTCCGATCTCTTTAACATCATGACGAATATAATAATGAGATAAATTTGTGGCAAACAAGACCAAGGCTATTATCGTTTTGCTTCAGGAGCTCGTAGACAATTCAGATATCACAGATTCAACTTAACTACAGGATATCGCAAAAAGGCTCGACTGCATAAAAATTAAATTTTTGTGCAGAATTTTTAATGGAACTACCTACTTCATTGACAAGTGAACAGACATCCCATTTATATCACATTCTCTGAATATTAGAATAGAACAAAATAGACGTAGAAAAACTGAGCAGCCATAAAGAACTAAACTGAAAACTAAAAAACGAAACGAAGCGTCATATACTACTGTTGTAGTCGTTGGTCATTGTTGCTGCAACACTATAGTTTGTACTGGCATCTAGCAGCAGTTGATTGCAACAAATGCGAGTGCCATGAACATTTTCCGACTGCGTGTGTGTGTGTGCATTTAACTAGAAGAACATTTGCTATACGCTGCCGCACTCTGTCATTCACAAAGCGAAACAATTCAAAACAACAATAAACTGAGAAAAAAACTGAAAAAATAACTATTTTTCTATTCACATTTCCTGCTTCTATTTTGTCTTCTCAAATATGACTAATACTTTGAGGGAATAGTAAAAAACCCGGAAAACTCTAGGAAAAACGTGCTGAGGAATAATTTTGTCAACAAAAAAAAACGAACTTTGAACAAACCAACAATTGGCAAATGCTGTTGAATTTCCCACTTGGTGTTAGAATTTCCTTGGTGACACTTCAAGAGATGGGATGGTATTTTCGTGTTGAAATTTAATTTAATACGATTTGTATGCACCTTTTGTATTAGAATAGTGCATGCGAGTTATATTTGATTGCAGTAACCATTCCACGAAATCCAATGTCTGCTTTTCTGACGAAAATCTGTATTAAACAGAGTTTACATGATAGGTAATGTTGACAAGAGACGGTCATCATTGTTGTACTTCAACTCCTGGCCCACTTCTGGGCATGCACTTAAGTTCTTGGGCCAAACTGCCGTAAAATTTGTGTAGCCCTGGAACTGCTTCATACTTGTAAGGAGAAGTTCATACTGCCACGAAATTTCGCCATTGTTCTACAATGCGTGGCTTTCAGATGCTCCTACTCTATCTCGTGAAATAGGTGCATTGACAGAGAAATTTCGCAGTGCAACAAAATGGAGACAGTTGTTTGAGGGTGAACAATTTCTTGATGGAATGAAAGCCTTAGGTGTGTATATTATAACTCCGGATGGACATACCCCTCTGGGGTCTCACTATTTTGTTATGGCCTGATGAAATTTTTATTTTGAGCGGAAATAGTATTGCTATTTTTGATAATATCGAAGCGTGTTTTCGAGGTGAAATTGAATCAGACTTTTTACATAGGAGATTTCAATTTTCTATATCGATTTCTAACGTGCGCTTTTCGTCCTTATTGCTATAAATGCCAAAATTTCGGGAATAACAAAAACACATTTTTACCATTTAACGCCCCGTCAAACACATATTCTGAAACCTTAGAACAAACTCATTTGCCTGGCTAGACCCCCATACGTTTTTATGAATTTGTATGGCAAAAAGGGTACCCTAACTTTAAATTTGTAAGTATGCCCGTTTATTATTTTTGTCTTTAGACTTTTTTTTTTGGTTTGTTGACATATGTAGTTCCCTAAATGTAAAAAAATAATTTTTATTAATTTTGTTGAATGCATGTAAAACAAGTATAATCAACTTTAGAATGTTGTTGGCACACAGGGTGAGTGCATTTGGTGCAGTAAACTCACGTCTTCCTACGCAGCTTTTCGCCTTCCGTGGCACAAATTCTGCAATCTTTTCTGGAATTCAATGTATTAGGGCCGCTTTGTTGGCTAGGCAGCATGTTGCTGGGAATTTTCATTGGCCTTCCAAACAATGATTCAATGGCCAAATGGGTCGAATGTTGTCCCAAAATATGGTTGTTGTTCATGCGATTTTTAGAATTAGCAAGCACCAATTGGTTACTCAGCGTGTTCAAGAACATTCGTCGCTTATCTTTACTGGTTCCTTCTGTATTTTCATTGCATATGATGTAAGCGGGTAATCCCATGACGTCTATCATGTTGCAAAAAAATGCTAATGGCCAATGTCTGGTTGACCGTTTTGTGGAGAACTGCGTTACCATTTGGTCCATTGTATCAACGCCGGCCTTTGTTTAATTGTAAAATATTATAGCTTCCTGTTTTTTTTTGCTACGCCTTCAACTTTCTCGGTGTAGTGCATTGCGGATAGTAGATTTACTGCTTTGTTCTTCTTTGGAACGTAGCTGCACAGTGATACTAGGTTATCATAGACACAGAACACAGATGAAAGCAGTGGCCGTTTTCTATCTTTTTTCACTTCTTTTGGAAGACACCTTTTGCTGGATCTAATGGTGCCAGCGTATGCTAGTCCAATCGACGAAAGACGGTTAGCTGCGTCTAATGTTGTAAAGAAGTTATCAGCAATAATAGTTCTGCCGCTGTTGGTGTATCGATCAGCCCAACTCATGAGCATATTTTCGCCTTGGTTTGTCTCTCATTGTTCTCCCTCTTTACCAGTGTACACTCACAGAAAAATTCGGTTGAGACAGCCAAATTAGCCGTAACCGAACTTAGAGGTTATCACAACCTCATTAGAGGTTGACACAAGTTCATTAGAGGCTGACACAACCTCATTAGAGGTTATCACAACCTCATTAGATGTTGACACAACCTCATTAGAGGTTGACACAACCTCATTAGAGGTTGTAGCAACCTCATTAGAGGTTGACACAACCTCATTAGAGGTTGTCACAACCGAATTTAGATTGTGTCAGAAATGAAATTTGATTTTTTTTTATTATTAACTAATAATTTATTATCCAGTATTCTTATGAAAAACATTAGAGAGCGAGAAAATAAAGTTATTTATATGGGATTATCTTTAGAATAACACATTTATTTTATGTCACTACCGACCTTTTTTGAAGTCCCGAGCAACATGGGTCACCGCACCAATTCTGGCGTGTTGTATCTATTGATTTAGGTCCTAAACCACTTCCTACACAGATTTTTGCAGCATTATTGCATACCGAACTTGGAAAGCTTCAAAACTCTTGATATCGGTTTGGACATTCTCTGCAGAATAAGACGATTTAATACAAAAACCACAATTACAATATTTTTACTTACCTTACCACCAACAACACCGTGACAGGAACACTTATAGACTCTTTAACTTCTTTTAATATAATATTTGTTTTTATAATTTTAAAGGTCAAATTTTAAATACATAGAATAAAGTTGTAGTAGCCGAATTGAAAACGAAAGTCGGTTGTACCTACAGAATTCATGAGAAATTCAGTTACAGCAACCGAATTGAAGCCGAATTCGGTCGTTGCAACCGACTTTAGGATTAACCCGGTTAATGCGATCGAATTGATACCGAATTTGGTAGTGGCAACTGAATTGATACCAAATTCGACAGTTACACCGAATTGATACCAAATTCGGTTACTGCAACCGAATTGATGCCAAATTCGGTTATTCCAACCGAATTTGGTACAAATTTCGGTTACAGTATCCGAATTAATTTCAAATTCGGTTATTCCAACCGAAATTTTAGAAAATTTAGTTGATTGAACGAATATAATTGAAGATTCAGTTGTCACAACCGAATCAATTATGAAACGAGGTTGCTTCAACCGAATTTCGGTTGTTGGGACTAAATTCGGTCGAAGCAACCTCAATTCGGTTGTAGCAACCTCAATTCGGTGTTAACAGCCGAATTTACGGTTGCTACAACCTCTTTTCAAACAATTAGTTCTCTGAGTGTATTGTTTTTTTTGCAACGGATATTTGGTTTCCGCATCGCATGTCCACCATACTTTTATGCTAGACTTTGCGGGCTTTGATGGGATGTATTGCGTGAACTTTGTGCGCTCACGGTATGGAAATAGCTGCTCATCGGTGGCTACACTTTCGTATGGTTCAAAATTACTGGCAAGATTGTTATTCAAGAAGTTCCATATGTCGCAAATGGGAGCAGATTTGTCGGGTTTGTTGACGAAATGCGCGCGTTCCACTATCGTCAAATCGAATACTGCGCATCAAAGTAACAAATAGTGTATATGACATGGCTGCACGGAATGTTGGAAGTGCATCAGTTTGCCACATCAACCTTGAGAGCTGCATAGTATTATGACTGACACCAAAATCCAATGGTATCCCAATAAAAGCGTCAAGCTCAGCACTTGTCATATCAACCCATACTCGTGGTGTGCAGTTTGCATGTTCTGCGTTCCATTTGCGTGTAACTTTTTCTCCATATAGATTTGTTTGTGTTACGATGATGAACGTAATATTCGGTGAAAATAAAAGCTTGAACACCTCAAGCGGAGTAGTCAGGTTTGTTTTTGGGCCATCTCTGAAACGCATGATGTTGTGTAGCGGGTTCAGCTGTACTCCACTTGGTACCATCTTTTCCAAGCAAAAACCCGTCTTGGTGCATTCTCAATTTCTTCTTCGGATTCTTCATCGCTGTCGACTATTTCATTTGCTTCGATTTCCAATTCATACTCAATGTCCGAGGCGTCATCTTCGGGCACAAAATCTGTGTTTTCACTGCTTCGGTCTTCAAATAAATCTAGTTCTTCGTCTGCTTCTGTGTGAAGTGCGAAATCACGCTGTAACGCTGATGATAGTTGTTGTTGCAAATTATCAGTAAGGCTGCCGGTACGCAAGCGCGTATTGTACACAAATTCTAAATCCTCTGCCATAATAATAGTTAGTAATAATTTCACTTTAGTTTCCGCACAAAAAATTTATATTGCGGACTATCGATGTTGAATTTTCAGCATTCAATAATAAACTAACTGAACTCAAAACCAAAATCACAAACGAAAGAAAGAAATAAGAGAAAAATTAACACGAAAACTACCTGGAAGCAAACATCTGCATTGAATTCCCATAAAAACAACCCAAAATATCAAAAAAATACCTGAAACAACAATCTGCATTGTATTTGCAGAAAAATAACCCAAATAATAATAATTTATTTCATACAAATTGTATAGGGGTCTGGCCAGGAATATGTGTTTGATCGAAGGGGCACTTTTTTTTTTGCAGTTTTCGTCGTTTTGGAACGATATTTTTTATTTTTTATTTTTTATTTTTGGCTTTCTATTTGTTTAAAATAGAAAGCCAACAATATTTTAGGTGGCTACCGAGAAATACAGGTATCTACCTAAACTAGAAGTATGTTTAATTAACGCTCAAAAATTAAATATGCCTGGCCAGAACCATGTGTTTGTCCAAGGGTTAAAAAGGCTTTATTGTTTTTCAAAATACTCCCCTTGATAAGCAATACACTTCTGCATTCGTTCAAACCATTTGTCATAGCAGTTTTCCATTCCTCTTGAGACACCCCCAAAACATGGTTTTTGAACTCTTCAACTGATTCTTCGTCACTCGTAAATCGTTGACCCCGCAGTTCACCTTTGATATTAGTAAACAATAAGAATCACAAATCAGGACTGTGTTCACCAATTTGGCGAGATGTGTGATAGCTCGCATTGCCATGAAAGAGAATGATTCGTCTTTGGCGGTTGGTTTTACGAATTTTTTTCGAAGACTTCCGGCAAACAAATGGTCGTGTACCACTCAGAATTGACCGTCCTACGTTGTTCAACCGGAACAGTGGCTACGTGACCCATTCTCGCGAAGAAACAGACGGCCATTTGCTTCGCTTTGCGTGTTCCACGAACAACTTTCGTTGGATTTAGCTCGCCTTGAAAGACCCACACGGTCGGCTGCTGTTTTGTTTCGATCTCGTATGCATATATCCATGATTCGTCACCTATCGTGATGTTAAACACGTCTTTTGAAGCACCAGGGTTGAACTTTTTAATCATTTCCTTACCCCAATTGACACGAGCCTTTTTTTAGAGCGATTTCAAATTATGTGCGATCCAACGCGAACAAATCCTTTTTACACCCAACTGTTCATGCAAAATCGAAATTACTGAAGTGGAACTAATGTGTAGGGATGCCTCTATCTCACGATATGTCACATAACCATCTTTCATTATCAGTTCACGCACTGCATCGATGTTTTGTGGCAGAACAACCGATTTTGGACGACCTTCACGAAATTCATCCTGGAACGAACGTTGTCCGAGACTGATCTTTTGGTACCAGCGATTTAGAGTAGTTTCTGATAATGCTTCATCGCCAAAAGTCGATACAAATTGATTGAGAGGAAGTTCCTGTCTGCATCTGGGAACACTTGTATTGCCAGTTCCCGAAATATAAACAGCAACCCTCGTAAGACGGGACTCTTCGGTTGATCAGGAAATTTCAGTAGGGGTTATCAGCGACAAGTTATCGGCATCTTTAACTATCACCGGTCCTATTGGTCCTTTTTCAAATCGGTGTTTAGATTACGTCCAAAAATAGCCACTGTAAGGGTTGAATTATTCGATAAAATCGTTACGTGTTGATTTTGCCAGAGGCAGTAGAAAATAAGAGTGAGATGCTTATATGGGTTACGGGTCCTTTTTGACCGTTTTTGAAATAGTTAGGAATTTTAACTTTAAATGCAACATGTGTCCTACATCGGAATATCATTACACGAAAATTAATTACGTTAAAATTAATAAACCGAATTGCATTTTTTATTCAACACATGTTCATTATGAAATTAGTTGTCTACATCATTTTCCTCAGCCTGGAATAAGTGTCTGCTCCACCAATAAATTTCAGCAAAATTGTGCCCCCGGAAGCTGCTTTCCTGTATATATCCTTGCATTTCCGTAAGAGAAACCCGAGGAGAAAATGAAGACATATATTGAAATTATGGTCAAAAATAAAAACTATAAAAAAGGACCAAAAGGTCGAAAAGGACGAAAAGGACTCGAAATCTATATTAATATTCTAATATTATTTTCTACCCGCAATTATAACATTAATATGTAACCATTTTTCCGAATATTTAGAATCCTCAAACTGGCTATTCTACACTGAAAAGAAATCTTTACATCAAATCGATGATAAATGTTTTTCAATTGTTCTTTCTGGAGTTGATGACAAATTTCATCAACTCAGTGAAAAGGTTCTTGAGTTTTAAGATTGTGCGATTCTTCACATTTTGCAGCTTCATTGAATTGGTGATATTTTTAACATCAATCTTCATCATTTGACTTTTGTAATGATTAGTTCGATCGATTTAAAATATGGATGTAGTATTGACAACATAAAGTGAAGAAGGAAAAGCTAGTAGAAAATTGCAAATAAATACATAATTGGAATAGTGCAATATCCTCGCTATGAGCAATTTCTATGTGGCCTTTTACCCTATTCCTGTGCATTTTTTACAATGAGAAAGAGTTACAAACAATGAGAAAGATTTAATACAATGAGAAAAAGTTACAAACAAACATTAACAAATAATTTACATCAAAATTATGACCAATACACATCAAATTGATGACAAACTAACATTAAATTGGTGGCAACATTACATCCAATTGACGAAAATATACAGAAAATTGATGAATAATTTACATCAAAATGGTGAAAAATTTACTTCAACTTGATGATAATCTTACATCAATTTGAACAAAAATTTATTGAAAAATTTAAATTGTATGGTTGTCGTTGCGTCAATATTAAGTATTGATGAAATATGGATTCAAGATTGACGAAATGTTCATCAGAAATTCAAAGAAATGTGTCGTTGGTTGGAAAATGAGGAAATGTGTCATCACTGCTCAAACAGAAGATACCGATTTCTTATCTTTGACAGCCCCTACTGAAGTTTTCTGGGCAATATTTTCTTGGAATATTATAATGCCCAAGACAACCGATTTATTGTACTTTTTTACATTTCTCGAAAAAAGAACAAAAAGGGGTTGTATTGAATCGAGATAGAGGATTGAAATATTCTACAAAAAAAGTCTCGTTCAATTTCCCGGAAGACATCATAACCCAAAAATTCAATTATTTCCGCTCAAAATAAATATTTCACCAGGCAATAAAAAAATTGCTAGACCTAAAAGGGATCTACGCTTCAGGGATTTTAATATACGCACTTAAGGCTGAGAGGGGCCGCCGATTGTGCAATGGCTAGTGTGCGCGGCTCCTGTGCACGCGACTATGGATGCGATCCGTAGTCTGACCAGCCACGGCCACCTCGCTTAGTGATGCCGACACTATCGAGTACTGGGCCATGAAAAAGCTTCTCAATATACCGTTCGGAACCGGTGTAAAATTGTACGTCCCATTCAGTGAGTGAAAAATTAGAAAGCACACAACCCAGTGGTTGTGAGAAACTCTCCTCAATCCCTTCATGGGATGTAGTGGGCAACGGCTTTTGTTTCGCCTAAGGCTGAGAAGGAATGATGTGTATACCTTCTGCAATTGACTGTGCCGACTTGGGTGGACATGTGGTCTCAGAGTATCCAAAGTCGAAAGTTATAACCACTATGAATCGTCTAGTTTTAGTTTGTCCAGCTTCAGTGCCCCTATGCTCTTTTTCCCATTCTTGAATGTCCAAACATCAAAAAGGATGAAGATATTTCATATTAGCTCCAACACAAATGGCGGGGAAGGTTCAGAGGAGACGTTTGATTCTTTTGATTTCGGATCAATACCTGGATGCAGCAAAGCAGAGCGAAGCTCGTACGAAACCAGACAGAGAGAAAACTGGACATCGGAAAGCAGCAATTACAGGAGGTAACCACAGCCTCTTCAAATGAACTCATTCAATTACTAGTGGAGAATATTCATGATGCTTCTGAAGCGAATTGGATACACGTTGCCGAGTCTTTAAAAACTGCTGGAAAACCTATGTTTGGTTATAAAAACCGGCATCAAGATAAATTGTCGCGTGGTAACTGAATAACGCTGCACATAATCCAATTCTTCAGTCAGTTGCAGTGCGTGCAGAGACAGACCAGTATAAGGATAACACGGCAGTATAAGGATAGCGGTATAAGAATAACAGGAAAACCGGCATCAAGACAAAATTTTGTACGATGAAGAGTGTCGCGTGGCATCTGAAAAACGCTGCACATATGCCAGTGCTTCAGTCAGTTGCAATGTGTGCAGAAACAGAGCAGCATAAGGATAACGTGGCAGTCGAGAAAGCGTAAGAGTGAACATATTTACAGTATCCGAAATACAAATTCTACAAAAAAAAAATAGCCGAACGATTGAATATGGCTCATGGCTCGTCTTCTTTAAATATAATTGCCTTGGTGCCGAGTATGTTGAAAATAGGTATAATCTATCGGTGGCGCAATGATTACTGTTCGCGGCTCTTGTACATGAGATCCCGGGTTTGATCACTGCTCTGACCACCTTAAATTCCTATCGGCGTCAGCCACCTCGCATAGTGACGGCGACACTATCGACTATTTAGCCATGAAAATACTTCTCAAAATAGCGCTCCAGTTGTGATAGGCTCTCTCCAATTCCTTCATGGGATGTAATGGGAATTTTATTAATAATGAAAAAATTAATATTGTTAACCGGAATAGTTTTTTGGTTCTTCAAAATATTCTCCATGAATGTCAATAAACTTTAGCATGCGTTTGAACCAATTTCCAAACCACTTTTGCTACTACGCAAGCGATTGCTCCAAAAAAAGCTTCTAAAATTACCATTCGGAACAGGTGTAAAACTGTAAGTCCCAAAAATGAGGGCAAAACTAGAAAGCACATAGCTCATTGGTTGTGAGAACCGCTCCCCAAATCCCTTCATAGGATATAATGGGAAACGGCTTTTTTATATCTCGACTTGGTATCCCTGTTAAGTTGATACTTGCCTGCAGAATGAAGGTGTTGAAAATTTTACCAGAATATGAAAACAGTGAGACCTACGACAAAGCGGAACCTTTTCCTGCGATCCCTTCAACACCACGTGATAACAGTTGTAACTAACACATATAAGAGCATCAGGTCCTAAATCAACATGGTACTCGCATATGCTGATGATATAGATAACATTGGGCGGACTGGGCGAGAAGTTACGGTGGCGATTTCGAGGATGGAGATCAAATCGACAAATCAGGGATTGATAGTAAAATAAGACGAGTCAAAGTTAGTTGTTTCACTGAGCAGAGCCTGCAGCTGAGGCTGAATGCTGATAACTATTGTAACTTCGAGGTAGTGGACGAATTTTTGTAACTTGGTTGTATCGTAAATGATAACAATGACAAAAGACTTGAGATGAAACTGAGAACTATGCATGCCAATATGTATAATATCGAGCTAATCGAACATTCAAATGTGAAGCCCTCTCGCCAGGACAAAACCTCATTTACACGCACAGAAAAATAGCCGAATTGGTCGAATTGGAATTGGCCACATTATTTGTCACTACTTCCAAATTAGAGGTTGTTCCAATCACACTACAGGTTGTCAAAATATGTAGGGTGTTCCAATTTGAGTGATATGATTTCTTTAAAAAAAAACACTAATTGTTAAGGAAAGGCAAATGTTTTTTAATTAATGTGAAGTACAATCTATACAATTAAGTTCTCAATAAACCGTCTTTCAAATGGCCTCCATGTCATCTTTTGCAGAAACGAATTCGATGAACCCAATTTTCAAGCACTTTTTCCACTAAAGCAAGTCGTATGTCGTGAATAGCACGTTCACGATTGACTTGTAAAGCCTGGTTTATTGCTAAACTTCAAATAACGCCACAATAAATGGTCTAATGGTGTTAAATCACAACTTCTTGGAGGCCATTCAATGATACAATTTCTTGAAACAATCGATTCTCTAAACTTTTCTCACAATAATTCGGTTGTTTCACCTGCTGTGTGACAGATAGTCTCGTTTAAACCAGTTATTGCCAAGATCAATCTCTTTCAATTTCGGCCATAAAAAGCTGGTTATCATCGATATACGTCATGGAATCGATTGACAACGTCTGGGAGTCGATAAATTACGGTCCTCAACAACACTTGCCTGAACGGCAGCAATATTTTCATTACTTCGAGCGGTTCTTTGTCTTATTGGCACTTAAGCATTATGTAACGAAAATGTACGCTCGTAATTTGCAACAATTCGATGAATAGCGAGCACAGGTGGAAGATTATTACGACCATAAATTGGCAAAATCGCATGAAAAGTTGCAGTTGGAAAACGATTATTTTGATAAAAAATTTGAATAATTTGTAAACAATGTTCTTGCGTATATTTCTCCATGATGAAATTTTAAACATTATAGAAAAATCTTTACCAAAAAAATAATTTTTTTTTTCGCCATTCTTTTTTTTTATAACTGCGAAACTGGTGACTACATGGGCAAATAATATAAGAACAGATTAAAGGTATTGTAATTCTTGACTTTTCTACATTTATTTGGACAAAATCGTACGCGTCCCTTACGAGTAATTATGACTAAGCACATACAAATGACAATTTTAAAAATACAAAGTGATTGTTATGAGCTATCTAGGGTGCCTAGTCACGTTCAGATTGTATTCATATCTTCCCGAAAGTTGTTCAGCTTTACCGTGGCTACAATTCTGCAAAATGTTGTCAGTGAAAAAAATCGAGTACCTTCAAGTTATGCTGAAAACATTGAAAAAAATATTTTTTTTTCAAAAAAAAAGTGCGGGAAAATCTGAGAAGTGGTAAAAACCGATTTTTTCAAAGATGATACAGACATTTCAGGTGTAGGCTTGCCTCTAGAAAATAAAATTTACTAGAACGCTGATAAATTTATAAAATTTTTTCGACACTGTTGTTATCCGTGATAAAAATTTTAAAAAACTCGTCCGAAACTGGGTCAAACCTGTAGATTCCAATCACTGAGTAAAAAACGAAAAACCCTACAGCCCACTGATTATGGGGTGTTATAGGAAAATATGTACATATTTATGTAATCAATACAACATTTTACTTTCTAATAAATCAATCAATTTATGATTTATTTAGGATCTCGTTTAATAATAAATACAATACATCTGGCATTGTGTGTGTGCTATGGTATGTGTATGCGTGTGTATGGAATCAATTGAAATAAATGTGCAATTAAATTCAATTCATAACAATTAAATATGTAAATCATAGTAATAAATTCAATTCAATTGTATTAACAACAACACTAAATACTAAATGCTGACATTCCTATATTGGCTGACAGTAAGCGCGCACGACAAACAAAAAAAGCACTGATGCCAGTAACAATTTCCCATTTACGAAGTCAATTGTTTGTTCTGCGCCGCCTGACACCAGAGACAGGAGGACAGACGTCATCTATTCCCAAGCAAAAACATTTTAAATAAAATCTGTTGTAGCACTTTCAGTTATCTCACGGGTTTTCAGTCACCGGCACGCGTCCACGTCGTACACACAACGCCAGAAAAAAACCAACAAAACCCAAATACTCAATAAAATATTCAAACTTAATAAACAAATTGGGGAAAAGGGAGAAAAGGAATCAAAGCAAATAAACACCGGAACAATACAATTACAAATGTGGGATGAGAAATGAGAAATGTAAATTATTTATACAACAAGAGCAACAACAGTTTGACAGCAACAGTGCAAACATACATATAAAATGAAACCCAATAAAATTGTAAAAATTAAAATAAATTTTTCAAACATAAATTATTAAATAAATAATAATAAAAATCGAATGCAATTTGTAAAATCAACAAAAATAGTTGTATACGAAAGATACAATCAACTCGATGATGGTTAATTAAATACAATGAACAGCATTGGCCAACAAGCGTTGCACAGTGTTCAAGGATGTAAAAAACGGAGGAGAATTTGTCGAAAAAACAATGAGAGATCGAGGTTCTTTTAGGAAACACGGAATTTAAAGCACAACTTAGCTAGGCTAGGTAGGATATTTTAAGTTGACCATACACTGAAAGAAAATCTTTATATCAAATCGATGATAAATGTTTATTTGACACAAATCATTTGATGACAAATTTCATCAATTCAATTGAAAATGTCTACAATTTGAATATTGTGCGTCTCTTCACCTTTTTCAGCTTCATTGAAATGATGATATTTTAACATCAATCTACCTCATTGGAATTTGGAATTTTAAATAATTTTCGAAAGTAAAGGGAAAAAGAAAACCAGTAGCACAAAATTGAAAACGAATACATAATGGAAAATATAACAATGGAGAGAAAATAGAAATCCCATGAGGTGTCAGGGGACACCCGGTTGGAACCAAGTTTCTTTCGCTATATATTATGTAATAGTTAGTTCCAACACGCCTAAGGCGCCTGGTGAAAAATACGATAACTTAAATGGATCGTTAAGAAAAGATACATCATGTAAAATTATAAACTTTTTAAGAAATTTTTTTATCGAATGTATTTTTTAAAAAATATTGTATTTTGAGTTCCTTTTTGTAAGAATATGTATTATCTTTTCCCGAAAAGCTAATTTTTTAAAGTGAGGTACTTCTTTTATTAAAAGCTAATGTTTTTTTTAAGGGATGGTACTATTTTTAAGAAAAAGTACTTTCTGAATGAAAAAAGTACAAAAAGTACTTTTTTTTAAGAACTTGTACTTTGTAAAGCAGTGGTAATCTTTTTAGGATAAGGTTGTTTTTTTTAAGAAAATTTTCTTATTTTCAGAAAGGCTTCTTATTTCAAGAAAAGAAACGAAAAGGCATTATTATATTTTCAAGAAAATGTACTTTTATGAAAAGGAATTTTTGTAAGAAAATGTATTTTTTTTAGGAGATGGTATTTTTTTTAGAAGGAAAGTTTTTATAAACAAATGGGAATTTTTTTAGAACTGGTCCTTTTTTCAAGAATAGGTACATTTTTAATCTCTCAATAAACGTTATTTTGTTTCCCAAGAAAGGTACTCTTTAAAGAAAATTTAGGTTTTTAAGAAAAGGCAATTTGTTGTAAGAAAATGTACTTTTTTAACAAAATTTGTACTTTTTTAACAAAATTTTTTTAACAAAAGGTACTTTTTGTAAGAAAATTTAAATTTTTTAAACAAATTAACTTCTTTAAAAAAATAACTTGTTTTACGAGAAGGTACTTGTAAAAAAAATTACTTTTTTTAAGCAAAGGTACTTCTTTAAGATAAGGTACTTTTTTAAGAAAAGGTACTTTGTTTAAGAATATGAATGCATATTTTTTTTGAAAATTTACTTGTTTAAGGAAAGGCACTTATTTTTAGAAATTTAATTTTTTAAATAAAATTAGTTTTTTAAGAAAAGGATTTTTTCAAATAAAAGGTAATAAAGGAATTGTAATAAAGTCCAAAACTGGCAGCATTTACTTTTTAATGGGTTCAAAACTACAATATATACTACATACATCAAATTGATGACAACTTTGCACCTAATTGGCGCACAATGTACAGGAAATTGATGAACAGTTTACTTCAAAATATTGAAAATTTTGATTCAACTTGATGACAAACTTAAATAAAATTAGGAAAAATTTATATCAGCTTGATGCTACAGTGTCGTTGAATCAACGTAAAATATAGATGAACGAATGAATGAATTGAATTGATGACAAGTTTCATCAATTCAATCAAAAAGTTCTTCAATTTGCACACTGTGCGTTTCGTCACCTTTTCAGCTTCATTGAATTGATGATATTTCATTATCAATCTACCTCATTGGAATTTCCAATAAATATGGATGTAGTATTGAAAAGTTCAAGGGAAAAAGAAAACAAATAGTAGAAAATTGAAAATAAATATATAATAGGAAATAGTGTAACGTACAGAAAACCATATTCACGCTATGAACATTTTCTATGTAGTCTTATACCCTGTTATTGTTGGTTTTCTACGATGACAATCAAGCTAAAGAGTTTGGCTGCTCATTAACAAACAATTATCATCAAAAATGTTCACGAATTTGCATTGAATTGATTACAGATTTACATTAAATTGAAAAATTGGCGAACAATTTACAACAAATCGATGAACAATTTGCATCAAAATAATGACCAATTTGCCTCAATTTGTTGACAAACTTACATGAAATTTAGGAAAAATTTAGATCAGCTTGATGTAACATTGTCGTTGAATCAACGAAAAATATAGATGAAAAACTGAGGAAATTTTTACCATCAATGCAATGAAATGTGTCGTAGGCAATGTTTAATGTTTAAAATATAAATATCTCCTTCAAGCTGCCTGATCACTGTAGTGTATTTCAGGCGGAAATTACGGCCGTACTGGAGGTTGCTGAACTACAGAAAAGTAGTGTCGCAACCCTCCGGATAATATGTATTTATACAGACAGCCATAAAATCCCTGGAAGCCATGTTTACTACGTCCCTGACGGTGAAAGAATGCCACTCAGCACTTAGGGTGATGGCAGAGTATTTTGACATCAGGCTCAACTGGGTACCGGGACACAGCGACATTCCAGGCAATTGCGTAGCGCAAGCGTTAGCTAGACAAGGCACTACGGCACAGGTTCTTCCGACAAAAGAAGGTGTTAGTATGCCAATCTCTACCTGCCGTTGCAGATAAGGCAGTGGGCGGATAATAAGTTCAAGGACAAGTGGAGACTTACTTCAACTTGCAAACAGGCCGGGGAACAGGACAGGTCAGAAAGAGGACTAGGCAACGACTTAACTTGCCAAGAAGCAGGTTATCCACAATGATAGGGACACTTACGGGACATTGTCTTGTAGGAAAAGGCGTCCTAAGCTTGGGACATAGAAACTCCACTCTCTGCAGATGCTGCAGGGAAGAGGACGAGGAAACGACGTAACACCTTCTTTTGGATTGCCCTGCTCTGGCAGGACTGAGAAGTAGAATATTCGGAACACATCTAGTTAGCACCGTAGCCCTACAGGATATTCCTGTAGGTCTTATAAACAAATTCATTGAAAGGACACATTGGCTGGACGACTAGTCAATAGTTGCTATGGAGGAAACTGCAGGTATCACCATGGGCTTCTTTAGCCTAAGCGTGCTAGACAGCGTGCTGTCTTGCAGCCTTTTCAACCAACCAACCAACCAATGTTTAATGTAGGTAATGTTTCATAAAATTTATGAAGGAATTTATAAATCGGATGAAGCTCTTTCTTTCAGTGTAAAGACTCTGATGGCATTTGTGTGCCATTCTTATCCTAACTGAGAAAACCATCGTGCGTTTCTGTATTGAATCTGATCATTATCATCATAATTATAATGACTCATTTGAGTTGATTATTGTAGTGTTAAGGATTAGTATGACGTCACAGTTAATATTATATATTTTAAATAACAAGCGATTTTGTGAAAGGTCCTGAGGCCCTTGTGGCCAGATTACTCATCACTCAGTTGAACTGAAAATTGTATAGCTATTATTATTGAATGGAATTTTTTATTAAATTTCCGGAAAAGGAGCTTATAATAATTAAAAAATATAAAGCTGGTCGTTTCTGTTTGATATATAGTATATCATTTTAAAACATTAGCTTTTCATTTTTAACTTGCAACCTCATTGGCCATCGAAAGGACTTATGACTTTCATTTGAATCCTTTGACATACTAAGTCGATTTCCGCCTATCCTACGACGCTTCCGTCCGTCTGTTGGCTGTCAAAGGATATTAACTCTGTTTGCTGCCAGAGGAATAAATTCACAATTAGCTACTCAACTGCGCCTACTCTAGCTCGTCCCTTAAATATATTGTGTTAAAGTGTACAGCTTTTGATCCTTTTTATCATAACTTACTCTTTTGTCATCACTTTCATGTATATAAAGGCCAAAGCTTAATTTGCTGTTTCAAGCTGCTTCCTAGACGCCACTTCTAGGAATTACTTCAAGATCTATAAATATATAGGTTGTCGTCTTGCGAAACGCTTGTTCCTGCTTAGATCCCTTATCAAATGTAAACCCTCACTCAAAAATTATTCAGAGTAAAATCATCTTTCGCCACACATATACATATACAAAAATGACAATGAGGCATCTGTAGTTATTGATATGTAAAATATTATGAATAATACTGTATGTATCTTTGTAGATTACAAGGCAAAATTCATATGTGATAGCGCAATATCCTTTCTATTTTCCATAAATTATGCAAACAAACAAAGTGCATATGTGTATGTGTATAATTAAGATAAGTGCTATTTTTCTATATTTGTAATAGCAATAGATTTGAAACAGCATGTGCTTTGTCTTCACAACAAAGCGAACTTATACTATGGAAGTGAGAATCATCCATTTAAATGTTTTGCATTGTGCATAAAGGACATTTTGGACTTTGTTATATCTCAAATTAATTGCAAGTAGTTGGCTATAATATATAAATAATTGTGTCATTTGTGATAGGGTATCAATTGCACAAGTTTTAATATAAATGATAACTACTTAAATTAATTACACCCAGGAAACATTTTTATCTAGAGAAAGAACAATTAGTTAAGATAAAATCGGTTGCAAATAAAATAAAATGTAAAAGAGTTTTAAATTCCCCAACGGACACAATTATATCATTCTTTTTTTTAAATTTCCTGTTATTAAGATAATACAGTTCCTTTGATAATTTTAATATGAAAAATATTTTATTAATAAAATACAACACACTGAGTTCGTATTGGCTCTTAATTACCATCATTCTATAGTTGTCATATTTTATATGTCTGCAACTGAAAAGTGCTTACACATTTGTTGCCTGGCATTTGTTACAACGGTGCGTATGCTTATTGTTTAATGATATGCATAACACTTATACGTCACTATAAACATAATTAATATCAATCATACGTAAATATGATTGTTATGCATTGCATTAGTGGTTGCAATTAGATAAACAATTGAAGCATTTAAAATATTCTTGAAATATTGATTAGAATTACGATTGCATTTATTAGGCAATTGATATACTTATTTATAGTACAAACATTGCAATTTCAGAGACAGATTCATATTGGGAGATATCATATTGTATTGGTTTTGTATTTAACGCTACGTTTAATAGAATGCGTTTCTTGTGCAATTCTGTCTCTGTGACATGTTACATAAATCAGATTGATTAAAAATTGGTTTTGATAACGTAAGGTTGGTATCAAAACTAAGCTAGGTAAGCACTCAGTCACTTGAACTGATACCAATTTTAATTTGCTGCCGAGCTTAAATATGCTTTATTTGCTGGCTCGGCAAATTGTACTTTCTCTAGAAACGCTTTTCCCACATAACCTAAGATTCTGTAACTATTCGCTAGGGTGTTACTTATATGTTTATTTTGAACTTTCGTTATACAGGTATACTATTTTTTACTTTATCAGCAATCTTTATGCGGAAGTTTGCGATTGATTGCTTGACGTATGATCCCTCCTCAAAGTGACCAATATTCACACTTCCCTTCAAAATGAAAAACAGTTGCGTCGGTGGCCGCCTGGCCACACTTGAAACTGGAAGTTCGAAGTTCGACTCAGTACACATACACTGTTTCACTAACACATACACATTTTGAATACTTTCATCCCAGCTTTCAACGAAAATGTTATGCAAGTGAATTTTGACAATTTTGAACTGTCGAAAGTGAAGAGACACTGTTGTCCAATACTTGGAAATTTGGGAAATACAATTCTTGAAGCGGGTTTCAAATTTTGTACTAAAGTGTTTATTGGAACGAAGTTCCGTATCACATGGGGGATGGGGGCTAAAGGAATAAAAATTAAACACCTTTTTTTTAAAACTATTATGCCACAATTCAGTATTGTCAACTATATTGGGTACTTTTGCATTGGTTTGTGTCTAGACTAACATATCTTGGGAAATTTCCTGTTTAATATGAAGTTTTCTAGGTGGAGCCTGTAACCAATATTTAGTATATATTGTAGTTTTGAACCCAATAAAACGTAAATTTAGAGAAGCCAAATTGCAAGAACTTTAAAAAAGGAAATTTTCTTAAATAAGTGTCTTTTCTTAAAAAAATAAATTTTCTTAAAAAAATATCTATTCTTATTCTTAAACAAAGTACCTTATCTTAAAAAAGTACCTTTGCCAAAAAAAATTCAATTTTCTTACAAAAAGTATGTTTTCTAAAAAAAAGTAGTTTTTTTTAAATAAGTACTTTTTCTTAAAAATTTACATTTTCTTACATCAAATTGCCTTTTCTTAAAAAACTAGCTTCTCTTTAAAGAGTACCTTTTTTGTGAACCAAAATAACTTTTCTTTGGATACGGACCTACTCTTGAAAATTTATATATTCTTGAAAAACCGACCAATTTTTAAGAAAATTACCATTTCTTAAAAAGGAAATTTCTTGACAAAACACCTTCTCTAAAAAAAATACTTTTTCCTACAAAAATTCCCTATCTTAAAATAACGTTTTCTTAAAAATAAAATAATACCTTTTCTTTTCGAAACTTGAGTTAAGTAGCCTTTCTGAAAATAAGTAAATTTTCTTAAAAAAAATAACTTTTTCCTAAAAAGAGTACCACTTCTTTAAAAAGTACCTGTTCTTAAATAAAGTACTTCTTTGTCAAAAAATGTATACACTTATGGCATTTTCCCGGAAAGTACATCTTCTAAAAATAGTACATTTTCTTAAAAAAAAATTAGCTTTTAATAAAAGAAGTACATCTCTTTAATAAATGAACTTTCCGGGAAAATATAATACACATACAAAGAGGACCTACAAATATACTTTTTTTTAAAAATATATTTCTTAAGAAAAGTTTAACATTTTATAAAAAGTATCTATTCTCAAAGATCCATTTAAATTATCGCATTTTTCAATAGGCTCCTTAGATGTGTTGGATCTAACTAGTACATAATATATAGCGAAAGGAACTTCGTTCCAACCGGTTGTCGTACTTAGTTTTGGGTATAAAATTAAGAAATTGCTAGTATTTGGATAGATAGAAGTTTCATAAGTAATTATTATATATTTACACAAATTTTCTCCAAATGCGACGCAGCGTATTTCGACTATAATGCAACTCAAAATAATTGCGTGTAGAGCGCAATTGGAGAAATAAATTTTCAAAACGCAACTTAACACATTAATAAAAATAATCCAACAAGTGTTCGAACTCACGGGCGATGTGTTAACACCCTTTTGTTACACGGTACCTGTTCGATTTCCATGAACACATTAGTAAATGTCGCATTGGAAGAAAACAGCGTTCAATCATATGATGACGTTACATTAAAGTAGTATTAATACCTAGAATTATTTAAAAACCAGTGCAAGCACACGTGCCATTATTTTCTTGCTTAATACTTCTTGATTTATTCCCCAGAAAACAGAGAATGCAAAGCAACAGGCACATGTACATACTACATACATTCTTATTTTCGTACATACGCTACACAAGTTCACACAATTTTCGTTGCTCTCTTGCCATATCTTTTTTATATACGTATAACCACGTCATTATTCTCTTTGCTCAGAGAGTGCTCCGCACCCACACTAGACAACTATTCGCTGCTGCTACATCAGTGTGTGTTTTTTTTCGCGGTTTGACAATGTATGTTTCGTAGTCGGACAAATCTGTGTTCTATATAGGGGTGGGTCACCCTTATCATTTAGGGGTATGAAAAATAGGTGTTGGTCTATACTGAGACCTACCCGATATGCACACACAATTTCATACGAATCAGCCCAGCCGTTTCGGAGGAGTTTAACACCAAACAATCTGTGATCAGTCTGACAATCTGTGTGAGCGCAGTTGAAGAAAATGTGTTTGTAAATGAACAAGAACAAGAAATATAAGGACACACTTTTTCATTTTAAAAGGGAGTTGTGATTTTTTTATTGAATTGTAAAGAGGACATGTTCCGATTAAGTACGAAATAAAACAATCGTCAAATGGCTCCCACGGATCTGTTGACAGGCTACTACACTTTTTATTAAATTTTCCAAGACTTTTTCACAGAGATATGGTTGTTTCTCACCGAGGACGCGTTGGATCTCGGATTTGAGCTCAGGAATTGTTTCTAGTTTATTCACATAAACCCAAGGTTTCACAAAATCCCAGAGAAAGAAATCACGCGGCGTTAAATTGCATGATATTGGTGGCCAGTTGACATCAGAAGTTCTTGAAATAAATTGTTTTCGAAATCGTTGCTGCAATTAATCGATTGCACGGTGTGACAGGTAGTGCAATTTTGCTGAAACCACATGTCGTCCACCTCTATGACGTCCAGTTGAAGCCACAAGTACTCCGTTATCTTGTTCCTGTAACTAATGCCGTTCACAGTCACTGCAATTTCTGCTTCACCTTCAAAAAAGTAAGGGCCAATCACACCGCCTGACCAAAATCCGCACCAGACACTTGCTGGTTGTGGGTACATTTGTTTCTCACGGATTGCACGAGGATTTTCTGAGCCCCAAATTCGACAATTTTGTGTATTCACGAAGCCATTCAGATGGAAATGGGCTTCATCGAAGAAGATGATTTTGATTTTGAAAAACTGGCACTGACTTCACTTTGCTCCAACACCCATTGAACGAATTGCCAGAGCTTTCTATTGTCTGCCAATTTGAGCTCCTAAGTAAGCTAAATTTTGTACGTATGAAGGTGGAGGTCTTTTGTTATAATTCGATTCTTCAACTGTTATAAAACAATGACAATAACAGCAATAACAACAATAACTAAAATCACTTTGTCCAAATATTGTAGTTGAATGTGTTAAATTATAAACACAACAATATTTGAACATATTGCAAGGGATTACATTAGATTGTAATGATTTTGATTCTTCGAATGGTTGACCTTGACCTAATGAATGTTTGACCTCTCTCATCTGAAATTTCCACGATGTTTTCGAGCGGTCTCAACATAACTTTCCAAATTTTTTTAATAAATTTTTACAATTATTATGCGTTGCTCTTTCGTAAAGCGCTCGATTTTTGATAATCGGAATAAAGGTTTGTAACAGCTGCCAAGTTTTAGAGTTGCCGCTTGTACAAAAAAAGATTACACCGAATTTAAAAAGTGCAATCTTACTGAGACACCCATTACTTACACGTTGATTAGGTATGTTTTGTTGATATTTGGAATTATTTAATGTTCAAAAAACTTCCAAGCAATTGCTGCATAAAAATCAAACGTCAAAATTTAGACTGTTTGTGAAAAATGTGAGTAGCTATTGACAATTTTGACAATAACTACTCTCCACACTAATGCCAACATTTTTGTCGATTGAAAATATTTGTCTCAATTCCCATACAGCATATCCAGATCAAAGACAGATTTTTCAACGTGTAGGAAGGAAACTACATAGTTACCATACCATTAGCTAGTTGAAGTAGTACACTAAGAAATTTTGTTTTGCCTCAAGCGGTTTTGTGTTGCGTCAATCGCTTCTTTTTCACAAAATTAAGTTAATATAAATTCAGATTGTAGTGCAGCCAAGCTAGTAGGTTGTTTCAATCTGAGGCAGACCCAGTAAAACCCCAGTTTTGGTGGCTATATACTCGATAGTGTTGCTGTCACTAAGCGAGGTGACAGCCGTCGAAAGAAATTTAAGGTGATCGGAGCAGGTATAGAACCCACGTTCTCATGCAGAAGAGCCGCGCACACTGTCATTGCACCACTGACGGTTATCCCGTTATGGAGCCTTACAACATGAAGTTTATTCTCGTACTATCCCAATGCCTATTAACGCCTCAATTTGTTCGCTAATTTTATCGGAAATATGCTTTCATCTTGTGAAAGATAACAAAATAGAAACAGCTGTTGAACATTGGCCCTGGCGGCCATAGCTAAACGCTGGAATGCAATTTCTAAGTTGATACAAATGGAATAACAAAGCTTAGTACACTCTCTCTGTTTACGGGGTTTGAAAATTCTTCCGCCACATTCCAATAACTTTGAATATTCTTTTGTCTGCTCTGAAACTTTAATAATGGTTAATATTTAATTTCAAATTTAAAATTGAAATCACTTCACACAATAAGTCGTATAGATTTTTATAATATTATTTATTTACTAAAATGTTAACAATCTACACAAACAAACAATACTTCAAAATGTTTTTAAATGTTATTATTATTATTTATCAATAAATTATGCAAAATTCACAACTGTTGTAAAACAATGACAATAACAGCAATAAAAACAATAACATATACAAAATTAAAATCACTTTGTCCAAATATTGTAGTTGAATGTGTTAAATTATAAACACAAAAATATTTGAATATATTGCAAGGGATTACATTAAATTGCAATGATTTTGAAATGTTGCTGGTGATTTTATACAAGTCGGAGAGGAAAAAATGCGAAGATTAGTGCAAACAAGTGTTAAGGAAGAAAGTTGCTATGTAGAGGACACGATTTGCTATAGATTGAGAAAACACCCTTTGCATCTTGGAATAAAAAGAATTCGGCATAAAATTTGCAACCATAAATTTGTAGGTGCACCTCGGCATACAAGGAAAATTGTTGAACACTTTATTTCAAGCCAGAAATTCTAAATAAATAAACTGGTGGCAAAGCTTATTTTTGAAGTTATGGGGCCCGAAATGTCGGATAAGCAGCAGGGTATTACGTTAATGAAACATGTCAAAAAAGTGAAACTAACTGAGGATTTTCAATAACTTTTTTTTGTAATTAAATAGGAAAATAATTTTCAAATATTAACTAAATTATTTGTTCTTGTTTACTTTAACTTGTTTAACCCTGCTGTTAGATTAGGACCATTTGGTCCAAATTTTTTCTGTTTTCCCTTGTAACTTTGGAACGGTGATATATACTGACTAAATTTTTCTGCTAATGGGGTCTTTTAATAAAACAATGTTATGTGCGAAAATTAAATTTTCTAACTTTATTCAGGACTGAGAAAAATACAAAATGACGAATCTTAGATTAGAGGACCATTTGGTCAATAGTACATTTTCTCATTACCAAGCGAATGTAAATTCATGTCAAATATTTAGAAGATGTTTTTGATATGTCAAATACTTGCTTTAGAAATTATTGAACCAAAATAGTTACAAAGGATAAGATAAAATTATTATTTTGGATGAAAATTCCAGTATGGACCAAATGGTCCCTCAATCTAAGATTCGTAAGTTTTTTCATTACCAAGCGAATGTAAATTCATGTCAAATATTTAGAAGATGTTTTTGATATGTTAGCGGATGTTTTTGATATGTCAAATACTTGCTTTAGAAATTTTTGAACCAAAATAGTTACAAAGAATAAGATAAAATTATTATTTTGGATGAAAATTGCAGTATGGACCAAATGGTCCCTCAATCTAAGATTCGTAAGTTTTTTCTAATCTAACAGCAGGGTTAACACAAAGAAAAAACGTTCAGATCAGTCATACAAGACAGTTCAATAAACGTAATGCCCTCCCATATGTCCGAACTTTAGTTGCCCATAATTCAGAAAATATATTGTTACAATTAAGAAAAGGCCTTTACGTGTGCTTAATGCTTAAATTAACATAAGTAAATAATAGGGCGATTAATGTTGCTCCTGAAAGTATACCCTTACCAGTTTGATGTAGGCGCTGCATATTCGTTAACATTTCAAAACTTCACTACCACTGGTTCTGGAAACGGGTGAAAATAACCCTATATGACTATAGCGACAACGAAAGACTCCGGAAATTGTAGGCATTACCAGAATGATCGAGAAATCCTGGTGTCATATAATGGTACTAATATACTTCAGTTGAGTAGCATTTATGAGCCAGTCTTTGATTAAACACAATAATGAATGGTTAAAATATAGGCTTACTTGTACTATACAGTGTGATTCAGGAAGTTCCGGACAAATTCCTCCAGCGTATTCCTTGGCTCATTTCATTAAGAAAAGTCCACTAGGACCATGTCCGAAAATGCAAGGGTGCGAAATGGCAGCGGGTTCAAAATTTTCGGATTGGTGGTCGGAGGGTAGTAGGGTTAAGTTGCTAACTTCTGAGCCAGTGGTCGGATTTTTCTGTTTTTGGCCTTGTTGGAGAGGTATTTACGAGGCCTTTCAGAATCAATAGAAAGTAGAAGAAAGTAAAATCGCCGAGATACAGAGCTTTCGGAAAAAAATGGAAAAAAAATTCACGTAACCTCAATTTGCTCAGCCAGATGGCAGGTAACTTATTTTTTTGAAAGATAGTCGAAAGATAGCCATACCTCTTACCTTTCCAAAATGACCTAAACGAAGCCCAGAGGTCTTACCGTTCCAAAGTTATGACCATTTTACTGAAATACAAAAATGTTTGTTTTTGTTTTTGGAAGCGAAATATCAGCACACATTTATTTGTTTTTGTAAATTAACAGGTTTAAGAATTTATTTTATTGACATTTTTGGCTGAAGAATCTAACACATTAGGAAAAAAGCTCTGTATCTCGGCGATTTGACTTTTGACTCTGAAGGAAAAACAAACAAAAATCCAACCACTGGCTCAGAAGTTAGCAACTTTACCCTACTACCCTCCGACCACCAATCCGAAAGTTTTTAACCCGCTGCCATTTCGCACCCTTGCATTTTCGGACATGGTCCTTGTGGACTTATCTACATGAAATGAGCCAAGGAGTACGCTGGTGAAATTTGTCCGGAACTTTCTGAAACATGTATAAGAAAATAATACGAACGAAAACTCTTGTACTTATCATAATTCAAAACAAAACTCGTTTTATTAACGCGAAATAGAATAGATATAAACAAAGAACGATTAAGGAAATTGTTAGCAATATGTTGCCAACAATTTTTTGACGTAATTTTTTTACTAGAATAAAATCGGCACATTTAGTCCAAAATTATATTTCGTGTAAAACATTTTTGTGGTAGGAGTGATTAGCCTTAACTCACTTACTTACTTACGTATCCGTTCTCGAACGACCCCGGGGGGTCAGGAACCTTTCAAAACGAAGATAACATATTTCGCCAACCAGTTCGATCTTTCGCTTTATCTCTCCAGTTGGCAATACCTAGTGTAGGCACGGATCCGATAACCTGATCCCTCCAGCACAGTCTTTGTCTTCCTAGTTTTCGTCTTCCTTCGAGGTCGGTTTCGAAAACCTTTCGTGCTGGTTCGTCTTCATCCATTCTACTGACATGGCCTAGCCAGCGCAATCTCGTTATTTTGATCCGCTTAACTATGTCAATGTTAGGATAAAGCTCATACTCGCCGTTCTGCACTATACGGCCATACATTTTTCGGAGTATTTTTCACTCGAAGACTCCTGCAGATGTTTCGTCTGCTTGCGATAGGACACAGGATTCTGCGCCATTAAGCAAGACAGGTTGAATGAGAGTCTGGTACAGCTGTACTTTTTTTACTCGAGAGAGGGCTTTATCTCTAAAGTGCTTGCTTAGCCTAAAATAACATATATTCGAAAACAGAATTCTCCGCTTGACCTCAAGGCTGACGTTATTGTTTTGGTTTATGGCAGATCCGAGGTATATGAATTTGTCCACTACCTCGAAGTTATAACGGGTATCAACGTTTACGCTTTGGTCTAATAGCGTGGAGGCCCTGTTCGTTGAAACCATTAATTTTTTCTTGTCCCCATTTACTTTCAGACCCACTTTTGCTGACTCCTTGTCAATTCTCGAAAACACGGCAGTAACTTCTCTAATTGTGCGCCCAATGATATCAATATCATCAGCATCCGCGAGCAGCATGTGACTTTTGCTGCTGATGGGTTCCCTCATGTTGACTGCAGCTTTTCTCATAATGATCTCCATTAAGATGTGAAAGAGACCGCACGATAGGGTGTCGCCATGCCTGAGGTCTCGTTTAGTTTCGAACGGTTCGGTAAGATCCTTACCAACTTTCACTGCGGATTTGTGTGTTCGTCAAGGTCATCCTGCAAAGAGTATGAGCTTTGAAGTAATACCAAGCTCAGACTTTGCTTCGTAGAGTTCCTCCCGATTCGGGCTATGGAAGGCCGCTTTATAATCGGCAAATGGGTGATAGGTTTCGATTTGTATTTCCTATGTCTTCTCCAGAATTTGGCGTAGGGTGAAAATCTGGTCAGTTGTCTATTTTCCATGCCCAAAGCCGCACTGGTATGGGCCAATCAGGTCAGCGATAATTGGTTTTAGTTTTTCGCACATTATACTTGATAGAACCCTAAATGCTATGGACAAAAGGCTTATGGCACAGTAGTTGGCCCAGAGACTCGGGTCACCTATTTGAAATATATGAGATAGTACACTGAGACTGCAAGCCCCTGGCATGCAGTCATCTAAGCAAATTTTAATAAAGAGCTGATGCATGCACCTAATCATCTCATCGCCACCATCCTTAATCAGCCTTAACCTTAATATAAATAGGTCCAAGGCTTAAAACCATTATACGTTAATCATCGATTAAGACAAAGGTGATTTTTGCCACGCCCATTTTGATAACTCACATACAAAAGTTGTTTCGTCGTCTGGTAGTTCGGCACGAGAAGTGCCGCAAAACCGAACCAATATTTATGAAATTTTCTACTAGACACTAGTTAGTCCAATTCCACTCTCCAATGAAAAATTAGCTGTTTTGTCACACCCATTCTGGTACCTCCCATACAAAATTTGGGCGGCTGACCGGTTGATCGACACGATAACTCTCGTAAACCACAACCGATCTTAAAGATATTCGGTACTAGGTAATATTTTGCTAAAAGCTACTGTTAAGTAAATGATTGAGTACTGTCCCACGCCCAGTATTGTACCTCCCATACAAAATTTCCGGTTAACCGACTCGACTCGATATCTCCGATTTAAACGATCTTAATAAAAAGCAATGAGTGTTCGAACTCACGTCCGGTGTGTTAACAGTTTTTCTTTGCACGGTACCTGTTCAATTTCATGGAACACATTAGTAAACGTTACATTTGAAAATAAAAAAAAGAATAGTTTTTGTACTGAAGGTTCCTTTGCTATTGCATTTCCTTTTTGTCTTGCATCTGCTGTAACATTAGATGTAATATTATTAAAATAAATAAAGCAATATTTAGCTCACTGAAAAAAATGTTCTTATATTGTCATAAACAGAGCGACGACAAAAACTATTGAATAGTATAGAGAACTTATTGCACTCTTTTTCCGCTCTCAGGTAGAGAGTCTGAGCAAAAGAGCATAAACGAGTCGTATTCTCTTTAGAGAAAATTTCAATATAAATGCAACATTAAATTCACCACGTAATTAAACAATACAAAAAGCATAAATATTTCAAAAACCTTCAATATTTCTATTCTAACAAACTCAATTTGTTCCAAACCAATATATCTTTCCCAGCTGGGTTTATATATATGGAGTTCCAGTGAACAAAAGTGTGAGCCTAAATTCCTTTTTTAATGATTTTACTGCTTCACATAGTAACGACTACCAGATGAATACCTCAACTATAGATACACCCATATTTTACATGTCCTTGCGACCCCCACATACTAGTACCTTTTATTGTACAACAAATCGCACTTTAAAGCAGACAAGGCAGCAATGTAGAGCGAACGTATGAGGAGCAGAAAGTCTAGTGCCCTAGCAATGATTTAAAGTTAATCGTGGCAAATGTTCAGGACATTTAAGTATTGGTGCTGTGTGGGTAAGTAGAACGTAGTATTATAGCTGTGTGTGTGTGTGTGTGTCTGTGTGGGTCTATAATCGTGTTATACAATTCTATGGGGGAAAGATTTAATTTTGTTTAAATACCCAAATGTGTATTTATGAGAATATTAACAGACATATGTACGTTCACACACATACATCAGTATCTACACTCAAATGTATTTGGAATAGTGTGTTCTCTATCCAATTGCAAATAAACACACACACAATTAACATGTGTGGGTAAAGTTATATATTACATGAATTTGTGTAATTTACAGTTTGTCATTTCATTAAAATCAGACGGAGTGGAAAATAGATTGCATATGTTAAGGTGATAATTTGTGAAAAAAAAATACAATTTATTGCTGTGCACATAAGGACGCACAAGGAACTAATCAATAAAATGCCAAAATAAATGTATAATTTATGATATAATTGTCTGCTTGCTATGAATTTGAAAGATGAGCAGGGACAATTAATGAGGAGGTCAATAGGTGTAATCAAAATCCACAAACAATATTCATAACTAAGGTACTTGGAATATCATTTGCCATATTTGTCCCTAGATATTCCTATGAAAAATAAATAGTTTCCCATAACTTCCCTTGAAGGGACTGGGGAGAGCTTCTCACAACCATGCCCTTTGGTTTTATTTCTTATAAAGTAACACTAACACCAGCCAAGTAACATCCAAGCCAATTAAATATGTGACCAAATCGATTGCAGCCTTTGGAAAGTATTAAAAGGCTAATCACAAGGATCAATAGCTCATTATAGTCTTTGTGATTCAAATCTCTATCGAATCCTTTTGCCTTAAAAATAAAAGATAGCCAAAGCAGTCACTGAAACCTCTGATCGGCGTTGACATGATTCAGGAATCTGCGCGAAATAAAACCGGCTCGATTGAAGACCATTACCCCAATTTTGTTAGTTCACGATACAACCATTTGATACACCCTGAAGGATTTGAATTTTTGTTGTTGTTTGGATTCCAGTATAACGTGTGTTTGAAGCAGGCACACGGTATTGGCTATTAAATTTTACATTTTCGAGACATAATGTCCAATACGTTGTATTATATGTGGTTTGTGACTCAAACAGAGATTTGTTTGTGATACAAGTAAAGCCATATTTGGTGAACTGTTTACTTCAACTTTGTTTTGTCGGTATGCTCTGTCGAGATAAGACTAATAAAAGGGGGCAAAATTAAATTATTGTCAGCTTATCGCGAATATAGTATACTTCTATCTAAACACATTGTTTTTTCTATTCAATATTAGATGTCGAAGAAACAATGATTAATATGTTATATTATGTGTATTTATGATCTAAATATAGCTTTGTTTGCGTTGCAAGTCCTGCTGTATTTGATGCATTCGGGAGAGAAAAATAGCAAGAGGAGCAGAGAGAGATTATTTCCTATTCAAATTAATGTTATTTTATATGTGTAAGTGTATATTTCCATTATTTTTCAGTCAGTGACACACAAATATTTCTGAATATCCTCAAACCAATACTTAGGTTTGGGAAGAAACACACGAAAACTTCCAAGTAATTATATGGATATTTGGGATGAAATTCATATATGGTTCCATCTAAAATCGTTAATGTTTGCAAGTGAACATGCTGTTGGTTTCATTTAAATACAGGTGAGTTTAGGGAAAGTGCTACAAACATATTGATGGTTCCTGCTGAGCATATGTTACAGAGGCCGTATTTTTCAGCGTGTACAGCGTGGTTTTTAAGCTCGATAGAAATCGAAATTATAAAAACTAACACAATCGAAAAGGCATTAGCGAATGTGGGCGTTGCTGTTAATGAGGGCAAGACAAAATTGAGGGTATCAACGACTAGAGAAACCTCTCGACTTGGTCCACACTTGAAACTTCACAATCGATTTCGTTTTGAACTTGTACATGGATTTGTCTACCTTGGATTTGCCGTGAACAAGAACAACAACGTCAGCCTGGAGATAAATGGGAGAATTGTGCTTGCAAATAGATGCAATTTTGGGCTCAGCAAGCAGTTTAAAAACAAAGTCCTCTCTCGACAGTCAAAGGTCCAGCTATACCAGACTCTCATTTTAATTGTCTTGACATATGGCTCCGAACCTTGGGCCATATCGCAAGCGGATGAAAAACACCTGGGAGTTTTCGAGAGAAAAATTCTCCGTAAAATATATGGTCCTGTTATGGAAAATGGCGAGTACCGACGTCGCTGGAACCCAGGGCTATATAATCTCTAATCTGACGTGGACATAGCTAGACGAATCAAAGTGGGCCACAGATTTTTGATAACGTACCCGATGGAAGCAGGAGAGAGGACGACCAAAAGACTCCGCTGGAAAGACCAGGCATAAGAATCCCTCCGTATCATTGGTGTTACCAACTGGCGAAAAAAGCTGAAGGATGAAGCCAGTTGAAGGAATATATTGAAATTTGTTTAATTAATATGTGTAAGGCGTCTAACCTCATGAGGTTGTAATATAGTCAATGAAAAAAAAAACACACCAAATAAAATTTTCATCAAAATTTTTTTTCATTGGAACTCTGAGTTAGTGGCATTAATATTTGAAAATAACTTCAAACATTTGACCACCGCGGATGTTCGTGGCTACGCGCATTCAACTATATCATTCAATGCATCCATTCAAATATATTCCAATATTTTCGACTATTGCTGGCTGTATGTCACGACTAACACTAACAATTGTGCAAACATAGCGTCAATTGTTAACGGCACAGGAAATCCTCGAGAGGTGCTAAATCGCAGAACTTGGAGGCCTATTGACAGGTCCATTTCTAAAATCAAGCTAGATAACGCTCGGGTCAAAGTTATCCATATTTTCAAACAAAAAATTACATGACGTGTCACTGGACTTCCGGTTGGAATGCAGTTCCTGTCGCTATATATTATGTACTTCTTAGTTGCAGCACGCCTAAGGCGCTAATTGAAAAATACGTTAATTTAAATGGATCTTTAAGATACTTTTTGCAAATTGATAAACTTTTTTTAAGAATAAATTTTTTTTTATAGAATGTATTTTTTTAAAGTAAGAATATGTATTATATTTTCCCGAAAAGGTCCTTTTTTAAAGGGAGACACTTCTTTTATTGCGAATATTTTTTATAAGAAAGATACAATTTTTAAGAAGAAACACTTTATATAAGAACCAGTACATAAGTTTCAGTCGGGTGAACCGTCTTAATCATACCCTCACCCTGGGTCATCCATTGCTTGGGAGTTCTGTTAAAAAACGCCAATACTCAAAACTGTCCATGTTCAATAGCAGATTGACATTGCGCTAAATATTATTGAATACCAAAATTAGTTACGATCTTAAGTGGTTTTGGGGAATTTCTTTCCCTCCCAATATTTATATGCGAGGTACAAAAATGGTTATGGCAAGGTGTTGCCAAAATTGTGATCAGTACCAAATTTTATTAAGATCGGTTATGATTTATTGGAGATTTCGAGTCTGCAAACAGGTAATACGCCCAACTTTTGTATTGGAGGTAAGAGACTGGGCGTGGCGCAATAGTCACTTATTAAATAAGTACCAAATTTTATGAAGAACGGTTGTAGTTTACGAGAGTTATTGTGTCGATAAACCGGTCATCCGCCCAAATTTTATTTGGGAGGTACCAGAGTGGGCGTGGTAAAACAGCTCATTTTCTGTAGAAGACTTTTATTTTACTAAATATTGACTAGTACAAACTTTCATAAGGATTGGTTCGGTTTTTCGGAACTTCTTGTGACGAACAATCATACGGGAGGTACCAAAATGGGCATGGCAAAATCATCCATATTTTAATCGGTGACTAGACTTTGATAACGTGAAGCCTTGCACCTTATTTCATTACGGTCGGAAGTGTTTCACGCCATTAATAGGATTGACAACCCGAACGAACATCCTGTTTTGTATGGGAGGTACCAGAATGGGCGTGACAATCTCGACCATATCCTCCAGTTAAGCAGACATTTACAGATTATTAACCGGTGTGTGACTTAAAGCTAATCACATCTACCAGAAGAAAAGTTTGAAAGAAATATGATATTGTGCTAAATGTGTCGATTTGTATTAGAGGTACCAGAAGGGGCGTGGTCAAAACGCCCATTTTCAATCCCAAAGTCAGCATTGACAAATAATAGTCACTACAAAATTTCGAGGTGATTTGTAAAGATTTACGGCAGTTATCGCGGTGACTGGCCAGCCAGCCAGACAGACGGATATGACTCAATCATCTTAAAATGTCGTAAAACAAATTTCGACCAAAAACACTAAGACGCTAAATGATATATACCCCCATCCTATAAAAAGTCATAATAGTATGAGTATAATGAGAGTATAAGAGTATGAATTTTTTTTACAAAGAAATACTTTTTTTTAGGACAGGTCCTTTTTAAAGATGTGGTACTCTTTTTAATAAACGGTTATTTTTTAAGGAAATGTACTTGCTTTCTGTAAGGCTACTTATCTCAAGAAAAGAAAAGGAATTATCATATTTTTAAGAAAAGGTACTTTTAAGAAAAGTAATTTTTGGAAGGAGAGGTATTTTTGTAAGGTAAGGTATTTTTTTTTTTGAAGAAAAGGTTTTTTTAAGAAATGGAATTTTTTTTTGAGAACTGGGCCTTTTTTCAAGAATAGCAAAAATTTCTAGAGTAGGTACTTATCTCAAAAAAATTTATTTTGTTTCACAAAAAAGATACTCTTTAAAGAAAAGGTAGTTTTTTAAGAAAAGACAATTTGTTGTAAGAAAATTTTGTAGAAAATAAATTACTTTTTTTAAGAAAAGGTACTTTGTTTAAGAATATGAATGGGTACTTTTTTGAGAAAATGTACTTTTTTTAAGACAAGGGACTTATGTAGTTAAGAAAATTTTGTTTTTAAACTGCGTTCACTTTGGCTTTTATAAATTTACTTTTTAGTTGGTTCAAAACTAAAATATTGTTACGAATTTCCTTATTCGTCCTTTTTGCTTTGTTTTATTCCCAATTATAAAACAAGGTTCGTTTTCAATTACGATAATTACACCGGTATAACTTCCTTTTATTTAACTTATATAGTACAACAGTTTACTTTATTTTCACCACTTTAATAAGTCTTATATTTTACTATCAAATCGCGTTGCTTACTTTATGGGGTCTAATCACAAACTGAACTCTCCATTCCAAAGACCGCCGCTATTTATACCAACTCACCTTACTCCAGTGTAGTTATCTCTAGCGAATTCAAGAACCTTCTAGTCGTTGTTGTTATCTTTGAAGAATCATCTCGATTGTTGGAGAATTACATTAACCGAGGCGAATTCATGCTGCTGGTTTAGCGAGCTTGTGCGTTGTTACAATGCATACTTTCAGGCGCAGCACTAACCGCCCTTGCATTTACATAATGTTAGTAGGATCATTAAGAGCAACCAAAAGCTTTTACTTATTCGCAACAATATATATTAAAAATTGGTTACAGGCTCCATCTACAAAACTTCCCATTAAACAAGAAATTTTCCAACATATGTTAGTCTAGACATAAACCAAAGCAAAAGTACCCAATATAGTTGATAATACTGGGTTGTAGCATAATAGTGTTAAAGAAAGTTGTTTAATTTTTTTCATTTATCCCCCATCCAGCAGTGTGCGGTAAGGAACATTGTTCCAAAAAGCGAATATGTGACTTGCTCCACTGCTCTGCGCCGAAAAGAAGTTATTGAGAAAAACGCGTTTAAAAAAAGCGCTTCGTTTTTCCGTGTTTTGCGCATGGTTATGCGTGGTTATGCATGGTTATGAGTAAAATTTTGATATACAGTGTAACCTCTCTAGTTCGGACACTCGCTAGTCCGGACTATCCAGTAGTCCGGACAGCTCAATATTTCGGACAGTTTATAAATTTTACGTCTGTAGTCCGGGCATTAGTTTGTTTTTTGTTTCTTTCGCAGCTTTTGTACGCTGGTTCAAAAACAATATCACAAACCATAGAATATGTGAATCTTACTTTTAAAAGAACTTAAAACCAGTGCTCAAAAACTGCACAAAGAAAAATGTACTTGTATTCAATCCAAAATTAATTGATATTTCGAGCAATAAATTTTTTTAATTCCTGTTGAATCTTTTTTGTAAATGTAAATCAATTTGCGGCTGTCGGTGGAGTAATGGTTAGTTTGCTTGCCTCTTGTACATGAGATCCTGGGTTCGATCCGTGCTCTGACCACCTTAAATGTCTTTCGGCGGCGGTCACCTCGCATAGTGACGGCGACACTATCGAGTATTTTGCCTCGAAAAGGCTCCTCAAAATACAGTTCGGAATCGGTGTAAAAGCTGTAGGTCCCAATCATTGAGTATAAAACTAGAAAGCGGTTATGAGAAGCTCTCCCCAATCCCTTCAAGGGATGTAATGGGAAAGCATTTTTTTACATCAATTTTTAATATTATTTATTTTTCATATTTCGCTTTTTAAACATCATATTTCATAATAAAATCAATAAACATAACACAATTTCGAGTTTAAGAAATTTTGTACTGTAGTCCGGTCAATTCAGTAATCCGGACAAAGGTCGAAACTATATCTGTCCGGATTAGAGAGGTTATACTGTATTTGTAATTTTGTACCTTTGATATTGAACTTTTTTAAATTTCAAATATTATATATATTATCTGTTTATATCACATGTTTCAGTATTTTCATTAATTAGGTTCATTTTTACAGGTGATTTGTAAAAAAACTAAAAGACATAGAAACTTGTGGTTTACGGCATTTGAAAGAGCGTTTACGGCATTTGAGAATCGCTCAAAAAGTAAAAAAAATTTTTTCGGCGCAGAGGTCCCTTTTCGTGGTGCAAGCAACAAGCAACCCCAACCATTTTTCAATTAGAAAAATGTTCCTGACCTTTTAAGCCTGTAGTTTGAATTTCTCATAGATTAACTAAAATCTAACGAAATCACTCATAAAATTCAAATTCAAAATCGTAACTGACACTAGTCCGGTCAAAAATCTATACCACGGAAAAATTCAACCCTGTGGTATAGTAAAAACTCACCTCAAAGCACTGCAACAATGTGCTGGTGGAAAAGAAGAACATGGTGGAAAAATACCGTCTGTACTTGTGTTGGAATTATAGACCTTTCAGTGTGTGTTGATACTTAGGGATCTTCGATCGATACTAATTCGCATATGTAAATTGCATAATTCAGTTTGTATATAAAGTATACGATTGATGATCAACCGATGGTATCAATTCAGACAGAAAAGTTTGGCATCTGATTATGAAGTTGACACGGAGTTCGAAACTAGTCATAACTCAATTGTCTATTACTCCGACAAAACAAAACCAGTTTTCAAGTTTCAAGTAGAAGAGTGTTCCTAACCTTGCAAGCTTGTAGTATGAATATCTCATACATTAAATAAAAATGCATTGTTGGATGCATTGTCGTTTTTGTAACGAATATTTACATTGGGCCCATCTATTTTGTACTTTAGCATACTTGTGATGAAACAAAACATCGGCCGGGAATTTTTTGCAGCGCAAAATAAAACATTTCTTTCTGCATTGATAAAACTTATAACTTAAATATCTTATAAACAAAATTTCCATGTTATATTTTTTAAGACACCAACACTCATAAGAAGTAATAAAACAATGATGATAACGCTTTGCCAGAACTTTATGATCGTAAACCCTCACTAATTTTACCATTGTAACCTATAAAGGGATTGGGAAGGTCCTCCCATATACACACATCACAATTCAGTTTTCAGAAATACCATCAAAATTTGAGACATTCTGTTAAAACAGTTTTTGGAGTGGCCCCAGTATTTATGAACGCGTAACTTAGTATTTTTCGAGTACAGTTTTGTGTTTTTCACAGCCTAGGAAAGGAGTGGAGCTTTCCGAGTATAGTGTCTTAAACCTCCTTTATTCACGCTTGAGTTTAAGCCTACCACATGACTGATGTCGTCTGAATGACATCAACTCCATAATGGCTTTTAATTTTTTTTTGTTTCACATACTCATAATAAAATTCGCTTGAAATCAACAATTTAACTTCACTATTTGACTTAACATTCCCTCGTACCATGATTGTTTGTCAACTGCGTGTTTGTTGTTTTTCCTTTTGTTTACATCAAAGTTACTGGAAATCCTGGAGGACACCAATTATGCAAAATATGAAAAAAAACCTTGACTTGTGTCAGTTATATCTGTTATGATTTATTAGATTTTTATTTCCAACAATTTTGGAAAAGTTGTGCAACCTGTGTTGTTAACGAAATAAGACAAATGATATGAAATTTATTTAATACTATGATGTTTGTTTTTATGAATTCTACTTTAAATGGGGAATATATCTTTTGACTAATATCATGAGATTTTATCAAACTTTTGATAAAAAAAAAATAAACTTTTATTTAAATACAATGTTCAGGATTTCACTTGTTTTAAAAAGTCTTTATATACATAAGTATATTGGTAGTTTGAAATAAATACATTAAAAGTGCCTTCAGAAAGTGATTTCTATTGGAACGAAGTTCCTTATCGCACATTGCGGGCTGGGGGCTAAATGAAAAAATTGTAAACAACTTTTTTTAACCGTATTATGCTATAACCCAGTATACAACCCAGTATTATGCTTCACACTTTTAGGATTTGGTAATTATTACATGATTTGTACAGTCAGGGACGTATATGAGGGTTGTGTTCTTTCATGTTGGTTTTGTGATAATCATGCCATTGTGGAGTGTGCTGGCTTCAATGGAAAGTATTATGACATAATTACGGCTAAGAAAAGCGCGCTTCGCTGAACATGTCGGAAGGAAGTGTAAGGACTTCGATGTTGACTTTTTTAGGTTATTGCATTTTGCGTTATTAACAATATTACCCCGTTCTGTGTGCTTGCAGTTCAAGTCTCACGCTAGTACATAGTAATTATTCGAATTTTTAACATTCATAGAATCAAATAGTTTTTGCAAATCTGCTCGTATTGAATTTTTATTGCCGGCCGGTTAGCACGCACATCTAATAACTAAAAAGTTGTTGCTGTCAACGGACGCATGTCTCTAAAACATCTAGCGAATATATCGCACCCTAAATACAAAAGAGTCATAACTCAAAATTTTCCAATTTTAATTTTTTGCTTAAAAACAATAACCGAGGACCATTTCTATCCACTGTAAAAATCTGACGTCGTTTACTCTTCTCTTTCGTGAAAAAAAATCCTTTATGAATATGTCTATTAGTGAGTATTTTCATACATATTTCTAATTAACCAAATCAGTTTTATGGCTCTATGGAAAATTTGAATATTTTGAGTTATGACTCTTTTGTAGATAGGGTGGGATATACTTTTATTATCGTGACTGTGGTATTGTATGATATTTTTGATTAATATAGCTGTTGCCCCAGCCCTTGTTGTTTCAACTCGATATTTGCTTATGATTATATAATTTTTAAATATTACATTATGTCGATGGTTAAATTTTGTCTCATTTAGTAGGATAATATCTAAAATTTACCTATTCCTGAAATAAGGACCAATTCTAAAAAAATTACCATTTCTTAAAAAAACCTTTTCTTCAAAAAAATATTTTGTTATAAAAAATACCCTTTCTTACAAAAATTCCTTTCTTAACCCTGCTGTTAGATTAGGACCATTTGGTCCAAATTTTTTCTGTTTTCCCTTGTAACTTTGGAACGGTGATATATACTGACTAAATTTTTCTGCTAATGGGGTCTTTTAATAAAACAATGTTATGTGCGAAAATTAAATTTTCTAACTTTATTCAGGACTGAGAAAAATACAAAATGACGAATCTTAGATTAGAGGACCATTTGGTCAATAGTACATTTTTTCATTACCAAGCGAATGTAAATTCATGTCAAATATTTAGAAGATGTTTTTGATATGTCAAATACTTGCTTTAGAAATTATTGAACCAAAATAGTTACAAAGGATAAGATAAAATTATTATTTTGGATGAAAATTCCAGTATGGACCAAATGGTCCCTCAATCTAAGATTCGTAAGTTTTTTCATTACCAAGCGAATGTACATTCATGTCAAATATTTAGAAGATGTTTTTGATATGTTAGCGGATGTTTTTGATATGTCAAATACTTGCTTTAGAAATTTTTGAACCAAAATAGTTACAAAGAATAAGATAAAATTATTATTTTGGATGAAAATTGCAGTATGGACCAAATGGTCCCTCAATCTAAGATTCGTAAGTTTTTTCTAATCTAACAGCAGGGTTAAAAGTACCTTTACTTAAAAATAAAATATTACATATTTTCTTGAGATAAGTAGGCTTTCTGAAAATATGTAACTTTTGTTAAAAAATAACCTTTTCCTAAAAAGAGTGCCGCTTCTTTAAAAAGTAACAGTTGTTACAAAAGTACTTCTTTGTAAAAAAAAGCAGACAGTTGTCCGAGGCCTTCAGCCACGGACTGTCCTTGCAGGCTGTGTCAGAGACACGGCCATTAAGTTTAACGTAGAATACGCCATCCGATAAGACAGAAAACATATATAACAATAAATGATAAATAACATAAGCAAATGAATTTATTTATTTGATAGTTTTTCTTATATTTTTTATAATTATATATCCATGTTAAATTCAAATTCACAATTTAACATTTTGTTTCACTTAAATACATAAGTAAATATACGAAATTTCAATATTTCATCAATCAAAACAACAGCCGAAGGTTTGTGTCCACACTGAAACAGCAGCATAGTTTGTGTTCACGCTACAAACTCAACACTCACCCGAACACCACACATATGTTTGAGTGTATGTGTTTAAACAATTTTCATTTGAGACATTTAAATATTAGGAAGATATCAACCAATATGAAATGTATATCAAACGAAAGATAACATCTTCGTTTACCTACAAAAAAATTTTTAAAAAAAGTTATCTCGCCGTTTCCTCATAATCAATGAAATTAAGATTACAACAATAACAATCTGACATGACTCCCTATACCATAAGGTAAGACGTATTCTACGCCAAAAAGTCATACTCTTTTCTTACAGAAAGTACTTCTTCTTAAAAATAGTACCTTTTCTTAAAAAAAAATATTATCTTTTAATAAAAGAAGTACCTCTCTTTGAAAAAGGACCTATATAATACATATTCCGGAAAATATATATTATTACAAAAGGACCTGAAAATATAATTTTGTGTTTTAAACATACATTGCAGAAAAAAAAATTTCTTAAAAAAAGTTTTTTATTTTCAAAAAGTACATTTTCTTAAAGATCCATTTAAATTATCGTACTTTCCAACGTGCGATTCATACGTGCTGGAACTAACTAGTACATAATAAATAGCCAAAGAAACTTCGTTCCAACCGGGTGTCCCATGACACCTCATGTGATTTTATATTCCGGAAATTGCTAAAGATAACTTATTCCATATTTTTTTTGGTCTCAGTGACTATATTTAAAAACTAAGGACATCATGCAAAAGTTAAGGAAACTTTTTTAAGTATCGTAGTACTGATACTAGAGAGAAATTTGAGTCCACACTCTACAAACTTATGGCAGACTTGCTTTCAATTTTTGTATAGTATTTAGTAAATTCTGGAATATAACAGTTTAAGTGACAACTAATAATGTTATTTGTGAGATTGTTTTAATTTTTTATTATTGACCAACAATCAGTTAGCGTCCCCTGTAAATGCAGTGCATTGTATTGAGGTTAGGAATATTGGATAGGAGTGGCAGGACTGCCTTTAAACCTTTGTTTTGAACTTATAGATATCACAATTAATAGGCAAGACACTCGCAGGAAGCTTGTTCAACATACTGACTGTTCTGCTGAAGAACGAATTCTATCTGTCATGTGTAGGTCAATATAACCACCAAGTCACAACAAACTGATGTGAATCGGTGATCAACCGCGTTGTGCGGATAACTAATCTAGACTCCGGAATACTCAGTAAAATAAGCAAAAACCGGGCGTCGGTGGTACAATGGCTAGTGTGCGCGGCTCTTGTGCATGAAAATTTGGGTTTGATCCCTGCTCTGACCACCTTAGCTATTACAAACCATTTACCATTTGCATTGCTAGCGGTGTAATTGAGAGATGGCTCGATTATTAGAGTTTGATTCCTACTCTGACCACCTTACATTTCTTGCCCTGAAGGCCAGCACGCTTAGTGACCGTCACACCATTACAAACCGGTGTAAAACTGTAGACTGAGTGTTAAACAGTAGGTCGTGTTTAGTTGGTGTAAAACTGGAAGCACACAGCTTACTCTTTATGGGAAGCTCTCCACTGGCCCCACATGATATGTGAGGGCAACTATTCGTTTATAATATAAGGAAGAACTTATTCAGAACCTGAATTTACACGAACTTAAAGGAATCTTTAAAAACACTATATTTACAGAGTATCCTTCTTTCTAAATTCCGAAATTTCCTCGCGTCCAAACAACGTTAAACATTCTTCTACCCTCAATTCTGTTCTCCCTAGTAGTTGCATGGACATTATACAATTGTTTAGATCACAAGTTTTCACAAATTCAATTCCTCACAAAACAGTTTAATGTTAAACGGGAGCGCTCAACCTAAGGACACCTAGCCAAAGGATTTGTCAAAAGTTAGTTTTCTATTTTCATTCATCCCAACTGTGCGAGTACACAAAAATTCCAACAAATAAATTACGTATTTTCCACAAGTAACAACATTTGAAGTAAAACTTTTGCATTTGCTCATTTAAATAACAATCAGCATTAGCAGTAGGGAAAATAGAAAAAAAAATAACAGAAAAGAAATGAATAGAGAATATGAAAAAAAAAACTAAACGCTATCATATCGCTCACCGCAAGACGGAAAAACAGAAAAAGTTTGAGTTCAGCTTCTCTTCCTGTGTGTTGATACTAATTATGCGCACAAAATCTACTTAAAAACTTTTCCAACTCAAAACTATTAATCCTGCCACAAATGGATGTTGGAAGGAATACGGGCGGCGATATCAAAATACCGAAAGGTAACCCAGCCAACCAACCAACCAACAGACCAAGTTCTGATGGCTGGCAAAACCAAGATAAGATTAGCACAAGTTACAGGGCACAGCAACAAAATAGATGGATAGATTGGAATTATAGCAGGGATTTCATTAGGCTCCTTCGTCTCAATACAACAAATCGCAATAGTCTCTGCAAAGCATTGGATGGAGTAACACACTTGTTCTCAAACTTTGAAAAAGAATAATATATTTCGCCAACATGGTGCCGAGGACACTCTATTGCCTGGTGTTAATGCCCTTTTGCTACAGTCACTTTCAATGACTATTGTTTTGAACCTCTCCATCACAACACTTGACACAACTTAAGTTTAGTTGTGATACTTTAAGTTTATGAGTTGTTGAATAACTATCTGTCTACAAGTTGTGCAGTGCGTTGTTCCTTTGTCCCCGCTAGTTATGGCAGATTTTGAGAATGGTACAATTCCTTGGGCTTTAGTACTTTGCTTGGTATTAAAGTATTATTTTACATTTGTACCATGTTTGTTATAAGCTCATCCCTGTTGTAAAAAAAACCACTCCTTGTCTGGGGGTATTATTGTTTTTGTAAAACAACATGTTTTCGTCCTTTTTATTATAACATTATTATCTTTTGTTCTGAAACGAAAAAGAATATATAAAGACTGAGAATGAGTGCAATCTTTATTCTTGCTTTTTTTTCTCCTTTGTATGAAAATGGTGTTATGGCAACCCAAACGAACGAGTCCTTGCTTATCCTTTACTTACATATGTATCACGATTTACATATCCCCATGTTCAACTGTAGGATGCTGGTATTTATTTGTACTAGACGTGACTTTTTCTTCACTCCAGTTATCTTTATTCGCCAGACAATGAACAAATGAACGCATAAATGACAAAGACCATTACAAAGGTCGCTGCACTAAGCCTCAGCACAAGTCTTGGATGCTGGATACAATTTTCGGGATTAACTACTTAACAAACAAATTCGTGGAGTTTAGGTGACAGCAGGGCTTACGTAGTTTGGGTCAAGCTAATGTGTATTAATTTATAGGCGTTTAAAGTAAATCTTGATGGCGATGTAGGGGATAAAAATCGTAATTTCAAACTGGCTTAAAATCATTCTTAAAAGTTTTCTTTAAGTATTCAAAAATATTCTTGTTTAAAAGGAAAAAAAAAACTGTTATTGCCAGACGAATTTCGACAGAATAAAATAACGCGTCGCACATGGGCACGCGGCTATCAGGTTGAACTCTAACTAGAATTGAGTAAGAAACGAGAAGAGAGGGATAAAATTCATATTTTCTGAATGAAAATATTATACACGCACAAAAATTATATCTCGGAATAGGTCTACGCACAATTATAATATGCACGAATAGAAGTTCAGACCGAAATGTTGTACGCAAGGTTGTCAAAATAATTCCTGAGCACGGGTTGCGTTTGCCACTCTGTACGGTCGACGGTGAATGTTACAAACATGATAACTTACCTTTGGGACCTTAAATTAAGGATGTGAAATAGGAGGAGATTTAGATTTTACAGGATGGCACACCATGCCACACAGTCCTTTTAACTTGGGTTGGCGCTTTCTCGTAGACTACCTATTAGCGAAGTGAATAACGTTCCAGCAGTCATTGTGGTCAATGTATTCTCGGCCAGTCAAGCGGTCATCAAGTCCCTGTAATCAGTTTTTCGGAATTTATCGTCCGCCGTGGATTTGCGCAGATCCATTGTGGTCGATGTCTTCTCGGCCAGTCAAGCGGTTATCAAGTCCCTGTAATCAGTTTTTTTTAGAATTTATCATCTGCCGAGGACTTGCGCAGATCTCTTAACGATATGGCCCAGCAGAACGATATTCACTTTATGTGGTTTCCAGGGCACAGAGTGAATGAGCTGCTCAGACTGGGGACTGACTATGTTATAAAGTGTGTCCCAATAAGTATGCACTTTTTCATTTTAAAATCAAACACGAATTTTTTGACACAGTTGTGATTTTTTCATTGGATTATAAAGAAGACACATGCCGATTAAGAACGGAATAAAATATCCGTCCAATCGACCGCACGGCTCTGATGACAGGCCATTAATATTTCCATGAAATTTTCCAATACTTTTTCGGAGAGATGTCGCTTATCTCACCGATGACGCGTTGGATCTCGGATTCGAGCTCAGGAATTTTTTCTGGTTTATTCACATGAAGCTAATATTTCACAAAACCCCAAAGAAAGAATTTGCACGGCGTTAGATCGCATGATCTTGGTGGCCAGTTCACATCAGTATTTCTTGAAATAATTTTGGTCTGGAAATCGATGCTGCGATTAATCGATTGCTTCATGCGCGGTGTGACAGGTGGCGCCGTCTTGCTGAAACCAAATGTCGTCCAGATCCACACCATCCAGTTGAGATCACAAGAAGTCCGTTATCATGTTCCTGTAACGAATGCCGTTCACAGTCACTGCAAGTAAGGCCCAATCACACCGCCTGACCACAATCGGAACAAAACACACGCTGGAAAATCTGTATTTTTTTGTTGTTTGCATGCAAATATAACGTGTTTGTAGCTTTTTGTAAATATACTATACTTGTGCTCAAACACATTGTGTTTGCTATTCAATATAACATGTTTGAGACACAATGATTACTAGGCCATGATTTATGTTTGTTAGACCCAAATGTGGATTCTTTTTTTTTGAAAACCGCTGAAAACAAAAACGAGGCAAATAATAAAAAGACAACAAATCTTCAATTCATGATAACAATGCTTGCAAACATGTGCATGTTTCCTGCAATATGTTACTGGGGCAATTATTTTTCAGCGTGCAGTTGTTCGTTGTGGGTGCATGTGTATCTCATGGATTGCATGAAGATTTCTGAGCCCCAAATTCGACAATTTTGTGTATTCACGAATCCTTTCAGATGGAAATGGAGAATATGATTTTTTTTAATTTGGCATTGAACGAATTGGTGTGCTTTCCACGGTCTGCTGGTTTGAGCTCCTGAGTTGGCTGAATTTTGTACGCATGAAGGCGGAGGACGCGAACAGATTTATTTTTTTTAAAGTAAATTTCCAGAATATAGAAGCGTTGTTGTAGCGTTAAACGATTCACGATGGCTTGCCAAACCTTACTGAAAAAAATTTCAACACAGTTTGACATTTCCAGCAGTGAAAAACAATAGCTGTGGATATCGATAGTTCTCATGCAGCTAAAAAAACACCCTTGTTGTCAATTATAAAACCTGAGGTCTGGTAAAGAGAATATACCGTAATCTCCAAAATAAATCTAATAGCAATGGCACACGGTTGTCCAGCAGTCAAATAAAGCGATATCGAAAATACAATTGCGGAACGATAATGGCAACTTTTGCAGGAATTCAAATTCATATGTTGATAATATTGACTGAAAAAATCTAAACGGATGGAAGTTCAAACAATAAGACGAATTTAGATTTTACATTTTTGATGTGTTAACATCTATAGCGGCGTATAGGGACTAAATCTATCAGAGTCAGATTTTATGCTGCTGCTAAAACCAGATTTTCTGCGACTGCGAAAGAGAATAATGACGTGTTAAACAAAAATGAGCGAGCAAGAGAGCAATGAAAGAGTGGTGTGGCAGGGGTGAGGCAAACGCAATTGTGTCTATATCGTATGTATTAACATAATAATGTATGTATGTATGTACATGTGTCTGTTGCTGTAGTTGAACGGAGATATAAATATAAAGCATAGCCACGCAAAATTTCATTTGCAAGCTCATGGGCTTGTGCAGTCGACGTTATGGTGACACACTAATACGTCAGCTACTTCGTACAAAGTATGTGTGATGTTGTGTGTTTGGCTGTGTCGTTGCTGTTGATATGGCAAACATGTGGTTATGTGACACACGTATACGTCAGCTACTTCGGACAAAGTATGTGTGATGTCGTGTGTTTGGTTGTTTCGTTGTTGTTGCTATGGCCAAACAAAGCGAGTCATTTGATGTTCAGCATTGCCCGGTGTATACAAAGAAACTATTATTTTTTATTTTCCAATGTAACATTTACTAATGTGTTCATAGAAATCGAACAGGTAGCGAGTAGCAAGAAGGTGTTAACACATCATCCGTGAGTTCGAACACTCATTGATTTTTTTTATTATTTATGCACAAACTTTTACCTTCGAGGATACAAGTTACTTACTTATCACCTTCTGATGTATTTAAAAAAATATTTTACTAACGTAATATCATTCTTGTTGTTTCCTTGCAGGGTTTCGTAAAACACTACGGGCTAATTATCTACATGACTAAGGACTCATGGTTTCTTATATATTAGAAACTTTCCAAAGGTATGTCACAAATTTCTTTCCTACAATGTTATGAATTCCAGAACATATTATTTTTTAACGAGACCTATGTAAATACTTAGAACCAGTGAGTTTGTTGGTTGTGCTGTTACTGTTACAGCTGTTTTTTTTTCATTTTCTGCCAGAACTAGTGCTACATTTCAATCAATATTTTGATTGCCTTCATTTATTCGTAATAAGTATTTTAAAACGTAATTAGAGGATATTGCTGACAAATATTTAAACCAGAGTTCGTAATTACCCATGTATTACCATACAAAGGCTTCGTGGGTTTTCACATCAAAAAATTTTTGTAAATTAATTAATGATCAGTAAAATCTTAAAAAAAAAAAATGTGTAACCCGTACACATCGCTATGGGGAATGTGTAATGAACATAAACCCAGTATCCACAGGGTACAGGGAAAATAATGGGTAGTTACCCACGACAATGGGGAATTACCCATCACGACTACCGATTACCCTCAGGATGATGGGAACGTAATGGGTTACCCACGACGATGGGTAATGGGTTACCCGGGGTAAACCGTACACATTTTTGATCGAAAATATAAAAAAAATATAAAATCTAATATATATCATCCAATTTGTGAGAGTTTCTAATGGTTTTTCATAAAGTGGTCCAGTTCGAATCGAAGAATATTTTTTATAACAGTCGCAAAATAAAAAAAGCGCCGAACGGCAAAAATTGCCGTATCTCGAAAACGGTGCATACAATCGAAAAAAATAATAAATTATTTACCTCCATAGGAGGCTTTAACGAATTCATGTTTTGAATATGGAATACCCTTTTTTTAAACAAAATCCCTAAAAGTAATATTTTTCCAATAAAAAGTCGGAAAAACGCCTTCATGTCTATATTTCGAAAACGGAGGGTCCCATCGAAAAAATAACCAATTTTTGTAGCTTTCTAGGGGTTTTTCATAAAATGATCCAGTTCGTATGGAAGAATTTGTTTTTCAAACTTTGGATTTTTGTTTCTTATTTTGGGGACTTTTTAAAAAAAATATTCCACAAGAATTGAACCACTTTATTAAAATTTTTTAGAAACTCATAAAAATTGGTTTTTATTCTAGCGATTTTATTATTTTAGCCATTTTTGAAAAAACATTCTTCGCCACGAAATGGAATGGATCAAAAAACCTTAATATAGGTATGAGGGCGTTTTAGCGATTATTTTTGACAAATTTTAGTTTTAGGCGTTTTTTTTTAAAAAGTGATACCATATTGAAGACATCCATTAAAGCCTCCTATGAAATGCAACATCTTATTATTTTGGCAACTGGACGCACCGTTTCCGAGTTTTAGCTACTTTTTTATTTTATAAATTTTCTTGTCTTGGCGACTTTTTTTAAAAAAAAAACACGAATTGGATCACTTTAGGAAAACCCGTTTCCGAAATATAGACATGAGGGCGTTTTAGAGATTTTTTAATCGAAAAATTTTAGTTTCATGACGTCTATTCACGACATCTATTGGTTAAAGCCTCTAACTGAGATACAAAATGTATTATTTTTGCGATGGACGCACTGTTTCCGAGTTATAGCCACTTTTTACTTTTAGCGATTTTCTTATTTAGGCGATTTTTAAAAAAAAAGTTTTTCCATACGAATTGGTCCACATTAGGAAAAACCATTAGAACCGCACAAAAGCTGTTTATTTATTGTTCGCTCCGTTTCCGAAATATTGGCATTAGGGCGTTTTAACGATTTTTTATTCGAAAATTTTTACTTTTAGCGATTCTTATAAAAAATTTTTATTATTTTTGCAATTGGACTCACCGTCTCCGAAAAATAAACGTGTAGGCGTTTTAGCGATTTTTGTTTGAAAAATTTTAGTTTTAGCGATTTTTTATAAAAATAAGTGATGCCATATTGAAGACATCCATTACTTTAAGCCTCTAACAGAGATAACAATATTATTATTTTTGTGATTGGACGCACCGATTGCGAGTTATAATTATAGTTTTTATTTTAGCGATTTTCTTATTTTGGCGATATTTTTAAAAAACGTATAAAGACTGGACATTTTTCCGATTGGACGCTCCGTTTCAGAAATGCAGACATGAGGGCGTTTTAGCGATTTTTTATTCGAAAAATTTTAGTTTTAGCGCTTTTTTCAAAAAAGTGATGCCATATTGAAGACATCCATTGGTTAAAAACTCCTATGAAATTAGAAAATGTATTATTTTTGCGGTTGGACGCACCGTTTCCGAGATATAGCCCTTTTTTTATTTTATCGATTTTCTTATTTTCATTATTTTCTCCATTATTCTGAGTGTAAAGGGAATCATGATGGGTAATTCCACACCGTCGTGGGTAACCACCCACTATTTTGCCCATTACCCTGAGGGTAATGGGTAATCGTGATGGGTAATTGCGCTTTGTCGTGGTAGCTACCCATTATTTTCCCACATACCCTGTGGGTAATAGATAGAGTGTCCGAAAAAACGGAATTTTTTAGAAACCGGTTTTCGGTTTGTTCGAAAAATAAATTTTTCCAGAAACCGCTTTTCGGATTTTAATTTTGGCAAAAATGAAATTTAAATGAAATTACATTACACATGTAGAACTTACAATACATTTGCTTAACGACAATTTCATATACTTATACTTATTCGTGTTGAAATCTGAAAATTTCACAACTGTATTTAATAATTTATGTTTTAATTTTAAATAAAAGTATGTATTTAAAATTGAAATATTCTAGCGTTAGGTCGGTCTACTTTAAATTCTTTTATTCTTCAATATTTCGCTGACCATTGGATAGCAACGTGGGGAATATAAAACCAATTTTCAATTAAAAATTAATTGAAAATATAATAATGAAACTAAAAACTAAAATCAATTTTTTTGTTAATAATTGTACTTGTTTTGATGTACATTAATATATGTAAATGTACATGATGTAAATAATTGATATATTTTAAAAAATATATTTCACATTCCAATTTGGAATGCGTGTTTAAAATAAAATGTAAAAGCTTTATTCAAAGACGCATTAAACTGATTTAAAATTGAAAATTATATTCAAATTTAACAAAGATTTTCATGTACCAAAATCTTATTAAGTTTAAAACATTTAGTTGTCAAATAATTTTAATTTTGAAATTTGATAAAAAAAAGTTTGAAAAGGTTAATTAATTCAAATCATAAAATCATTTCGAAAAAAAAATTGTTTGGATATCGATGGTGTTGTGTGAAAAGGGCCAATCTGAATTTTTTTACGAAGGCCGATCTGATTTTGTTTACCTTGTCACGACAAGTCAAAAGGGCGAAACTGCTTGGGTCTATCTGCAACGAAATAGGTAGATAATTATACTGCTCGAAGAACCCAACCATAACTTTCTATAGCCATAACCATTTTTGCTACGTTATAATCTATGAATATCTTACAGACAATTGGAAATAGCAGATTGGCCCTTTTTACGCAACACCATCGATATGGCATTTAAATTATATTTAAAAATGGATATCATGTCTCTAAATTTCAAAATTTCACAACAATTCGAAAATCATATCATTTATTATTATTTTTCTAAGGATATTAATAATAATAGCAAAAAAACTGGTTAACAGGTTTCCCCGGTTTTTCGGTTTCGGTTTTGGACACTCTAGTAATAGGTAAACGATCGCTACCCATTCCCCACGGCAATTATAATGGGTTACTCAGGATAGCCCACTACCCACGGAATACGAACCCAGATTTAAACAAATCGCGTGAGGTTATTATAAGTATTACCCACCACACCGTCTGACAGAAAGTTCAATATAAAATATTAATTTTAGTAATTTAAGAATCCGAAATTTTTTGATTTTCGGCTTTAAAATTCCTAAATTATTCAGCGCCTTTTGTTCAAAGAATTTTCTTTTAACAACCATCTAATTACGCAAGATTTGAAATCCATATTGTAAAAAAATAATTCAATCATACACTGATTTGTAGCATTCAGGTATTTACCAAAAACGTATCAGAAGTTGTTTACAAATTCACCCAAGAAGTTGGCAAAAATTTTACTAATATTAAAATTAAAGAGAATTCCTTATTTTTCACGAAGTTTGTCCGACAAATTTTCAGGGAACGCAAACAGCGACAAAGTTTCGTAATTGTGATTTTACGTGTTTAGTCAGGGTGGGTGGTCATCAATCAGTAATACAACCTGTATGTCAATCATCTTACATATGGGCAGTTCCGCAGAAGACTCTTAAAAATATTGCTATATTTGTAAAGTTAGTATATCTTTGGATGTAAAAACTTTTGGATGTAAAAAATCAGCTAATTGATTAGCATTACTTACACTTTTTAACAAGAGTGCTTGCAACATATTTTTATATAATTCAAAATTAAACATTTTCCAAACTTGCCGTCAAATTGTTGATACATGTCGTAAATATAGTATACTTCTCTCCAAACACATTGAGTTTGCTACTCAATATATCATGTTGGGGACACAATGATTAATAGGTTATCATATATGGTTTTGTGACCAAAATGTGGCTTTGCTTGTTTAAAGCAAAAAAACGTGACAGACAACAAAGGAAGAAAAACATTGAAACAAAGTTTTCAAGAATTGAAGATGCTTGCTCTTGTAAACAAACATGTCTCCTACAATATTTTGCTGGGGCTGTTTCTATACATAAAAGATGAGAGAAGAATTTCGGGAAAACGGTACATTTGTATTCTAGATTTTAGATTAGTTTTTCCGTGCATCAGTAATGTTAAATTTGTAATTCTTCTCGGTGACAGTGAACACAAAATAGACTGAACAATTAGTTTGGGATAACAGATCCAACTATAACGTATTTGTAGCTTGTCGCAAATATAGTATACTTGTGTGCAAATACATTGTGCTTGCTGGTCAATAAAACATGTTGGAAACACAATGATTAATAGGGTGTAAAATATATTCTTGTGACCCAGATGTGGCTTTGTTTGTTAAATACAGCTGAAGACAAAACGTGACGGTAAGAAACAAAAAAGCTGCATATTTTCAATTCATCAAAACATTGCTTGCAAGCATATATATGGTTCCCGCAACGTGTTGATGGCGCCGCGTTTTCTTCAGCGTGTAGTAAGAGCATGGGTAATATCAAGCTCTAACTAAAAATGAATTGTGCCACTAAATTGCCCAGAGAAAATTTTAGGGCCTACTCAGCGGAAATCTTATAAGGCCCATAACGTGGCATCTGTAATAGCATAAAATTCATATATATATCGTTGTTTGCATGCAAATATAATATATTTGTAGCTTGTCGTAAATATATTATGTTTGTGTCCAAACACATTGTGTTTTCTATTCACTATTATTTGCTTGAGGCGCAATGATTAATATGTTATAATATATTTATTGGATACCCAAACATGGCGTTGATTGTTGAAAAATGTTGAAAACAAACATATTACGGACAAGGCAGTAGCAAATAGCTGCAGATTTTCAATTCATGAAAACAGTGCTTCCAACCATGTATATGGTTCCTGCAACATATTGCTGGGGCCGTGTTTTCTTCGCCGTTTACTAAGTACAAGGGTTATATCAAGCTGTAACTAAAAACGGGTTGTGCCACTAAGCGGTCCGTGGAAAATTCTAGGTCATATTGTGCGGAAATGTTATGACATCCGTATCGCGATATCCGTAGTAATATGCAAATATAATGTGTTTGTAGCTTCTATCAAATCTAGTGTACTTGTGACCAAACGCATTGTCTTCGCTAGTCAATATTACATGTTGGAGACACAATGATTAACAGGGTATAAAATATGTTCTTGTGACCCAGATGTGGCTTTGTTTGTTAAATACAGCTGTAGACCAAACATGACAGACAACATAGAAACAAAAAAGCAGCAGACCTTCAATTCATGAAAACAATGCCTGCAAACATGTACATGGTTCCTGCAATATGTTGTTGGGCCCAATATTTTTCAGTGTGTGCATATCAAAATTATTACATTGTTAGAATCAATGCGTCAGCAACTATGATAAAGCATTTAAAAAAATATACTTTCCCATTCAATCCCATGAAGGTATAAGGTAGAACTTCGCACAATCACTGAGCAGTGCGATTTCGTGTTTTCAATCATTCATTGGGACCTACTGTTTTACACCGGTTCCGAACGGTTTTTTTGAGAAGATATTTCATGGCATATTACTCTATAGTGCCGTCGTCACTGAGGGAGCTGGCCGTCGTCGAAAGATGTGTACGGTGGTCAGAGTAGGGATCGAACCTACGTTCTCCCGCATAACAGCCTTGACCACTAACCATTCACCACCGAAAGCATTATCTCTAGTTTATGTTAGGGGTAAAATGGTAATGATTTTACATAAGGAGTTTTGGTGAAAGTTTGGATTGTTCTACTGTGACTCAAACAAAGTTGTAGTTTTCCCATTTAAAATCATAGGAATAATATGACAAAAATTCAATTAATGAAATATTAAATTATTCGATATAAACTGCAAACGATTATTGTATTCCAAATTACGGAATTACGTAAGATATTGTTAGAAATCCATATCTCTGGAAACGCCCATATGTTTGTAAATTTGTTATGCTACGACATTGAAAAGACATTCAACTTTAAAAATATGAAACGAAATCTCACTTTTCCCTTTCCTTTGCATGAGATTGTATGGAAATTTCGTTTCTAATTTCCTTGAAAAATTTAGTTATACATATACAGATATTAAATGTTCGCTGGCAAATGACAGGTGTTGTGTCAAACGAAATGTCGTCTGAGTATGAGACGTTGCTATGAAACATGAAGATTAATCTGGAGGTAAGTAACTACTCTGGTGACTGAACGTTCCTACTTATAAATGCACATGTGTGTGTGTGTGTGTGTGTGTGCCTTAGTCGTCTCATCATCTGCTGCAAAGGAAGCCCTACAGCACCGCTGCGAGGGTGATTAAATATTCATAAATATTTTGTCGTTTTTACATAATAAAGTCTAGGCTGCCATAGCCTAAGAATGGTTTGTATCATTCGAACAAGTGTATTAATATTTAAGTACTAAGATGAGAATATGAAGAGAGGAAGAACAACTTGAAACTTGAACCTAATGCGTTGCCATGGCATCATCCCGCTTTTACCCCTGTTTGATCAAATAATCACTTGTGGTATGATGAACTTTAAAGGAAGTACAAAAATAGATTTTCCAGTAGAAGCTTTACATGCCATATGTAAAAAATTACTATAGATACAAGTGGATTATTCAGATAGCCCATCTTAAAAGGCTGTTGACTGTAACCCTAGATTTTGCTCTTTGAACAACTGCTGGCGATACCAGTTACATAGGGCCCCTACCACATCATCCACTGCACCTACAATCATCACAATCTATACCCATTTCCTTATACCAAATAACTTATTCCATTCAAAATCTCTTGAATATCATTCATCTAAATCGAAATTATTGTTTCACATCGATTTATTGAAACAAAACCATAAAAACATCAAATGGATTCCATCAATTTGAACTACATAAGCATATGAATGTTCAGCATTGGCTCTTAATCAATTGAATTGGAAAGTCTATGTACTATGTATATAATAACTACAACTAGTACTCTACTCTTGTGTCTACTAACATTGTTAGTAACCACTGAAAAATTAGTTCAATTTATCTAAGTTTTAATGAATAGTTAAATCAATCGCTACATTCTGTATACTAAACTAGAGGGGAGTAAACGATATGGAAAATTTGTACAATTCAATAAATAATTGTATTACAAATTTAAATTGAATTTCGAATAAAGTGCATTTTGATTAGGGTTTTCATTTGAACTGAAATGAATTTGTATAAATTTGTATAAACTGAAAGGAAATATAATGAAAATGTAATTTAATGTAAAGGCTCTGTTACTAGGATACTAAATAGTTGTAGGTTTAAATTTTTAATTTTTGTAATGTCATTTATAATTATCGAATGTTACCACTCGTAGTAACACAACAAATTAAAGTCAATTATTCAAGTGCTGTGTTGATTTTTTTGATTTTCAATATTGGGATTAATAACAGGGTGGTACAAACTACCACATATTTAAACTTGAAAATGTACCTACACGCCGAAAAATTTATCTTTTTTGTGTGGATGCCAATATAACGTGTCTATACCCTACCGCAAATATAGTATACTCGGGTCCAAACACATTGTGTTTGCTATTCAATATAACATGTTTGGGACACACTGATTAATAAGTTATACTATATGTATTCGTGACCCAAATGTGGACTTGTTTGTTGAAAACTGCTTAAAACTGTGATGTATCTAACATTAAAGAAAAAAACAGCAGATCTTCAATTCACGAAAACAATTCTTGCAAACATGTACATTGTTCCTGCAATATGTTGCTGGGGCCGTTATTTTTCAGCGTGTTAATATTTATAGGCGCTGGTAGGCACTAAATTCACAAAGTGAATACATCCAAACACAGTTTGTCCGACTGCGATCACACAGATTGTCAGACTGCGTTCACACAGATTGTCCGACTGCGATCACAGATTGTTTGATGCTAAACTCCTACGAAACGGCTGAACCGATTTGTATGAAATTTTATGTGCATATCGGGTAGATCTCAGAATCGGCCAACATCTATATTTCATACTATTAAATGATAAGGCTGACCCACCCTTATATAGAACACAGAATTGTCCGACTGTGAAACACAGATTGTCAAACTGCGAAAAAAAAACACACACTGATGTAGCGGCAGCGAATAATTGCCTTGTGTGAGCACTTTCAGATTAAAGAGAATAATGAATGAGAATATAAAAATGAGATAGCAAGAGAGCAACGAAAATTGTGTGAACTCGTGTAGCGTATGTACGAACATAACAATGTATGTATGTACATGCGTCTGTTGCTTTGCATTCTCTTTGTTTTTTGTGGGAATAAAACAAAAAGTATTAAGCAAGAAAATAATGACACATGTGCTTGCACTTGTCTTTAAATAATTTTAAGTATTAATGTTATTTAACTGTAACGTCATCATATGATTGAACGCTGTATTTTATTTTCCAATGTAACATTTACTGGTGTATTCATAGAAATCAAACAGATACCGTGTAACATCGCCCGTGAGTTCGAACACTCATTGGATGTTTTGGATTGTTTGGATGCAAATATAACGTGTTTATACCTTACCGCAAATACAGTATACTTGTGTCCAACCACGTTATGTTTGCTACGCAATATAATATGTTTGGTACACAACGATTAATAGGTTATAATATATGTGTTTGTGACCCAAATGTGGACTTGTTTGTTGAAAACTGCTGAAAACATCACATCGACGTCTGTGACAATAAAGAAACAAAAAGAAGCAGATCTTCAATTCACGAAAACAATGCTTGCGAACATGTACATGGTTCCTGCAATATGTTGCTGGGGCCGTTGTGTTGTAACGTGTAGCATGGGTTGTATGTAGGTCGTGTTGAAGTTATCGCAGACAACTGTTTTTTAAAAGTTTTGAAACACTTTAAATATTTTAGCATTGAATGTGCGTCAGGAACATAAACGCAATTATTTTATTACAAAAATTTAAAAATACTTCTACAAAAGGAAGAACGAAATCCGAAAATTCGAAAACGGATTGGCTACTGCCCGGCTTAAGAACATCAAAGCCGCAGGAGCTGATGAGTTACCGGCGGAGCTGTTTAGGTCCTATCAAGTACAATGTGCGAAAGACTAAAAGCAAATATAACTGACCTGATTGCACCACACCAGTTTGGGTGTAGCACTAGAAAATCGTTAACTGACCAGAATTTCATGCTACTCCAATCCAAGACGATCAGGTTGACACTCTGCGTACACTTGTTATTGCTAACTGAAGAGATAAGACAAAACATCGAACTGGTTGCCGAAATATCTTGTCTGGGTTTTGAATGTCCCTGACCCTCCTGGGTTGCTGTAGATCGGGTAAGTAAGTATTTAAAAGATATAATGGATGTCCGAAATTTCACGCAAGATTTAAATTTCTTGCCATGTGTAAAAGGTTGTTGTTCCAAATTACAAGACAGCGTGATAACTGACAGTTACTGGTTATTTAAAATGGAGCTTTAAATTAAAAACCAAGAAAAACCAAGACAAATAGTTTAAAACTAATGAAAGGTTTTGGGACAAAGTCATCTTCAGCTATAAGGCTAATTTTCATCTAGATGGCTTCGTTAAGTGTCAAAATTGTCATACTTTGTGTTTAGCAAATACACGATTGATTGTTGAGAATAAATGCATTAACATCGTGTTACTGTTTGGTGTTGATTTTGAGGTGGGAACAATATCGAATCATTTAGCTTCGCACATTACTCTGGTCGTATACAGTTAATGGTGCTCTGTGATGACATGATAACCTATTGGGTTGGCAAGAACGTAGTTTCGATTTTTGAATTGTTAACATCTGTAGGCACGCGTAGGCAAATCTATCAAAGTGAACACATGCAAACAGCACACAGCGTTAGCATCACATACGTGGTTGTGGTACAACAATAGTCTCTGCTCGAAAATAAATATGGTGGTATTGATATAGCGGCAGCGAACAACCCATCAGGTCGTCGTCTCCAAAGATTATTGAATAGTATAGAGAATTCATAGAACGAATTGTATGACTCAAAAGCACTAGCGACATCTGGCGAATGATTCAAAAAGTTTACTTTCTATTTGTCATAACTTGGTCCATTCATAATTTTGATGTGAAACATTGATGCCTTTTGAAACATTTATGATTATTGTATTGTTTTATGTAACAACATTTATATTGAAATATTCTATAAAGAGTATACGACTTCTTTATGCACTTTCACTCAGACTCTCTACATGAGAGCGGAAAAAGAGTGCAATAAGTTCTCTATACTATTCAATACTTTTTGTCGTCGCTCTGTTTATGACAAAACCAAAACAATTTTTGCAGTGAGCTAAATATTGCTTTATTTATTTTAAGAATATTACATCTAATGTAAGAAAAAATAAAGTGCAATAGCAAAACAGCCTTCAGCACAAAAACTACTCTTCTTTTTTTATTCCAATGTAACATATACTAATGTGTTCAAATTAATTCTCAATTATTTTATTCAAATAATTAATTTTATTCTATAACGTAGGTGCGATTTTGTTTTGTTCAATAACTGTCGATTCTGGTGCGAAGAAGATTCACAAATTATACATGAACAACCACTACATTCACCTAAATTGGCAGTTTGGTGTGGTTTTTGAAGTAGAATACGTCTTACCTTACGGTATGAGGAGTCATGTCAGGTTTTTATTGTTGTAATATTTATTTCATTGAATTTGAGGAAACGGCTAGATTAATTTTTTTTTAAATTTTTTTTGTAGGTAAATTACGATGTTATCTTTCGTTTGATATACATTTCATATTGGTTGATATATTTCTAGTATTTTAATTTCTCAAATGAAAATTGTTTAAACACATACACTCAAACATATGTGTGGTGTTTGGTTGAGTGTTTTTGGTTGCTCAACATTGCTTAGGACCATCTAGTAAAAAGTGAAACGAACAGCAAGCTAATGTTGCTTGGCAACATGTATCTAGTAAAAAGTGAAACAAACAGTAAGCTAACGTAATAAAGCTTTTTTGCGAAAGCTTCAATAAAGCTGTTGTAACATTAATTTTGAATTGTAAAGCATAAAGCTTTCACACAACGCTCGAATGCTAATGCGAAGACTCGATAAGGTAAACCTTTTTTAATATTAGGGCAGCCCTCTCAACATTCGCAGAACTTATTTCAATAAAAATATTAATTAAAATACATAAATTAAATTAATTTTAAAAAAATTGAACATAATATTTTTTTTTAAACGGACTTGAATCAAATGCCGTTGGTAAATATAAAAATTACAGCAGACAGAAGACCTTGGACAACTGTCTGCTGTAATTTTTTTTGTCTGGAGGAATCATCGGTCCGTACTTCTTTCGAAATGAAGCTGGTAACATCGTTACTCTCTTTGGAGAGAGGTATAGATCAATGACAACCAACTTTTTATGGTCGCAATTGGAAGAAGTTGATCTTGATAATATCTGGTTGCAACAAGACGGGGCTACGTGCTACAAAGCACGTGCAACAACCGAATTATTGCGAGAAAAGTTTTGAGATTCGATTATTTCAAGAAATTGTGACATTGAATGGCCGCCAAGAAGTTGTAATTTAGCACCATTAGACAATTTGTTGTGGCGTTATTTGTAATCATTGGCCTTTAGCAATAAACCAGAGTCTCTTCAAGCTTTACAAGTCTATATTAAACGTGCTATTTATGACATACAACTTGATTTATTGGAAAAAGTGCTCGAAAGTTGGGTTCATGGAATTCGTTCCTGCAAAAGAAGACGACAAGACATTTGAAAGACGTTCTATTCAGAACTTGGTTGTATCGATTGTACTTCACATTAAATAAAAAACATTTGAATTTCCTTAATAATTAGTGTGATTTTTTCAAAGAAATTATATCAATCAAATTGGAAAACGCTTTATAAAATTTCTTATATGAAATTATGTAGCGTATGTAGCGAATTAGTAGCGGTTGATGGTACCATCAGTACCACTTCCAACTGAAGTCAATTCTTCCAAATCAAAAGCAGAGTTCTTTTCCACCAAATTCTTGTTTCCTCCTGCATTCTAGCAGATTTTCAATGCTTTGATGTAACTAGTTTAATCTCTAACACACAGTCTCATTTGTTTTGGATATAGATTTTGAAAGTCAGTTACGTTTTGAATTTTTGATTCGTTATGGCCGATTTTGTAAGTTTAATGTATGAGTTGTTCAAACTACAAGTCCACACTCGTCTTCTTAAGCAAAAATTGTTTAACTTTTTTGTTGGAATAGTAGACAGTTCGTTTGTCATAAAGCCATTGAGTTTTGGAGTTGCAGTTCCCACGTCGTTTGTTGTCATCGTTATTCGGTTCTCGTGAACGTTTCGGTTTATGTATAACAAAAAACCATTTGTTCGATTTAACCGTGGATAGTTGGCCTCAATTACATCCTCCAAATGAAATTCATTTGTTTGGTTATTCAGGTTGGGCATACTTAATTTTTTGTACGTGAATCTGATAGTAAAGGCCACAAACATTTTTCTAAATAAAAATGGTTTGGGGTTTTATTAGAATAATAGAGAGTTAACATTTCATTGAGTTTAGAGTTCGCATATATCGTTTGTTGTACACATTATTCTGTTCCCGTAGACAATTTTATTTACTTGTCACTAAGAACTTAATTTGTTTGATTCAACAAAAGTTCGATGACCGCAATTACATACCCCAAATGTAATTGATTATTCTGAGATCTACTATTGGATTAACGAAATAGTCATATGTGTAGCAGAAAAAGTTTCTCAAATACCTCCGACGGTATTTTGAGAAACTTTTTCACGGCTAAGTTCGAGATAATGTGCCGTCACTAGTCGAGGTGGCTGCTGTAGAGGAAATGTAAGGTAGGCACAGCAAGGATCGAACTCACGTTCTCATTCCAAGAGTTGCGCAAACAAACCATTGAATCAACGACGGTCATTGTTGTGTAATTAGCCTCAAAAACTCTTCAACGCATCATTGTTCGCTTTCGGTGTAAAATAGAACGCTCTGCTGAATGAGTTTTTTTTTTTTTAAGACCAGCACTCAGGGGATGCCCCCTATAATTGCAATGCATTGTGCCGGCGAGGGAAATTTAGGTAGAGGAGGGTGGAAAGAGGGAGTAGTGCTTATTTACATTTGCCTTGAATCGCTGTATGTCACAATTGGCGGGAAATACACTTGCGGGAAGTTTATTCCACATACGGACCGTACGACTGAAGAACGAATTTTCTCTGTAGTGTGTTGTGCGATCGACTGGCCAATAGATAGTAAACGGATGGGAGTTCCTTGAAAGCCGCGTACTTCTGCCAAATGTCCTCACATCTGGTATAAGTTGACGGATGTCCGAGAAACACGCACCGTGAAAATACCGATAGAACAGTGTCACGCAACCCACATTACGCCGATGCTCAAGGGAGGCAATAGAGCTGGACACCCTACTGTCCCCTATCAACACCTTTGCTCTCCTTTGTACACGGTCCAGCAACTCCAAAGATGACTTTGGAGCACCTGCCCATATATGGGAGTTATATTCCATTCGCTGCCTGATGTAGGTGGTGTAGATATTAAGGAGATCAGATGGAGTGAAGTACTTCTTGCACCGCTTTAAAAAGCCTAGGCACTTCGATGCATCTCTCGACACTTCAAATACATGTTTTGCCCAGCGAGCATCACATTGTATTTTCATGCCCAGAACATCAAGAGCGTCTGATTCATCAATATCCACACCATCCATAGATAATGACGATACGACTGGGTCAGCTGTCCGCTTGTGCGAAAGCAGACAGCATTGGGTCTTCCACGCATTAAAACTTACTCTATTCAATCGACCCCACTCAACAATGGCCTCGAGATCGCGGTTGAGTGTTTCATTCATTAATTGACGTTTATCACTAATTTCTTGAAGATTTGGCCTGTGGTCGAATGAATATGAATGACAGAGATTACTGTCATCCGCCAAAGAGTAGATGTGGTTCACAGTCCGACCCAGGAGATCGTCAATGAAAATAAGACAAAGAGAAGAAAAAGAAAAGTTATGTGACACCCTGTATAACTATGTAATCAAACTTCTGAACAAAATGAGATATTAATAACATCACATAATTCCTAAATTCTTCTCTTGTTATTTGTTACTCGTTAGACGGTCCTGAACATGTGGCATTTGTTAATCCCTACCATACAGTTAAGGATCTCCAGACATATGTTTGAGCAAATATTTCGCTAATATGACCCTTTAAGCAATTTTTGTTTGGGTTATTAAGCTTTTCTGTCCTCTTTTTCTCTACAATATTAATTTATAATGTAGAAAATCATCATCATCATCATCATCATTATCATCATGGTAGTCCTTGTCGTTGTCGTTGCCGTACCATTTCAAGGAAATGAATATTTGTTTTGAGGATGTGTACAAAGAAATCTTTTTCGCCGCTTTTGTACTCGGTTGGATATAAAGGATGACAACATATTTGTTGTATCGCTTGATATGGATTTTTTCACTTCTCTGTTTTTCACGGAAATCAACTTCGGGGAACACTTTCATTGTTTGCCAAACGTACCTTTGACCCAAAGCCTTATGAAATATGGTTGTGAAGTAGGAAAACAAAAACCTAACAACTACAAGGACTACAAATTGTACAAGGACTGCAACTCCATTGTCGGCATTCATTCATTGAAATATTGGATATAATTCCTCGGAAATATAGAAATGGTCATACAAATATAGAAGGGTAGAAAAAGTTATCTGACTTACCTCTATCGCATGAATGGCATAGTGAGTTAGGCAGATCTTCTTGGAACACGAGTATAATATTTTTATTTTGCTATCAATTGAACCGGTGTTTTATGCCTGAAGGTGTCAGTCAATATTATAGAAAAAATAAGCGGAATCTAAAAATAAAATGAAATTTTTATAATAAGATCCTTATAATAACATCAATATTTCCTACCAAATAATGGATGGCATGGCAGCAAAACTAGTACCTGTACTTCAGTTTTCATGTGACCAATTGGCTTTACCCGAAGTTCACATTATATTGCAAATAACAAATACGGCCCCAACAACATATTGCAGGCACCATGTACATGTTTGCAAGCATTGATTTCGTGAATTGCAGAGCTGTTGCATTTTTGGAACGAAGTCCCTTATCGCACGTTGCGGGATGAGGGCTAAATGAAAAAAATAAAACAACTTTTATTAACACCATTATGCCACAAACCAGTATTATCAACTATATCTGGTACTTTTGCTTTGGTTTGTGTCTAGACTTAAATATTTTGGGAAACTTCTTGTTTAATGGGAAGTTTTGTAGGTGGAGCCTGTAACCAATTTTTAGTATAAAAAAATATAGTACCTTTTCATCAAAAAAACATTATCTTCTAATAAACGAAGTATCTCTCTTTTAGCTTTTTGGGAAAATTTAATATATATTCTTACAAAAGGAACCAAAACAAAAATATTTTTTATAAAAAAAAATTTCTAAAAAAAAGTATATCATTTTACGAAAAGTATCTTTTCTTAAAGAGCCATTTAAAGCATCGTATATTTCAATGGGCACCTTAGGCGTGTTGGACTAACTAGTACATAATACAACAACAAATAAAACTACATTTGCGCCAGAAATACATATATTATAACCGGTATATTATAACCCATTATGTCCCAAACAAATTATATTGAAAAGCAAACACAATCTGTTTGGACACAAGTATACTATATTTGCGACAAGCGACACAACACATTGTATTTGCATCCAAACAACAAATAAGTCAAATTTTTTAACGTGTAAAATTTTGACATGTGGCCGTCGGTGGGGCAATGGTAGTGTGCGCGGCTCTTGTGCATGATAACGTGGCTTCGATCCCTGCTCTAACCACCTTACATATCTTTCGACGACGGTCACCTCGTTTAGTGATGGCGACACTATCGAGTATTTAGCCATGAAAAGGCTTCTCAAAATATCGTTCCGAACCGGTGTAAAACTGTAGGTCTCAATCAGTGAGAGTAAAACTAGAAGCCGCACAGCTAACAGGTTATGAGAAGCACTCCTTAATACCTTCATGGGATGTAACGGGCAACCATTTTTTTTATAATTTTGACAAACGACTTTGTGTTGAAATTTTGTTTGTTGGATAATTTTTTTGTTTGTTGGACATACCAGATTTTATTTCCAAGCCACACAGTTGAAATTCAAGTAAGATCATTGTGATTTCTGGTAAGTTGTCAATAAATGGACAAGCCAGCGACTAGTTCCATGTGGAAACTGTATGTTATTGGGAAACCCTCCCGTTTGTCTTACAGGAAAATTAGAGTTTTTTACTTTTTTGGCGATCTCTTCAACATTTGATCTCTTGTATCTCTGCAACATTTGATTTTCCGGTGAAAAGATTTATAATTTTTATTTTCCTACTAAATGACCTCCAGTTAATCTGGAAATAAAAAATTATATGATCTATGTTTCAAAAAAATTTGATGTTGCAGAGATCTTAGGATAGACTTTAACTTTAAAACCGCAAAATCATATTTTCTCAAGTTTAAGAATCTATTGACCTGTTTACCGATCTCGAATGATGCCAAATTAGGAAAGGAAAGTGTCTTTCGACCAACCATCGGCAATCACAGTCTACATGATACCACCTCCGATAATGGAATAAGACTGATAGACTTCGCCGCTGCAAAGAACATGGTAGTTAGTAGCACACGATTCCAGCATAAGGACATTCATAAGGCGACCTGGATATTTCCTGATCAACGGACGAAGAACCAGATTGATCACTTGGTAATAGATGGCAGGCACTCTTCCAGTGTAATGGATGTACGTGTGATTCGAGGTGCCAATATCGACTCGGATCATTACCTGGTGGCTGCGAAAGTTCGCACGAGATTGAGCAGGGCGAAAAACGTACGGAGCCGAACACAGGAAAAGTTCGATATTGACAAGCTACGAATACCGGAGATATCAATGTCCTATCGACAGAAACTCTCTCTCCTGCTGGAGCAGAATACCCCCCGTCCCGAAGACCCAGATGCGCAGTGGAAGCACATCTCCCATTCTTTGGAAATCGCTGAAACCGCAGAAGGATAAGCCATGGTACGACGAAGAATGTCGCATTGCAACTGATGAAAAAGACGCTGCACGTATGGCAACGAAACAGTCAGTTACAACGCGTGCTGCGAGTGAGCGGTACAAGAGGCTGAGAAGGGAGGAAAACCAATTATTTAGGCGAAAAAAATGGCAGTGGGAGCAGAGAGAGAGTGAAAGAACCGAAATGTGCAGGATGAATGGTGAATCGCGAAAGTTTTTCCAGAGGGTAAGAAGATCGACCAACGGGCCTAATAATGGGCTGACCTCCTGCAAGGACGAGAATGGAAATCTGGTGACTGAGAAGCACTGTGTGCTCAAAATGTGGAGAGACCACTTTTCAGCAATACTCTACTCAGATTCTTCCACTGCAGATCAGGAGGTAATGATAGTGGAAGATAGTATAGATTGTACCCCTCCCCCAGCCAAGACGAGATTAGAACGGCGATCTCCCGCCTGAAGAATAATAAAGCCGCGGGTTCGGATGGCCTACGCGCTGAACTTTTTAAGGCAGGTGGCGAAGGACTGATAGCCCACATGAATCAAATGATATGCGGTATATGGCTGGGGGAATCTATGCCCGACGACTGGAGTCTCAATGTATTATGTCCTGTATTAAAAAGGGTGATCCGTGTGTCTGTTCCAACTATCGCGGTATCAGTCTTTTATCCATCGCGTATAAGGTCTTGTCGAGCGTATTATGTGAAAGACTAAAGCCAATTATTGAAAACCTGATTGGACCTTATCAGTGTGGTTTTAGACCACGAAAGTCCACAACTGACCAAATATTCACGCTACGCCAAATCCTGGAAAAGACCCACGAAAAGCAAATCGATACATACCACCTTTTTGCCGATTACAAAGCTGCTTTCGATAGCCCCATACGGGGAAAACTGTACGAAGCTATGTCTGAACTTGGTATTCCGGCAAAACTGATCCGCCTCTGTAGAATGACGCTGACCAACACCAAATCAGCAGTGAAAGTGGGGAAAGACCATTCTGTACCAAGCGAGGACTTAGACAAGGCGACATACTTTCGTGCAATCTCTCCAACATCTTAATGGAGATAATAATGAGAAAGGCTGCAGTAAATACGAACAAGACCATTAACACGAAAAGCCATATGTTGCTGGCGTATGCTGACGACATAGACATCATTGGGCGAAATTTGCGAGAGGTTACTGCAGTATTTTCAAGAATCGAAAAGGAATCAACAAAGGTGTTAATGAGGGCAAGACAAAATTGATGGTGTCAACGACTAGAGAAACCTCTCGACTTGGTCCGCACTTGACTGTTGACAACCGATTTAATTTTGAAGTGGTAGATGAATTTGTCTACCTTGGATCCGCCGTGAACAAGGACAACAACGTCAGCCAGGAGATAGGTAGGAGAATTGTGCTTGGAAATAGATGTTATTTTGGGCTCAGCAAGCAGTTTAGGAACAAAGCCCTCTCTCGACGGACAAAAGTCCAGCTATATCAGACTCTCATTTTACCTATCTTGACATATGGCTCCGAAACTTGGTCATATCGCAAGCGGATGAAAAACACCTGGGAGTTTTCGAGAGAAAAATTCTCCGTAAAATATATGGGCCTGTTAGGGAAAACGGCGAGTACCGACGTCGCTGGAACGCAGAGCTATATAGTCTCTATTCTGACGTGGACATAGCTAGACGAATCAAAGTGTGCCAATTGCGTTGGCTAGGTCATGTTATCAGAATGGATGAAGATGAGCCAGCGCGAAAGATTTTTGATAACGTACCCGATGGAAGCATGAAAAGAGGACGACCAAGACTCCTGGAAAGACCAGGCAGAAGAATCCCTCCGTATCCTTGGTGTTACCAACTGGCGAGAAAAGGCGAAGGATAGAGCCAGTTGGAAGAATATGTTGAAACTTGTTTAACCCTAGCTTTGGCACCAATCATTTACTACTAAACCTGGCACTATTTACATTTGTAAATATTTTTATTTTCATATGTTTTGTATGGAAAATTTTCACGTATGTTGTTTTTTCGCATTCCAACATTGATATTTGGTTTTATTCTTTATATCTTTCTTTTTTTTCGCATTTCAACATTGATATTTGTTGTTATTCTTTATATCTTTCTTTTTTTTTTGGGAAATGCCGTTATAATTTTGTTTCTATTTGATGGAATAGAAAACTCGTTTGTTTCTCTTTTTTAGTGCTCTTTAGACTTCATTGTATGTAATTACAGTTTACAGTTGATTAGTTCTGTGTGATAATGGCAAGTAATGAAAAATTAATTAATATGTGTAAGACGTCTGACCTCATGAGGTTGTAATATAGTCAATAAAAGTAAAAGTAAGACTCAATGTTTGTTCACAAATGCCAGCACATACGAAATAGAGAATCAAAAATCTATACTGATAAGTTTTTAAAAATTTTTGGAGCGAAGGATGGGATGGGGGCTAAGTGAAAAAAAATTAAACAGCTTTTGCTTTAACACTATTATGCTACAACCCACTGTTATCAACTTTATTTTTTACTTTTTCTTTGGTTTGTGTCTAGACTAACGGCCTGGATCATAGAGAAAGAAATTGACTAGATGTCTCACATATGTTGGATAGTTTCTTGTTTATTGGGAAGTTTTCTAGGTGGAGCCTGTAACCAATATTTAGTATATATTGTAGTTTTGCAGCCAATGAAAAGTAAATTTAGTAAAGCCTAAGTGAAAGAACTTTAAAAAAAGAAAAATTTCTAAAATAAGTGCCTTTTCTTAAAGAAAGTAAATTTTTCAAAAAAAAATCCCTCTACTTAAAAAACATACCTTACCTTAAAGAAGTACCTTTCCTTAAAAAAAGTTAATTTTCTTACAATAAATTGCCTTTTATTAGAACCTACCTTTTCTTTAAAGAGTACCGTTTTTGTGAAACAAAATGACTTTTCTTGAGATAAGTACCTACTATTCAAAATATTCCTATTTTTGAAAAAGGACCAATTCTAAAAAAAATCGTATTTCTTAAAAAAAAACTTTTCTTCAAAAAAAACCTTCTCTTAAAAAAAATACATTTGGCCAATTCACAAGGTCTCCTATTGTCCTATTGTCGTACTTTATTTTGGTACGACAATAGGACAGATGTGAACACACCATCATTAAATTTGTTGTCGTACGCTGAATAAAAAAAACATCAATCGTCAAATCAAATCAAACATCAATGACAACGATTTTGCAAAATTTTAAACATTTAAACATTTGTTTATCTGCATTATAACTTACCTCAATATTTTCCACAATTTCCACCTCAAAACCATCCAGGAACTCTGTATCATCGGCAAACATTTTTCGGTGTGTTTACAAATGTACAAAAGCTTTAAAAAACGCGGAATTATAAATAACAATAATAGCTGTTATGATAGTGATGTTACTTATGAAATATATTCTGTCTTAACAAACTCGGTAAAAGAACAGCACTAGAAAAGTACGACAAGCAGTAAACATACCTTTCGATGTCGTATTGTCGTACATTAGTTTTGTGTGGAAACCAACAACAAAATGTACAACGACTTCGTACCAAAGTGCGACAATACGACAATAGGACATGTACGAGACCTTGTGAATCGGCCAATTTTCTTACAAAAATTCCTTTTTGTTTAAGTACCTTTTCTTAAAAATAAAATAACACCTTTTATTTACTTTTCTTGAGATTAGTAGCCTTTTTGAAAACATGTAAATTTTCTTCAAAAAGTACCCTTTTCCTAAAAAGATTTCCACTTCTTTAAAAAGTATCTGTTCGTAAAAAAAGTAATTTTTTGTAAAAAAGACAATCATACTCTTATGCCTTTATCCTACAGCAAGTAATTCTTCTTAATAGTAGTACCTTTTCTTAAAAAACCATTTGTTAATTAAAGAAGTACCTCTTTTTAAAAGAGGGCCTTTTCGAGAAAATATAATACATATTAGTACAAAAAGGACCTAAAATTATACTTAAAAAAAATAGATTCTAAAAAAAATTTCTATAAGACCCATTTAAATTATCGCATTTTCAACGGGCGTCTTAGGCGTGTTGGAACTAAGTAGTACGTAATATATAGTGAAAGGAACTTCGTTCCAACCAGGTGTCCCCTGGCACCTCAGCTGATTTTTTTTATTTATTCGTCTTCAAATGCCAATACTGTTGCAACCAAATCAACTTTTTTTCGACCAGAACACAAACAAAAGCTTTCGTTCGAAATCGAGAAACTGGCTGTATGTCATTTCCACTATAAAAAATATTTCCATAATTCTATCCTTAACATTAGTCTTCATATACATCCTTCTGTGAAGGGTAATGGATAATTCGTTTTCACCGAAATCGTTCCCAGTCCTCCTTAACAATAATGCTGGTCTCGTTTAAATAAAGCATTTCTTTTCGGCACTGAAGGCTATTTTACGGTAAGCTTAGACTTGTTTCAAAGGATCTAACGATATATATGGAAGTCCATAAGTACAAATGAACGTATGTTCGTTTTGCTTTGAACAAAATTGCCGTTTACTCACGACTATTTGCCGTATTCAGGAAAACATGTATTGTCACAATGGTAAAATGAAATTTAGGTTATGTAGAAAGGACCGCCATACAGACAAACAGGTTGGTTACACGTATGCATTGGACAAACACACATACGTTCATTTGCACACAAATATACACACTCGACTTCTTGTGTGAGCATATTTTAGTCAGACAGTTGTATGTCAATGTATGAAATATACTCGTATATTGCGAAGAGTAGAGGAAGGGAAACAACTTGACTTCCGTTTACTTTTTATAATATGATGATTTCTTTTTCCCACTGCTCCCTGCCATAGCTCGGATTTATCTGGGAGCGTTTTTGTTTTGCCTCGCCAAGCTTAAGGTTTATACGCCAACGTCCTTTTTCATAGTTGTCGTCGTTTTCTTCATCTGTTTTGGTTTCTTCTTTTTCCATTTTGTTGTTGTCTCGTTATTGTTGTAGTAAATAAGTCTGTTTACATACTTAACCTATATAATATAACTTTTTTTTACGATTTTCCTGAAATACAAAGACAGGGATGGGGGAAGGAAGTGAGCACAGAAGATAGAGAAATTATTAGATTTCCTTGGGATATTTGTTATACACATGACAGCATGTCTTTGGCAAAGTAAACAGCTATGACATGGCCAAAAGACAACGAGCTAGCAAGTAAACAAGCCAACGAGCGAGCGAGCGGGGTGGATTAGATTGAATTGGATTTTCGCAACAAAAAAAGAAAAAAGAAACTCTGAATGTCTGTATAACTAACTGACTGACTGTCTCGTTATTTATGAATATTAAATCTAAAACAAAGATATAAATTCCATAACACTTATTTATACAAAAAGGCAGTAAACGTTTCGACGCAGCATAAATGTCCTCGTATCCTGGTTACAAAATAGAAAAGTAAAACCTACTACATTTCGTATACTCGTATGTATTTAAAGAGAGGATGCTTCGAAAGTTACTCGTACCTAAACGACAAATGTGATATGACTGTCGCATATCAAAAAAGTTTCTTAAAATTGTGTTATTTGGGTAAAGTCTATGAGGTTGTCGATGTCATAGATTTCTTCTAACATATGATGTTGTGTTATATCAGAAAAAACCTACTGGAGAAGCAGGAGAGTATTTTTTTTTAAAAAAGAAGGAAAAATTTTATTTTTTGATGCCGCCATTTCGAATGCAATGTATCTCATCGGATGTAACTATTGAAAACTTAAGTAGCTAATAAATACAGACAGTTTTGCAAAAACTTTTGATAGAAAAAGTTTTCTCTGATATGGCAACTTGTTTTTGACATGAAGTTAGAAATTTTGAAATTTTCAAAAATTTGTACATTTTGATTCTCTACATTAATTTTTTGGATTCGTTATTAAAACGTCAAAGTAGTAAAAGTGGCAAACTGTTTCCATAAAACACCCAACGTCTTTGCTATGCTTTCCGCTATAGCCAGAGGCGATTGCGAAATACTTGGTATGATAAAGGTGAGTGATGACTTACATTTCACCAGATCTGTAAGCGAGAATGGAAGCAGTAGTGGAACTGCGTTTCAGAGAAAGCAAGTTAGGCTACTAGTGAATAGCAAACCACCTTAAGAATATAAGGTTAAATGTGTTGGTCTACGAAGGAGTAAATGCCATTGATGGTGCAATGGTTAGTTCGCGCACCTCTTGTACATAAGAACGTGGGTTCGATCTCTGCGACATTCTTCTCGTTTAGTGACGGTTACACTATCGAGTAATTAGGCATGATAAGGCTTATCAAAAGCAGTTTGGAACCAGTGTAAAACTTAAAGGCCACATCATTGAGTGTAAAACTAGAAAGCACACAGTTCACTGATAGTGAGAAGCTCTCCCCAGCTCCTTTATCAGATGTAATGACAAACTGTGTTTATTGGAATGAAGTTCCTTATGGCACGTTGCGGAATGGGGGCTAAATGAAGAAATTGTAAACAACCTTTTTTTACTACTTTCTTACAACGTATTATTATCAACTATATTGGGTATTTTTGGTTTGGTTTGGTTTAAAGGGAAGTTTTCTAGGTGGAGCCTGTGTATTACATATTGTAGTTTTAAACCCAATAAAAAGTAAATTTATATAAGCCACAGTGCAAGACTGGCAATTCCATGAAACACAACCCTGAGCATGGAATTACAATGTCGACCATATCCATCATGTTCACTTAAACTGTCCCTATATTAACATCACATTTTATTCGAACATATGTCTCACATACATACTCATCGGTTTCCCTATAGTCCTTTTTTGTATCAAAGTTTAATAATACCGAAAGAGGTCAGTCCCTAAATGAAGTTGTGGATTCCAAAGTATCCCTTATCCATCTGCAATTGACGCACATCCATACATAGAATTGGGATTGGTTTAACTATTGTCACTTTAATCGGGATACCAGCCTGCATGAAAATTTCAATATATGCTGGTATATTCAATATCATGATTTAGGGTGTTTCTATGTTTCCATATAGAATTGTAACATATTGTGCTAATTTGACTATGTTTTGTAGATCCCCATAGACATTTGATTGAGGGGCAACCACAAAAAAACGTGCCTAGTTTACTGATTCACAAGATAACCCTCGTATACTTTGATAATCGAGTTAAATATTTAAATAAAATCTGCTGAGAAATCTAAAATTTTCCAAAACAAAACACAAATTTCATAAATGAACCTTTTTTTTGGATGTGCTATTTTTTCTTTTTGTTGGTCCTTCCATCACATTCAAACACAAATGTCATCAGCATACGTGCTTAAAATTTGTAAAAACTAAAAAGCTGATTTGAACCTGAGGAGAAGGAAAATATGAAGGGACACACACCACACGTCTTTAGAAGTTGTTTTGTTGTTGATTGTTTCAACAGGAAAAGGCTTTTCAGGCTTAAACAGTTGTCAACACAACGCCTTTCAAGTGCGTTAAAACCACAAAAAACACATCAAAGTGAGCGAAGAAAAAAAAATAACGCTCCGTTAAACGCTGATCCACCAACCCACTTTCACACTTAAACAGGACTCTTCGCAATGCTTTTAAGGACAACAACACTTAAACAGTTATAAATACAAAGCGTACACTCACACACACTCTCGCTCTCTCACACACATTTTAGAGATCTACAAACACATAAAACAAAATCTGAAAATGGGGTCAGTACCTGTAAAGAGCCTCCGCCACACAAGAACAATATAATAAGTAAAAGAAAACCACCTAAAAGAAAGGCAAGTGGTTGGGCTTTGATGGGGGTAGTAAAGATGATGATTGTGTTGGCGGTGGTGGTGGTGGCGCTGGTAGTGGTAGTGGTGGTCTCGACTAACAAATGAATGCAATTTGTGAAAAATGGTGACAAAATTGTGACTTAATTCACAGGGCGCTGTATCACAAAATATGGGGCATTTTCAGTCCATGTGCAACTGCAATTCCCCCTTCGACACGGAAGGCGAAAGAGTTAGAGAGCGGCACACGTGCGTATGACTTAATTGCATTTGCTGCACTTGAAGAAGACTCCATCATAAACGGAGATAAAAGGCCAACAAAAGGCAATGAGACAATAGCTTTAGAATAAATGATATCGATAGCTCTGATAGGGATAATGGTGCACAAGATTTATGACTCAAAATGCCAGAACTGAAAGTTTATACTTACAAGATGTGACAAAAATAAATAATAGTAGATTGTAGAGAACTGCTTATTGTGATAATACGACAGTTATGCAGAAATTTAATATTGACTACACACTGAACAATAACGGCCCCAGCAACATATTGTAGGAACCATGTACATGTTTGCAAGTATTGTTCTTGCGAATTGAAGACGTGCTGATTTTTTCTTTAGTGTCTGTCACGTTTTTGTATTCAACAGATTTCAACAACAAAAAAACACAGTTGGGTCACAAATACATATATTATAACGTATTAATCATAATGTCCCAAACATGTTATATTGCATAGCAAGCTACAAATACGTTATATTTGCACCCAAACAACAAAATGTGACAAAATTTTCAACGTGTACACAGGTTTCTAATAATTGGGTACCCAATCTGGACAATCATGACTATAAAAAGGTAATTAGATATTTAATCAAATTCCTGAAACATTCCTAAAACAGCGGTAGGGACTGAAGTATCTGTTCATGACGGATTTCTACAGTCGTAGAAAATTAATACCAAAAAAACTATATTTTCGCATTTCATCCCATGATGAGGAGAAAACTTGGCTCAACCAGAGAGCTGCGACCTTTTTAGTTTTACACTCACTGATTGGAACCTTCAGTTTTCGCCGGTTCCGAACGGATTTTTTGAGATACGTTATGATGGCATATTATTTGATAGTGTCACCCGCCGTCACTAATCGAGATGACCGTGCACACTGGGACAGTTTTAAAATATGACCGGACAAAATTAATAACGTTGCTGTTTTTGGCTTTAAAGGTATCAAAATCATTAGTCGGTAGGTTTATGAGGGTGCTGAGCTCATTTCTGGCATAGCTTTTTCCATCGGGGGAGGGGGTGGAGTTATGGGGGGGAGTGGTTAATAAAAAAACGTTATGAGTATCGTTTCATAGGTTTTTTCATGCTCCGGTATCATTTTTGCAAATATTTTTCGATTACGATTTCCATATCTAATCTAACGGAGGGAAGGGCATGTGTAATTTTACCTTTTCCATAAAAAGTATTTTCTTAACCCTTTGACGACCATAGGTAAACATATTTGCCACAGCATTTTTCGACGATACTTTTTAATAGGTGCGAGATAGAACAAAAGTGTCTATGACGGAAATGTACTCAATACTTGGGGCTACAAAAATAAGGTACATAGTTTTTACCCCCCACCCACCACTTTTTCTGTACAAGCCACTAAATTTGAAGTCGTCATTGAGGGTTCAAATCAAGGAGAAATGCAGCCAATCCCACTGCGGAAGAACCAATGCCATCCAACTTCACACCCATCTCGTACCACTATAATGATTCCACCGCAAACAGTGTTCCGGTTTACTCAACCACTTCACTATACCCCACCAACTTTCACTGGATTAGGAAAGGAGTGTTACTATGCCCACTCTCATGTAGTGAAACCAACTGTTCCTCAACATAAAGAAATCCCCCGGCATTTGATGTTTTCAATGCTGTTTGTAGTTTTGAAGGTAAGTTTTATTAAAAATTTACTATTTTATCTGCGTCAACATATATTATTGTTTTATAGAATTTTGTGCAAATGTCGTTATACAGTCGAATCTGTATGCGTCTCAAAAGGGACGATTATTTCATTTGAATACAACTGAGTTCAAGGCCTATTTAGGTATCATAAGACGCATGAGCTTGGTTAAACTTCCAAGCATTCGTTTGTATTGGTCAACAGACCCTACGTTTCATCAAACTCAAGTAGCAGATATTATGACTCATAAGCGATTTGAGAATATCACAGCCAACCTCCACTTCACCGATAACAATACAGCGGATAGTAGGGATCGCGCAAATAAAGTTCGGGCACTATTTGATCACATAAATAAATAAGGTAATGCCTGACGCATACACATACTCCAAAAGACTATCTATAGAGGAACACATGGTTAAGTTCAAAGGCCATAACTCCATGAAGTAATACATGAAGGATAAACCAGTATCCTGGGGTTTCAATGCTGTGATGCTGAAATAGGATTTTGGAACGAAGTTCCTTATCGCACGTTGCTTTTAACTACTTTACTTTTTTTTAACTACTTTACTACAACCCATTATTATCAACTATATTGGGTACTTTTGGATTGGTTTGGTTTAAAGGGAAGTTTTCTAGGTGGAGCCTGTGTATTGCATATTGTAGTTTTAAACCCAATAAAAAGTAAACTTAGAAAAGCCAAAGTGCAAGACTGGCAAATCCATGAAACACAACCCTCAGCATGGAATTACATTTGGCAGCACTCTTAACCCTAGTCCTTATACCCGGATACAGGTGTTGCCAGTATGTATCTCCTAGTAATGTACCTCCTAAACCGGTTAAGAAGTTTTGCTGAAACTCCGGATCTAGGCAGATGGTGCAAATCTGCGATGATTGACACCTCAGCTACTGTCCTAGCTCCAGGCACTGAGAAGCTATGAATGAGCCTCCAAAGTCGAGACCCCCCAAGAACGTAAATCCAAGTACAGGTGTACTTTGTTAATGTTAATGCAAATTTATGAACATAATCAAAGAATGCTTTTGTGTTAGTAATGTAAATTTATATTTTTATTTTTATATTGTAATAATAATAACATTAATATTATAATAATTATTTATTATATCTTTTATATAAATTTTGTCCCCTTATTGCAAATTTCGCACACAGGCGAAGTGTTTGAATGCTGCAAACATATTGGCCGTTTATGTATGACGCGAATATAACACATGTTGCAGCTTCCAACCTGGGATTTATTTCCCCGCCCATCAGCTTCTGCAGACGTTGATAGTAAAGCGTCAGCTCTTTCTTGTAAAGCCCTACTTATACAGCTCGCTATTCCAAGTTTCGTGTTGAAGTTGCGCATTTCCTGAACATTAACTGGCCGCTCTTCAATGGCCAGCATACAAAGTTCCTTGGCGAGCTGGCGAAGAAAGCGTTTACGCCTCAACTTACTGTATGTTATGTTAGTATTATTTTCAAAGTATATGATGTACGCTGCCAATGCCGTGAAATCACTTAACTATATTTAAAAAATAGAGATAAAGACCAACGCTTTGTCTGCCTTTGGAAAGTGTATTCTCCAAATAATTGGTCCATAACGTCCACTCCTCCTTTTGGTCGATTATAAATTTCAATGATTTCTGGTTTGCCGCTAGTGCTGGCGGCATCGTCATCATGCTTTGATGATAATATAACAACTGCCTTGCTTTTGAGGATATGGAAATGTTGGGCATAAAACCGAAGACTGCCGACTCCACGGGGCAATCTTCATTTGCCAACATTTCCTTGGGTATAAACGAGCTTTTTTCGCACAGTTCCAACCGTTGTTAAATTCTTCGACCATAAGTTTTGAAACAAATTGAGGTTTATAAAAAAATTGTCCATTGTTATATTACGTCCGCTTCCACGAAAGCGGCTTACCAAATCCTTATCAACGAGTTCACCCTGACTACTTTCCCGTCCCGTAACAGCTTGGCAGGTATATATTTGCCGTTGAAGTGGGTAAAAGTTTTTAGCATCACATAACCCCCACACTTTGTTACTATACTTTGCCGGTTTGGATGGAATGTATTGCGTGAAGCGGGTACGGCTGAGGTAGGGAAACAACTGCTCGTCCACGGTAAGGTTTACACTCGGTTTGTACAATTGTTAGAATAGAACAAATGTAAATATGTATGTATTTGTCACAGTTGCAACTTTTTAGCCTTGTGATTTAGTTGACATTGGTACACAATGCCAATAAAAAAAATTTTGACTTTTTAGGATGTTGACAAAATAGATTGTTGGTTATCCCGAACACGTTGTATTCTTATGACCACTTAAAATGTTCGTAAGCATATTCAGCTTCAAAATCGCATTAAAAAAATTCATTTTTCTTCGAAAATATGAAGAAAATCGGAAAAAATTGATACTGGCCACACCTGTACTTGGGTATACGTTCTCGTAGTAAAAGTTGGCTATAAGGACTAGGGTTAAACTCGTACTTTTGGTTTGTGTCCAGACTAACATAAATATTTCTGGTTTAATCAGAAATTTTCTAGGTGGAGCCTGTTTATAACATATTGTAGTTTAAACCGAATAAGTAGTAAATTTAGGAAAGCCAAAGTTAAAGAAGTGTAAAAAATTAACATCTTAAAGAAGTACCTTTGCTAAAAAAAAAGTAAATTTTCTTACAAAAAGTACCTTTTCTTAAAAAAAAAAGTAATTTTTTAAATAAGTACCTTCTCTTAAAAACGCACATTTTCTTACAACAAATTGCCTTTTCTTAAAAAACTAAATTTTCTTTAAAGAGTACCTTTTTTGTAAAACAAAATAACTTTTCTTGAGATAAGTACCTACCCTTAAAATTGTATCTGTTCCTTCGTAAAAAAAGCTTTTCTTCAAAAAAAAAATACCTTCTCTTGAAAAAAATACGTTTTCTTACAAAAATTCCTTTTCATAAAAGTACAATTTCTTAAAAATAGAAATGTTTGGTTTTCTTGAGATAAGTTGGCTTCCTGAAAATAAGTAATTTTTCTTAAAATGATGATAATATAATTTATCATAAAAAGTACCTGTTCTTAAAAAAGTTTTTTTTGTAAAAACAATTCATACTCTTAGGCTTTTTCTTAGCTTAGTGACGGCGACACTATCGAGTATTCAACCATGAAAAAGCTTCTCAAAATACCGTTCGGAACTGGTGTAAAACTGAAGGAGCCAATCAGTGAGTATAAAACTAGAACGCGCACAGCTTACTGGTTTGTGACAAGCTCTCCCCCTTTCACGGGATGTAACGGGAAACCATTTTTTTTTCATTTTAATAATAGAAGTACCTCTCATCAAAGAAAGTACCTTTTCGGGAAAATGTAATTCATATTCTTAAAAAAGGGGCCTAAAAATATACCTTTTTTTTGAAAACAAATACATTCAATAAATAAAAAATTTCTTAACAAAAGTTTATCATTTTACCAGGTCCATTTAAATTACAGTATTTTTCAACATGCGCCTTAGGTGTGTTGGAACTAACTTGTATATAATATATAGCGAAAGGAACTTCGTTCCAACCGGGTGTCCCCTGACACATCATGTAGTTTTTTGTATGCCGTGGATATATACACCGGCAAAAAGCAATTTGTTGATCATGGTCTTGGTGAAGTATTGTGCACCAGTTCTCTGAACCGCTCGCACAAAAAGGAGTCCAAGTGTATTTTGATAACTTTTTTACCAGTATAAATGTGATGAGTATTCTCCAAGAAAATGACATAATGGCTTGTGGAACAATTCGGAGGAATCGGAAAAATTTTCCTAAAAAATTTCCGACTGCTAAAGAAATGAAAAGGGGAGATATTAGCTATTTTGTAGCAAATGGAATTACCTTATCTCAAACTTCATAGGCCCGACCGAAGTTTTTCAAGTCAAACCGCAATGCAGGACAAGCTGACAAAGTTTATGTGAAATGTCATGGTGTTATTCGTCATTATAATAAAGGAATGGGCGGGGTGAATCTGATGGATCAAAAAAAGTGTATTACGAGTACGATCGCTGAAGCAAATGGCGCTTTTTATTTGAACTTATGTAGGGTCAAATTTGTTTGACACTCATATTGTATGGCAAAGGATTAAGAAAATTAAAAAAAAATTCAAATCTCTTTAGCCAAAAAAGTCTGGTCGTCAAAGGGTTAACAAGGTTTAACGTTTTAAACTTTTCTACCAACTTTATTACGACTATAAAATAAATAAAAAGTTTGAAAAGTTTGTTTCGTAACCATTCAAGATTTATTTGGACCTAAAAAAAAAAAATTCGTTTAAACAAAATTTATATCATTATTTTCAACATTTTCATCATCGTCGTCTTCGGTGCTTTCCTCGAGCTCTTCCGCTGCATTTTCACACATTTCTTCTTCTTGGTTTGCGGTCATTTCTTCTACTTCTGCGCAAAGTAATGTTGAAACCTCCACCGGAATATCTCGTTTTGTTTTTTTTTTGTCCTTAAATAAGAAATTACAGGGTTAGACTCTACTAGCAGCATGTGGATTAAATCGGTTGTGGTGGCATTCCTGCTGACCTTCCTGTGTGTTGCTCAACCGAAAGTGCTTATAATTTTTAATACTAGCTTCTTGAGTTTCTTCGGATAAAACGCCTATTTGTAAAATAGCAGCCTGGATGGCCTCCGAGACGTGTACCAAAATCTTATGAACGATGGGAGGCATTCTGTGTCAGTTGTACTTTTCTATGTAAAGTTCAGCTGTTTTTTTTAGTGAAATCGCCAAAAGCTTCAGCATTCATCTTTTTCCACTTGATAAAGTCTGCATAATTATACTAAATCTATCTAGCAGATTCTTTTCGAAGGGTGTGATATCAGCTGCATTCTGAGCGTTCGCGAAAAACAGCCTCGTAACGTTCCCTGTGTTAGAGGTCTACAATCACCCAATCAACATTTAAATTTTACACTCAGTATCCAAATTTTAGTTTGACATTTTATGGTATTGCCAAACCTAAATTCCAACACAGTGATGTATGTATTTAGCTTTACACTGAAAAAAAAATCAATTCTTACACAAGTATTTTATAATTAAATATGAAATCAAAAACTGGACCAAAGTTTAAAAAAAAAAAATTCTTCAGCATATGGTAGTAAAGGGTAACGAAATAAAATCAGTGACTTCGGTTAGGGTCTAAAGTGTTCAGAATTGAAAATCGCGCGCTGGTCCTAGTTGGTCCTAATTTTTGTCGGTCCACAAAAGATTAAAATACGTCATATATTTAGTCAATTACTTTCATTGCCACTGAACTAGAAACATTAAGTAAATTAAATTAACTTAATATACAATTTCGTAGCTCTTTTAACACAAAATAAAATGTTTAAAACAACCAGAAACATAACCTACATATACCACACATCTACTAAAAATAACCCAATATTAGCCTGCATGCATGTATTGAAACAGTATTCAATTTCAGGTCCCTGCCTGATGAACAACGTTCATGGAACTTTCAAAACAGTTTTAATAGTCACTTATTTTATCTGGGCTACTGCTTCGATTTTTGGAATTTTGTCCGGTCAGTTTTTAAATCTGTCCCAGTGTGCGGTGGTGGAAAGATGTGTTAGGTTGTTAGACCAGATGTCGAACCTAAGTTCTCATGTACAACAGTCGCGCACATCAACCTCTGCACCACCTGTGGCTGACAGTCTATATTGGACTCAATCATTAAGTCGTCGTACAAATATCGGTAGCACCCTTGTACAAAGATTGTATTTGGTCTTTCGACCTTTGTTTTACTAATAAATAATACAAATATTTCGACCTTTAGGTGAATATTGCGTCTTATTTCCAATAGTTCGCTACGCCATTGGATAGCGTCATCAGGAAATGTGAACAATGGTGATATATCGAATATAAAAGCAACACTGATCTCATGCTCGAAACTTGGGATTATTTAACGTTTTACTATTATTTCTCCGTGGTTCAAATCTGTGAAGTATCACTACGACATCTTATTAAGTTTACCCACACCTATACATATCATCTCAAGGAATTGCAGACTTAAACGGAATTTTAAATTTGTTGCACTCACGAACTTGACGACCCTTATCGATACATTTCCCCTTTGAAGGATTAAAAATATCTCAGTTACCAGTTACAGCCCCTGTAGATTTAAGAGAGACCTATCCATAATTAGTCAACTGTTCGCCCTCTAATTCATGGCTTGAGTGATTGGCATCAATAGTTTTACACCGAATTAGAATGATGTTTGCTTTAGCGAAAAAAACTCACACAAGTGAATTTCTATATTCAAATAGATTTTGAGAAACAAATTTTGAACGAAGTTCCTTATGGCACATTGCGGGATGGGGGCTAAACGGAACAAAATTAAAGAAGTTTTTTTTTAACGCTATTATGCTAGAACCCAGGATTATCAACTATATTGGGTACTTTTGCTTTGGTTTGTGTCTACACTAACATATGTTGGAAAACTTCTTGTTTAATTTGAAGTTTTCTAAGTGGAGGCTCTAACCAATATTTAGTATATATTGTAGTTTCGAACCCAATAAAACGTAAATTTAGAAAAGCCAAAGTGAAAGAAGTTTAAAAAAAAGGACATTTCCTTAAATAAATGCCTTTTCTTAAAAAAATTAAATTTTCTTAAAAAAATAGCTATTCATATTCTTAAACAAAGTACATTTACATAAACAAAGTACATTTGTACAAAAGTACAAATACCCTATCTAAAAGAAGTACCTTTGCTTAAAAAAAGTAAATTTTCTTACAAAAAGTACATTTTCAAAAAAAGGTACTTTTTTTAAAATAAGTATCTACCTTTTCTTAAAAAATTACATTTTCTTACAACAGATTGCCTTTTCTTAAAAAGTACGTTTTCTTTGAAGAGTAAATTTTTTGCGAAACAAAATAGCTTTCATTGAGATAAGTACATAGTCTGTAAAATGTATCTATTCTGGAAAAAAAGGACCAATTCTACAAAAAAAATTTCCATTTCTTAAAAAAAAACCTTTTCTTCAAAAAATACGTTCTCTTAAACGAATAGGTATTCTTAAAAAAAATTTTTTTGTAGAAGTATATTTTCTTAAAAATAAATAACCAATATTCTTCGAGCTTGAGGTCAGATTTGCTGTTCTTGTTTTTACTTTCCTTGATATTTCGCTACTCCATTGTGTAGCATCATCAGGAGATATAATCAATATTTAACAATTAAAACCAAATAGCAATTGTGAAAAAATGATGTCTATATAAATAAGGTTGAAAAAATTTTCCCGCCTTTTTCAAAATTTTCTGAACTTACACAAACACAAATAATGTACGTAAAAAGTTCATATAAATTAACCTTGTCTTTAGTTTATTTTTTGTAGTCCCTACATATACTTTGTTACAAACCTCGTTGTCATTCCCTTTACAAGGTATTCTATATAGTATAATATACATCTAAAATTTGTCCAAACTATCCGTTGTTTTACTAAATATTCTACCTACTGTGTTATATGTTTTACGTGCTATCCTATAATTCTTGTCGTCAAAAATTTGTGACTTCGCCAACCTATCAGTTATTCGAGGTATGTAGGTTATTGATTTGAAAATTTTCGGCTCATCCGTAGTAACTCTGTTAGGTTGTCCTTTATCCTCTTAAAAATAAAATAATGTCTCTTCTTTTCTTTTCTCTTCTTTTCTTTTCTTTTCTTTTCTTGAGATAAGTAGCCTTTCTGAAAATTAGGACATTATCTTAAAAAAACTTTTTCCTATAAAGGGTACCACTTCTTTAAAAAGTACCTGTTCTTAAAAAAAATTCATCTTTGTAAGAAACTTCATACACTTATGGCTTTTTCTTACAGAAAGTACTTTTTCTTAAAAGTAGTACCTTTTCTTAAAAAAGCATTAGCTTTTAATAACAGAAGTACCTCTCCTTAAAAAAGGGCCTTTTCGGGAAAATGTAATACATATTCTTGCAAAAAAGACTTGTTTAAAAAAAAAAAAACATTCTAAAAAAAATTCTTAAAAAAGTTTATCATTTTACGAAAGGTATCTTTTCTTAAAGATCCATTTAAATTATCGTATTTTCAAAGGGCGTATTGGAACTAAATGGTTTCCCGTTACATCCCATGAAGGGATTAGGGAGAGCTTCTCACAACCTGTGAGGTGTGCGCGTTGTAGTTGTACACTCACTGATTGGGACCTACAGTTTTACACCGATTCCGAACGGTATTTTGAAACCTACCACAGCATCCAGTTTTGACCCAGTATCCAGCTTCGAACCATCATTACAGAAGTGAAAATGTCATCCATTCCCTGGCATGGCTCCTTTTCAACCCTTTGCTTCCATAAATCACATTACATCCCATGAAGGAATAGGAGAGAGCTTCTAAGAATCAGTGAGATGTGTGCTTGTAGTTTTACATTCAGTGATTTTACACCGGTTCAGAACGGTAGTTTGATACACTTATTATTGGCTAAATAATCCATTGTGTCGCCGTCACTAAGCGAGGTGACCGAAGTCGAAATGCGGTGTAAGGTGCTCCGAGTACAGATCGAACCTGAGTTCTCATGCACAAGAGCTGCGCACACGACCATTGCACCACCGACCACCAAATGTTTATCTTAAAGGTAGATGTCATGTTGTGCACATCTGAAGCAGTAGGCAAAGTTGGTTTTTCACAACATTTATGTTAATTGCAGACGGAAAGGGATTACAAATCAATAATAAGCAACCAAAAATATAAATATTTAAAAAAATTTAGATTAATTGCATTCCTAAAACAGGGTGTCTCTGTAAGATTCCACTTTTTATATATAGTTTTTTTTGTGCAACTCTGAAATTTGCCAGCTGCCTCGTATGGTTATTCATTAAACACATTTTTATATTTTTATTTATTAAAAATGGAGCCCTCTGCGAATGAATAACGCGTTGTAATTGTGAAAATTGTTTACAAAAGTTTGGAAAGTTACGCAGAGATCGCTCGCAAACTTCGAAGAATTTTCAGTCGAGAATGTGCAGCTAATGTGACAACTATTGACAACAGAGATCCAAAAAAATGTAGTACCTGGGTCGGTTAAGGAGAGTAAGACTCTTATCCCTCAAGGCACCGGTCAGTCTCTTGAAAACATTGCTACACACATTTGTCTTTTTTTCATGTTTAGATGCAAATATAACGTGTGTGTGGCTTGTCACAAATATAGTAACTAGTGGCCAAATACATTGTGCTTGCTATTCAATATAACGTGTTTGGGACGCAATGATTAATAGGTTATAAATATGTTTTAGTGACCCTAATGTGGCTTTGTTTGTTGGAAACTGCAGGAAATACTGCTGTAATAATGAAAAAAAAAGAGCCAGGTCTTTAACTCACGAAAACAATGCTGACAAATATGTACATAGTTCCTGCAATATGTTGCAGGGGCCGTTATTTTTTAGCGTGTACTGTAAGCGAGAGTGCCGCCGAAACCCCGAAAACATCAATGTGGCAACATTTTCAACTATTACAAATTTCACGAAGCTCTACGTAGCGAATTTGGACAAAAGACCTGCACCTTCATGGATACAAAATTCAGCTTACTCAGGAGCTCAAACCAGCAGACCATCGAAGTGCCGCCAATTCGTTCAATGGGTTATGGAGCAAACTGAAGTCAATGCCAATTCTAATACAAAATCATTTTCTTCTATGAAGCGAATTTCCATCTAAATGGCTTCGTGAATATACAAAGTTGTTAAACTTGGGGTTCAGAGAATTCTCATGCAATCCACGAGGAACAAATGCAGCCCACAACGAGCAACTGTCTGGGGCGGATTTTGGGCGTCGTGATTGGGCATTACTTTCTTGAAGATTAGGACGCAGTTGCAGGGACTGTGAATGACATTACTTACCGGAACATGATAACAGAGGTTCTGTGGCCTTAACTGGACGTCATGGATCTGGACGACAGCAACACGGTGCCACCTGTCACACCACGAACGAGACAATCCATTTGTTGCAACAACGCTTTCCAGAACTAATTATTACAAGAAATTCTTATGTGAACTGGCCACCAAGATCATGCGATTTAACGCCGTGTGATTTCTTTCTTTGTGGTTTTGTGAAATCTCGGGTTTATGCGAATAAACCAGAAACAATTCCTGAGCTCAAATCTGAGATCCAACGCGTCATAGATGAGACACAGCTACATCTCTGTGAAAAAGTAATGGAAAATTTCATGGAAAGAATAATGGCCTGTCATTAGACCCTTGTGGGGCTTTTTGATGGATATTTTATTTCAGACCCAATCGAAACACGTCTTCTTTACAATCCAATAAAAAAAATTGCATTTATCTCAAAAAGTTATTTTAAAATTAAAAAGTACATCCTTACTGAGACACTCTTTAGTTCCGTGACCATAGGAACTGGTGATCGATAGAAATTGTTGATTGTCAATTGTCACCATATTAAAAAAATAGAATAATTGGATTCCTAAAACAGTCTACTGCAAGTTTATCCTCACGCCTATAAGAGCCAGAAATCATTATGCAATTCGTCTCGCTTAACAGACAATAACTCCTGCTCCCTCCTTTGCTGGCGCTTCACAAACAGCTGCAGCTGTTTTATAACATTATTTTGTTTGTCAAATGTTTAATGTTTTCTTCTTTATTTTACATAAAACGTATAAACAAATCCATATACGTATTCATGAAAATCCTGCATCATAACTGTAAACATATATGGATATATTGTATGCGAGATTATGCCCATATCATTGTATCATAACAATTTTACGGCTTCAGAGTCAAGTCTGTACAAGCGGCGGTTGTGACACTCCTCCATATGTTGAACATTTAGTTTATTTTATATTTATATAGAAATTTAGGTTTTTGGGGTTCATAAACAAAAATCGATGGATCTCCTGCCCCCCACCACCACCTACTACTACTCTATTCCAACACATACAATATTTATATGCTCCTACAGTATTGAGTGCATATGTGCTCAAATATTATTACCATTTGGGTTTGCAAGGAAAAACAGAATACAAACGAATCGACAAACAAAAAATTGGTCATATTTTGTCGGAATTATACTCGAATATTATGGTCTATATACTAGATACACATATACATACATATTTGTTGTATGGCTTTAAGTGTCATTTTGTTTTATTCAATAACTTTATTAAAAACCATCGATGCTGCCATGGACCATAAATACAACAGAAAATTGGTGAAATCGTTTGTTTATGGAGAATAGGAAAGCGCTATATAAAAAAAATAAACATGTATAACATATGATCTAGTCAGAGACCAATTGATCTAAGTACACAAAACAAAAGACTATAGAAAATTGGAATAGTTGTTTGCAACTTCCGTGTATGTTCAAATAAATTTGATGCGAGGTTTTTAAATACGATGCTTCATGAATACACCTTCATTGTGATGATTATAAATGAACTGGCGTCTTTAATTATGGCAAGATCTATTAGTTTTAATTGCATTAAAGTCTCAAAATTAATAAAATGTGGAGTTAGCTTAATTGTCATCTGAGTAGCGCATATATTGACAATTTCATAAAAATATTTGTTGGATAAGTGGTGAAAGATGTGGTAGCAGTTCTATTTGTAGCAACAAAAATATTTTTATTTTTGGTTATAAAATATTGGTAGAGATTTCACAAAGAGTGAAAAAATATATAGTTTTATTTGACATGTTGAAATGTTTAGAAATCGAGGTGAGTTCCGTTACTTTATGGTAGGTAGACTGCATCATTCTCAATTTTGTTAACAAAATATAAAAGTTTTCAAACAATTTCCTGAGGTTGACTTTATTTTGTGGATTTTAGTTACAGAGCTGTCACCAACATTTAAACATTTTTAAATTTTAAAATTGTTGTTAAGACTTTATTAACGCTACTGTCTACGATAATAAGGAAACATTCACCTTTCTTTAGAGGGGGCAAAAGATACGGCGGGTAAAGGTAACAAATAAATTTGAAAATTGTAAGTTCTGTTGGATTTTTGTCTACGAACACTTGAAATTGAACAAATTTATCAATATGTATCAAAACACGTGTTACATCTTTACCAATTCCCCAGCCACAATTTATGTTTGCATTTGTGTTCTGGGCCATTTCGTAGTAACTACAAAAAATTGAAGATATTTTAAATGACACCAAAGTATTATTGAATTGAGACATTTCATGGAAGCTTATTGAATAAGCGCACAAACACCTCCGCAGAAAAGCACTAGAAGTAGAGATGAACGATAATTTGGGAGTAGTGATTCAATAACCGTGATTGAAAAATCACTGATTACTGGTCGTTCCTCTTTTGATGTTCTTTTATTGATATCGTTCTTTCGATATTTTCGTTTTATTGTAACGAAGTTCTTTATCACACGTTGCGAGATGAAAATAAAAAAATCCAATGAGTGTTCGAACTCACGGGTGATGTGTTAACACCTCTTTGTTACACGGTACCTGTTCGATTTCTATGAACACATGAGTAAATATTACATTGGAAAATAAAAAACAGCGTTCAATCATATGATGACGTTTCATTTAAATAATATAAATATATATATATATATTTAAAGACCAGCGCAAGTATGTACATTAGGGTGTCCCAAAAAGGAAAAATTTTTTTTGCTCACGCGTTTTTTGATAGATTTTAGGGTAAGGAAATTTTGGGTTTTTTTTTAAAATTTTTTGGAAGTGATTTAGAGGTCGCAGAAATTGGTTTTTTGTCAAAAAACGTGGTTCCCTGCCATATTTTATAAATAATTTAAGATTTTGTCATTATATAATTTTTTTTTAGATCTTAAGTTAACAGTTCAAAAGAAAAACGCCCAATCTTTCATTTTATGGTCAAAAACCGCCAGGTTTGTCAGCGATTTTTTCCTTATGGCAGATTAAACTAAAATTTTTTAGATTTTTTTCAAAAGCATTGACTTTAACGATTTATAACTTTTAAAATTTCTATTAAAGTTACAAAAACTAATGATGCAGTTTAAAAGATAAATTAATTCTAAACAATTTTTATAAAAAAAATGTTTAATTAGCCGTTATTAACCCAGAGTTATCTACATTTGTCGAATTCAATCCATTGCATGAAAATATAATACTAACCTTTAGGCTCCCAACAAATCATAACCAAGAAAAACAGAAAACACAATACTTTAGTTGTTTAAAATTTATTTATTTCGGCTCTTTCGATGCTGCTCTATGCCCTGCAATAAATTTTGAAAATCTGTTTCAGAAGTTGTCAAATTTGCGTAACTGCTTGCCAAGGCCACACAACGTTCGGCGACGTCGTTTACCACATACAATTGTTGAATTTTGTTTCTTCCATGGAGAAAGTGTTCGTTGGTTTCCCATTTTTCTGGATCTAGTTGTAAAAATTCTGTCGAAATATCGCAGGCTTTAAAAAAGTTAAGGCTAGCTTCAGAAATAAATGTGTACATTTTTGCATTTTTAAGCAATTCTTCTTTCAAATTGGCCTTTACTGATTCCTTGTCTATAGTTGGACGAAGTAGATTTTTTTTTTTAAGGCAGCCAATTTCTCCGATAAGTACCACTGATGCCGCTAAAACGTTTTTAATGCGGCGCTTGCAACACTGTCATTAAAGCGTTTGTAGTCATCCAATTGCTTTAAGAGATTAAGATCGTTGAGGGGAGCATACCTAGGGCACTGACAGAGATACCAATTTTTTATATAAACCCTTAAAATAAAAGAATTGAATTGTAGCAACGCATTAATTTTTGAATCGTCTATATACGACTGAAACTGGTCTTGAAAAATGCATATTTTTAAAGAGTAAATAAGCTGCATCATCCAGCGAGCTCGATTGATCGCTCCTGGAGCTTTTATTGTTGGCTGAGGCTCAGATTTATCACCAAAAAAAATAAGGCTTAATTGAAGCAATTCTTTGTAGTCTTCTCTGGGTTGTATATTTTTGGGTTGGTCTTTGAAGAAAAGTATTAGGTCTTCGCGAAGTACTTCCGGCATATTTTTTTTACAAATTTGGTGGTCCATACAGGAAGAAAAATTTACTTTGTCAATGTAGTCCCACCTTAGCTGAAGAGTGACGAATGTTTTTGGTTGTGGTAATGTTACGTGTTCTTCAATATTAAGTGCCTTGAACGCTGCTCCAGCCACAAGTTCCAACATATGATGCCGACATGCTAAATATGTTAGTTCTTTTTTTAATTTTTGGCAAAGTAAGACGCATGCCCCATTTCGGCGGCCAGTTATGGAGCTTGTTGTATCTGCACACATAAATTGAATATTTTCCGTTAAATTCCATGATTTTAGCATTTCAAAAACAGCATTTGCCTGATCTTCTCCCCTCTCCGATAGAAGTTTTACAACTCCAAGAATCTTGCTTTCTGAATTTCCGCTGACATTTATTGACAGCCGGTGAACTTTTTTCTTTTTGTTCTTTAAGTCGGGCATAACTTTTCCATCCCAATGCACTGTTATGAACTTTGAACCAACAAAAGAATTTTTATTTGAATTTGCTATAACCTGTCGCTGTTTCTTTCGTTCCCTCCATATCGAAGACCTTGAGCACGCAACTTTTGTGCTACATTGTTCAGGGTCTAAGCAGGAATTTAATATAAGTGAAGGTTTACGGCAATTTATTCCGCTTCTGTCAAGACATCCGCAAATCTGAAGTAGTTTTTGAGAAATGGGAGGGTCAATTTGGACATTTTGTTCTTCTTCTTCCACTGAAACGGCACAATCGTCGCTTTCATCGCTGGAAATGTTTTCAGTTGGCACGTTCTTAAATTTAACTCTTTTTGGACTCATAGACTTTACTGGAGGTGTTTCCTCGAACAAACAATTCAAGTCGTCCAGAAAATTCTTTCTTTTTTTAATCTGGCTGCTGTTATTTCTAAATTTGGCTTTTTTTAGACATACCCACTTCGAGTGCAATTTTGTGATTTTTCGAGACATGTTTCGGATCTCTTGATTTGTTTTCCACAATGCTTTAATATTTTTTGCTACAATTTCAGCACTTTCTGTTATAGTATATTTGTTGAACATATGCAAATTTAAAAAATCTTCGCATTACTTCAATTTTTGTTAGCGGTTTTGCCAAGTCAAATGCATCAATAATTTTACCCACAAGCCACACATTTCTTGTTTTAACATAGCCACCATAATTCGACTTTAAATTCATAAATATTTTCACTGCACTATAGCACCGATATTCCTGATCAATAACACTTCAGTTTTACTATTTATTTCTTGAAAAAGACACGATTGTTTGAAATTTTTTTAATTTTTGTAGCACAGAAAGTTTATTTCAGTTTTTGTACCAACGAATGTAGAAATAACAGATGATCGATTTTTCTATTTAACAGTTGATTGAAAGATAACAAAGAGAAAGATGACAAAGATGAGAACAAATTGTAGCTCGCATTGTGAATGAGGCTTAGGCTCGCATTGTGAATGAAACTCAAAAGAAATAATAAAAAAAAACAGTTGAAATCATGTTCGGTTCAATGGATTGAATTCGACAAATGTTAGTAACGACTAATTAAACATTTTTTTTATGAAAATTGTTTTTTTAGAATTAATTTATCTTTTAAACTCATTAGTTTTTGTAACGTTAATAGAAATTTTAAAAGTTATAAATCGTTAAAGTCAATTGTTTTGAAAAAAATCTAAAAAATTTTTGTTTAATCTGCCATATGGAAAAAATCGCTGACAAACCTGGCGGTTTTTGAACATAAAATGAAAGATTGGACGTTTTTCTTATGAACTGTTAACTTAAGATCTAAAAAAAAATTATTTAATGACAAAATCTTAAATTATTTATAAAATATGGCAGGGAACCACGTTTTTTAACAAAAAACCAATTTGTGCGACCTCTAAACCACTTCCAAAAAATTTAAAAAAAAAAACAAAATTTCCTTACCCTAAAATCTATCAAAAAACGCGTGAGCACCAATGAAAATCGAAATTTTTGTTTTTTTTTTGGGACACCCTAATGTACATGTTTTCTTTATTTTCTTTCTTAATACGTTTTGTTTCATTCCCACAAAAAACAAAGAGAATGCAAAGCAACAGACCCATGAACATACATACATTCACACAATTGTCGTTGCTCTCTCTCTATCTCATTTTTATATACATATAAGTTTGTCATTACTCTGTTTGCTCTGAGACTGCTCCTCACCCACACAATACAACTATTCGCTGCCGCTACATCAGTGTGTTTTTTCGCCTTCTGGCAGTCTGTGTTTCGCAGTCGGACAAATCTGTGTTCTATATAGTATCATTTATAGTAGGTTGTGACGTCATAAAGACCTCATCAGAATGTTTTGAAAAATTATTTATTTCGAGATAAAATTTCAACAAATGTGAGTTGGTTAAAAATTCGAATGTTTGAATTGAGTTTACTAATTCATTAATGAAGTCTTTTAGTTGAACTAACCGTGAAACATTTACCTGAATTTGAAAATCTAGAAAACAATGCGTTTTGATTTTAAGAATATTTTCTTCAATTTAAAGAAATGAATATTTGAATTTCAAAAATGTTATTCATAGACTTTTAATTATTTGATTTTGCCAATTCTGTTTTTCCGTGTTGTTTAATTTTGCTTTGCTTTGTGTCTAGGCTAACTGATTCGTCATAGAGAAATAAATTAACCTGTTTAATGTGAAGTCGTCTAGGTGGAGCCTGTAACCAATATTTAGTATATATTGTAGTTTTGAACCCAACAAAAAGTAAATTCAGAAGAGCCAAAATTAAAGAATTTTAAAAAAGAACATTTTCTTAAATTATTTTCATTTCTCAAAAAAAAGTTAATTTTCTCAAAACAAATATCTTTTCTTATAATGTATGTTTTTGTGAAAAAAACACACTATCTTAAAGAAGTACCTTTGCTTAAAAATGTAAATTTTCTTACAAGAAGTAGCTTTTCTTAAAAAAACATAAATTTTTCAAATAAAAGTACCTTTTCTTAATAAAGTAAATTTTCTTACAACAAATTTCCGTTTCTTAAAAAACCTCCTTTCTATAAAGAGCAAGTTTTCTGTGAAACAAAATAAATTTCTTGAGACAAAAACCTGCGCTTAAAAATGTACCTACTCTTGAAAAAAATACCAATTCTAAAAAAGTCCCATTTCTTAAAAAAACCTTTTCTTCAAAAACAAAACTCTTCTTTAAACACATACATTTTCTAACAAAAATTCCCTTTCTTTAAGTATCAAATTAAAGTATCTTTTCCTTCTAAAAATTAGTACATTTTCTTAAAAAAAACAACCTTTTCCTAAAAAGAGTACAACTTCTTTTAGAAGTACCTGTTTAAAAAAGTACTTCTTTATACAAAAAAATTCATACAGTTCTGGCTTTTTCTTACAGAAAGTATTTCTTCCTAAAACTAGTACCTTTTCTTAAAAAAACATTAGTTTTTATAAAAGAAGTACCTCTCTTTAAGTACCTCTCTTTAAAAATAAACCTTTTGGGAAAATATAATACTTGCTCTAACAAAATGGACCTAAAATATAGTTTTTTCTTTAAAAAAAATCAATGTAGAAAAAAAAATGCATCATTTTACAAAAAGTATGTTTTCTTAAGGATCAATTTAAATTATCGTATTTTTCAATGGACCCCTTAGGCTTGTTGGAACTAGCTAGTACACAATATATAACGAAAGGAACTTCTTTCCAACCGGGTTTCCCCTGACACCTCATGTGATTCTGTTTTACCCCGGTCGGTAAAACGCAATGAGATATCGGCCGTTAAAGCTTGAGTATATAATCGGTCATATCTCAGGTAATTATTATCCGATCGGGTTCAAATTAGTATCAACTAATTATTATTTTTTGTTTGTTTAACTAATAAATTAGTTAGTATTACAACGCCTTTTAAACTCTAAAAATACGTGTATAAATATATTATTTTTTATTAACCCTCTAAGGCCCCATTCAAATAACGGTTTTTGAACCACATTTTTTTTGTTAAAAATTTACTATTTTCAAAAAAATCCCGTTACATCCCATGTCCCATATAGGATATCCCATATATATATCCCATACAGGGATTATAGATAGCTCCTCACAACCAGTGAGCTGAGCGCGTTCAAGTTTCACGCTCACTGATAGGGACCTATTTTGTACACCTGTTTCGAACAGTATTTTTAGAAGCTTTTTCATGGCTAAATACGTGATAGTGTCAACGTCACTAAGCGAAGTGATCACCTACGTTCTCATGCACAAGAGCCACGCACACTAGAATTGCACCACCGACGGCCGCACTTATTTGCTTCTAAATCCCGATTATAGACAAAACCTCAAGTTTTTCAAAGGTATAAAACTGCGCATTAACGCCTCAAAGACCAGATTTATTTACATTGAGAATTTTGAAATACATTTTGCAACATATAAAAAGCAATTTATTTTGAAATACTAACACAGTGATAGTTTTGGCAAAAAATATTTAAGACAAGGCTGCAGAGGACGGTTTTAACCTAACTCGGGTACGAGGAATTGAACTGCATCACTAGTTTTTTGAGTTGCAATTACGGGATTTTTTTTATTGTGACTATCAGAGTGGATTTGTTTTTTGATTTTTCGATTTTGACTCACTTTTGACAGCCTCTAACTTATGTTTAGTTTGTTGTTCGGGTAACATTTCTTCAACAAAGTTGTTCGAAGCGATTTGGGCTTAAACTTTAACGTACCAAGCTTAACTCTAAACCCAGTTTTTAGTAGCTCTTTGATTCAGAACATCGGCAGAAAAGTAACTTTCCGACTTTCTTTGAGTTTTCCGTTCACAAATCGCCAGTAGTCAGATTCTTTGGCCAACTAAGAGTCAACTTTTCACTGTATATCAATATTTATTTACTCATCATCATTCCCAATTATCAAATTCCAATTAATTATTAAGTTCAGTTAATTTTAAATTTTTTCTACACTGAAAAGATTTTTGGGATAAAAATGCTTTGTATAATTGGGGTTTGAAAAACATAAAAACGAAAGAAAAATTACAATGGTTTAAGAAAAAATTATTTTCGCCAACTTTTACATGGGTTGTGCAGAGGACAGTATAACGGACAAAAAAAGTGTGCGTACTGTTGAAAACAGAAAGTCTGGCAAACTTAAATGCGCCTAAAACATAACTTATCGCTATGAAATGTTTTTTATTACATAAAACTGAACCGATTTGTGGGGAGAGAACATAAGAAATCAAAAAAAAAACTTATCCGCGCCAGTATTCTTCCTGTGGGGTTATTTCAAGTCCAAAGCTTATGTCAACAAGCCGAGGACCCAGGAAACCTGGAAAGACAATATTCGTCATAAACCGCCCGAAACACTATGAAAAGTGATGGAAATTGCGGAAAAACGAGCACATTTCGCCAACCGCTCTGATGGCGAGGCGGCTGTTTACGCGATGTCATATTCCCCAAGTGATCAAAAGAAAGTTGTACGGTTCATAAGAAACGAAAAATCATTTCACAGCAACTATTTTGTGGGTTTTTTCATTCGGAAGGTTTAGATGGTCCACCCTTAATATGTGCGCTTTTTGAATTATATTACCAATATTTCTTAACATAAAAAAATAAAATAATATGTTTACAAGCATTCATACTATGTTTGCAATCAAAATAATATGTTTGCAATCATTGTTTTCGTGAACTGAAGATCTGCTTTTTGTTTCTTTATTGCGTGACACATTTTTGTTTTCAGCTGTTTTCAACAAACAATGCAATATTTGAGTCACAAAATACATCTAGCATAACCTATTTAGTATTGTGTCGCAAACATGTTATGTTGAGTAACAACCACAATGTGTTTAGATACTAGCATACCATAGTTGCAAGAAGTTACAAACACGTTATATTTGCATCCAAACAACAACAAAAAATAAAAAAATTTTCAGCGAGTATAAAATAACCAAGTATATAGTAGGCCAGGCTTGATTACAACATTTAGCGACGTCTTTACCAACAGACCCTCTGATGAGTTGCGACTTTAGAAAGAATTGTGCACTTGTCATAAGGAGATCACCACTATTGCCAAACGGCGGAAGATTCCTGCTAGGTTTTTACAAAATATAATGTCAGGGGGTGTCATGAATTATTTTATATGGAAGGAAATCAGTAAGATCTTCGTAGTCACTGATAATGTCTGTAGCAAATTTCCAACTGGGACACACCAAATAGGCTTTTATGGCCCAGCAGAAAAATGACCAGAGTTGGATTCCTTACCATTTAAAGTGTTTGGATTTAGCCAATGGGGTTTTCCTGTAGAATAATGACAACAAATTATTTAGTAATTTATTATTTAGACAAGGATTCCCAAATTTTCTCTCGGGCATTCATTGATTTCTAAATCATTAAAAAGATTTAGTATTTTTCTATAGAATTAGTGCGATCGTCAAAATGCTTGGGAAGAGACAACCAATGGTTAAATATTTTAAATTATATAAAAGCTGTTAGCCTTACGTGTCTGTTATCCCTAACCGTAAGACAGGCTGCGATGTTGACAATGGGGGTTAATGTATTATTTTTAAATTTGATTTAAATACACAACAAAGTAATAAATAACGATTAAATGTAGCAACTTGGAGTATAGCGTTTTACATTTTACAAAAATCAGCTCCCAAACTTGGGCCGCAGATTTACAGTTCCGCAGTTTCAGCATTTCAAAATGAAATTTGTTTTAATCGTTACTTTAAAACATTCATGTTTCAAAATCATTTATAACTATTATTTTAAACGTTTCGGTTTCACTAAAACTTGTAGCTAGTATATTCACCTATACGCATATTATTCTCATTTATCACATACAATATTCGCAAACCTCTCCATCATGACCACCCCTCCTTCACAGCTCTTAAAAATGTTCAAACTTTTCGCATTATTTTAAAATGTACATGACGTCCACTTTGCCCACTCCCCTCAACAACGAACAAATGAGCGATCATAAAAAGCTCATTCACGCCTTAAGGATACAACTTCATATTTCATCGTGAATTGTTTTCTGATTTACTTATGACATTTATATGGCCGCTTATGCTCATCGACAGCAACCAAAACACAATGAAATAAAATGAATTGAAATGAAGGAAGAGCTGAGAAAATACAACACCTCCAAGAAGAAATCCTGAGCATCGTCATTGCAATAAATTCCATGTTTAATGGACCTTAACGAGCATTTTGGCTGTCAATAGCATACGGTGTCAGTTTGTTCAACAAATTCTTTCAGCCAACTCTCTCTCTGTGTGTCTGTCTCTCTTCCAGTTTGTAAGGCAAACAAGGAAACTGAAGGGAAAACATCTGACATAAACCCACCAAATATATAGTCCTTGAGTCACACAAATATTACATTAAAATCCAAAGGAAAAACTCATAAATTTTAAAGTCAATGAACCACTATTACTATTCACGTAATTTTGCCATCATGTTCAGCATCATTGCTGAGAGAAAATTCAAAAAAAAAAGAAGAAGTACTCATTTTATATTTTCTGTTCTTCTTCTACCCCGTTATTCGTCCTTGCATTTTAGTAATGTGTATTTGGTGTAGTAAATTGAGCCAATTCTTTGTTTTCTTTTTCCATTTAAATGTGAAATCATTCTTTAACAGAATTGGGAAAGGAAAATTGAACTGGAAAAAAGCACGGACAGGTTTGGCAGCTCTAATACACTTATTTTTGAGAGCGACTCTTTATATCTCTGTTGAAGTAGATGCTGCTTAACAAATATTTGGACAGTATTGTCTCGGTTTAGGTAAATTTGGTAAGAAATTTGGATAGCTGTTACTTAGGGTGAACTGTGTTGTTTTGGTCATTTTTGAAACCAGAATATTCGATTTTATCCACCAATCCTATGAGAGAGTACACACTGAAAAAAAACAGCCCTAGCAATATGTTGCAGGAACCATATATGTGTTTGGACCATAATTTTCATGAATTGAAGATCTGCTGCTTTTTGTTTCTTGGTTGTGTATCACGTTTTTGTTTCTTTTCTTTTCAACAAACAAAACAACATTTGGATCACAAAAAACCATTGTGATTGTGTTATTGTGTCTCAAGCATGTAATAATCAATAGCAAACACAATGTGTTTGGACACAAGTTTACTATATTTGAGGCAAGCTGCAACCACGTTATATTTGCATCCAAATAACAAAAATATACAGAGTTTTCAGTGTGTAGTAACACAAAACAGGATTTTCACCAATGTGGATATCAGGGTTCTCTGTTACGCATCAGATGTGCCGATGTCTTGAGGAAAATCATGTAGAAATGCCGTCTCGATTATAGTTCATCCAACTCTTCTGTCGACCACCTCCACGATAAAATACGACCCCTGTAACATTATGCAGGAACCATGTATATATTTGGATCAACCAACCACAGTATTGTTTTCATGAGTTGAACATCTTCTGTTTTTTGTTTCTTTGTTGTCTGTCACTTTTTTGTTTTCAGAGCTTTCAACAAACAAAGCCCTTTTGGGTCACAACAAAGATATTAGATTATATTAATTATAGTATTTCACACATGTAATATTGAATGTGTATCAGCCACAATGTGTTTGGACATAAGTTTACTATATTTGCGGCAAGCTTTAAACACTTTGTAGTTGCATACAAGCAACCAAAATAGACACAATTTTCAGCGTGTAGTACTATGAAAGAAGATTTCACCAATATGGACCTCAGGCCTTGATGTATTTAGAAAACTCATCAAGACATGGCTGATGATTAGAGTTCATCCACCGCTGAAAAAACTATCCCTGTAACATTATGCAGGAACCATGCATATGTTTGGAACAACCACCCACAGCGTTGTTTCCATGTCTTGAAGACCTTCTCTCTTTATTGTTTCTTTGTTGTGTGCCATGTTTTTGTTTGCTGTAGTTTTCAACAAACAAACCCAGTTTGGGTTACAAAAACTTGTATTGTAACATATTAATTATTGTGTCTCCAACATATAGCAAATACAATATATTTGGACACAACTATACTACATTTACGATCAGCTACAAAGACGTCATATATGCAAGTAAATAACCATATTCACTAACGTTGTTTTGAAACCAGTTTGTTATGCAGAAGATCTTGCGATAATACTTAGGGCGAAAACCTCCAAACATTATTTGCAGAAGGGTCTCAAATGCAATTGAACTATCGCACAACTGCTGCCACAGAATTGATTGTTTGAAAAGAGGTTTGTAGAAGCCGTGAATTCGGCTGTTGCCACCGTATTGTAGTTTCCGTTTAGTAGTCTTTCTTGTACTCATACTCACATAAAAAATAACCGCATTAGACCTAATCGTATTTAGTGGTTGTCATAACCGAATTATATGTCATCATAAAAGAATTGAAATTTATACGACTTAATTTATTCCCCACAACTGAAATTGAGTTGCAGCAAATTCTGATCGATTGTGGCAACCTTACATTCGTTTTTGATGACATCTAATGTGATTGTGAGCAGCTGAAGTAGGTTGTGCCAAGCTCTAATTGGTTGTCATAAGCTCCAACAGGTTGTGGCAGCCTCTAATGGGTTGTAACAAGCTCTAATAGGTTGTGACGAACTCTAGTGCGGTTGTGACAAACTCACATACGGTTTTGACGACTTTTAATGTGGTTGTGACAAACTAGAGTAGCTTGTGATAACCTGTAATAATTTGGGACAACTTATAATAGGTTGTGACAACCTCTAATAGATTGCGAATACCTCTAATAGTTAGTGAACACCTCTAGTAGGATGTGGCGACCTCTTGTGCGGTTATGACAAACTCACATTCGGTTCTGACGACTTCTAATGTGGTTGTGAGAATTTAGAGTAGGTTGTGATAATCTGATGTAGCTTGTGACAACCTCCAATATGTTGTGGCAACCTCTAATAGGATACCACGACTTTTAGTTCGGTTGTGACAAATTAATATTCGGTAGTGGCGATTTTTAATGTGGCTGTGACAAACTAGAGTAGCCTGTGATAACCTGTAATAGTTTGTGAAAACCTCTACTAGGTTGTGACGACCTCTAGTAGGTTGCGACAACCTATAGTAGGTTGTGACAACTTCTAGTAGGTTGTGACAACCTCTAGTAGGTTGTGAGGACTTCTAGTAAACTGTGACAATCTCTAATAGGTTGTCATAACCTCTAAGTTGTGATAACCTCTAGGTTGTGATAATAGTTTCTGACAACGTCTAGTACGTAGCGACAAACTCTAATAAATAAAAATAAATGGTTCCCGTTACATCCTATGTAGGGATTAGGGAGACCTTCTCACAACCAGTGAGCTGTGCGCGTTCTAGTTTTACACTCACTGATTGGGACCTACAATTTTACACCGGCTCCTAACGGTATTTTGAGAAGCTTTTTCATTGTTTAATACTCGATAGTGTCGCCGTGACCGCCGGTGACCGCCGTCGAAAGAAATTTTAGGTGGTCTGAGCAGGGATCGGACCCACGTTCTCATGCATAAGAGCCGCGCACACCGACGGCCTTGACAAACTCTAATACATTATGATAATGTCTAATGTGGTCGTGGCAACCTCCAATTCGGTCGGAATGACTCCTAATGTGGTTGTGACAACCACTAAATTCGATTACGGCTGATAAGATAATTTTTTCTGTGGGTGTAATTTTTTCGACTGAGTGTAATTACAAATAAGCCTGATAACAATAACCAGAGAACAATATTATTAATGTTATTCTGAGGACCAGTGGACGGTTCAGTGATATACATACCAATCTATCAAGAAACGCTTTAGCCATTCTAATAATAGCAATATTTTCCAAGATGCTAGGACAATCATGAAAATGTTTCAGACTGCTAAACAACGATACTGGGAACACTTGCGTGACAGTCCATGGGTAACTGTTAGCGTTGCTTGCGAGGCTCTTTTTTAATCACTACTCTGATATACTTGCATTTCATCTTCACCAACCTTCGGGCATCTGCACAGCGCCGTCGGCGCTACTAACCAATTGGTCATGAAACAGATTAGCAATGCAGAACAGTCCGAAACCGGTTACAGCTTGCTGGTGGGTCCTGATCAGTAGAATTACAACTAAGATGGTGGGCAGCTCCCTGATTGTGAGGTGTTCTTCTCTATTCTTTCATGGCAAGAAAAGGGAAACAAAGTATGTAAGTAAGTAACCTTGAAGCGTGTAGAGATGAGAGTGGAAACTCCATGGAGGTACAAATTGAAATAAAAGCCAACTTTGGGAAAAGGCGGCTGCAGAAACGACGACCATAGAGCTGATTTGACCACAGTTCGTCTCGCCTGACGTAATGGAAAATTTTACGGAATTTTCCACTATACTAAAAGGCAAAGGACATCATTTGGGGAAACAAGTGATTCTGGCAAACTGCTACACGGTAATCTATAAGACAGAGTCCCGCACAAATGTTTGTTCAGTCCATTAATGTGGAAGTATACAATTTATTTTTCACTGCTATGCTCACGACTCTTTGACGGATGGAAGAACTTGGGCAGGACTCGTTTTGAGGACCTAAGTATGAAGCCAGCAGCACTGTAGCCATTTTGAAACAACACTATATTTCAGTAGAGAAGAAGGCAATCACGGACTCTGTGAAATAGATAAACAACGACAGTGGGAACACTAGTGTGAATATGTTAACTGATAACTAGTTGGCTGTTAGAACGATATCGTCACAAAGTGTGAGATCTCTAACGGTTGTAGATGCAAAATTAACAGCCGGGGGATCGTATAATAATAACAATACATCTAATCAAAATAATTTCTCAAAATACAGTTGAATTTGAGAAGTTCCTGAAAAATTAAAGCAGCTGTTGTACTGCTACCACCTGTGGTAGATACATCTTGGGCGCAATAAACGATGCAACCAGAATAGAAACCCTTTGGGTAGCATCATCAGGAAAATAAACATAATTATTAACTAATTAACAATTTAATTATTGAATTTTTTTTGATTCATTTTTGGATATAGGAAACTTTTTTAAGAACATTTTTTTTTCGGATGTATTTATTTTGAAGTATATTTTTAGGTCCTTTTTGTAAGAAGATGTATTATGTTTTCCCGAAAACTTCATTTTTAAAGAAAGGTACTTCTTTTATTAAAATCTAATGTTTTTTTAAGAAAAGGTACTATTTTTAAGAAAAAGTACTTTTTGTAAGAAAAAGTCATCCTTTTTTTTAAGTACAGCTACTTTTTAAAGAAGTGTTACTCTTTTGAGGATAAGGTTATTTTTTAAGAAAATTTACTATTTTCAGAAAGGGTACTTATCGCAAGAAGAGGAAAGTTATTTTATTTTCAGGAAAAGTTGCTTTTTTAATAACTTTTTGTTTACAGAGAAGTACTCTTTTTTAAGCACAGGTACTTTTTAAACAAGTGTTACTCTTTTTAAGAAAAGGTTATTTTTTAAGAAAATGTACTTATTTTCAGAAAAGGTACTACTCGCAAGAAAAGGAAAGGTATTATTTTATTTTTAGGAAAAGGTACTTTTAAGAAAAAGAATATTTGTAAGAAAATGTATTTTTTAGAGGGTATTTTTTAGAGGAAAAGTTTTTTTTAAGAAATTGAAATATTTTTAAGAAATAGTCTTTTTGTCAAGCATAGGTAAATTTTTAACAGTATGTACTTTTCTCAGAAAAGTTATTTTATTTCACAAAAAAGGTACTCTTTAAAAAAAGGGTAGTTTTTTAAGAAAAGGCAATTTGTTGCAAGAAAATGTACCTTTTTAAATAAAAATTAGTTTTTTAAGAAAAGGTACTTTTTGTAGGAAAATTTACTTTTTTAAGCAAAGTTCCTTTTTGTATACAAGTTTCCTTTTTTTAAGCAAAAGTACTTCTTTAAGATAAGGTATTTTTTTAAAAAAATGTACTTTGTTTAAGAATATTGTATTAACAGGCAGAGAGACTTCACAATTACCAGCTAGAGCATCCACTGCAGTGAGAAGTGTTGATGGTGATATATTCTTGTTTGCAGTGGTGGGGGCGACTTGTTGATGAGACAACTACAGATAAAATAAATATCGCTAGAGAGTTAAACCAAAACCAACATACATACGGCTGTGTATGTTAGAGAACTAAAGTGATTGGTTTTGATTTTATATTATAATTTCTCATGACATGAGAAATTATAATTAGTTATAGCGAATAGAGAAATAAGTACAAAAGGAGTTAGAGGGTTATTTAAGAGCGTTTATTTATTAGCTGTAGCTCACCTTAGGGCTGGTAAATCGCAAGTGAATTTTTACAGTGGTCTAAGTTGCGATGAAACTTCATATTCAATAACTTCTTTTGGTTTTTAAAGATATGTGTATCTTCGAATTTAACTTAATGCTACATGACAATTCACAATAGTAGGTTTTGGTATTAGGGCAATTCATTAGATATTGATAATTTAATTCAAATTCAAAAAATATAATTTACAATAAATTTAAAGAATACAATTAAATTAATGATATGATTAATTTAAATTAAAAAGATAATGCAGCAAACATTATTTAAATAAAAAAAGTGAATTTTTGCATAAAAAAACAGTTGTCTAAAAGACATCATTTTAGACATGCCGCCGGCCTTGCACTTGTGCAATAGTTTTCGAGGAGGCACATAATACAGTCGCTAGCGATTTTATGGCCTCCGATAACATATGAGCATTTGGCGTCGCTTGTTCGCTGGGCACGGGTTTCGACCGCTTCGACTTCCGACTCCGCCTGGCTGGTTCAGGTTTCTTCAAAGGTGGTTGTACACGTGCATGCTGTGGGTGAAGCAAAGTGTGGTGATAAGATCTGCAACGTGAACACTTGTCTCTTGAAGTACAGGATTGATTAGTGTGGCTTCTCGCTAGGCAATTGGAACAGTAATTGTACCGCTCTACGACACGCTTCCGTTCGCTCACTGTCATTTGTAGAAAAATTTGACAAAATCGTATAGAGTGAAATCGCTCGCACAATTTGCACTGGTAAAATTGTGGATTTCTGCTTCGGTAGCTTTGGGATCTGGAAGATAATTTAAAAGATTTATTGAGAGAGAACATAATTTTCGAGTGGTAGGAAGCATAATTTAACAATAGGTCTTTTAATGAGACCGGATGCAGTGCGTACTGTGACGACTCGGACATTTTCATCGGAGCCACTGTGTGTACTTTCAATTCGACCTAGGCGCCACTCACTGGGAGGTAGCAAGTTGTCCATCACAACGACTAAATCGCCAATTTTGATATTTGGTATTGAGTTTTTCCATTTATAGCGTTTATGCAAGGATTTCAGATAATCCTCTTTCCATCTTATAGAGAATTGATGGTGAAGCGCTTTGATTTTTTCCCATTTATCTGTGAGACACAAATTATCAGAGAGTGGTTCTGGAGGACCCAAGATCGGCGCACCTTTCAGAAAATGACCAGGAGTGAGCGCGTTTAAATCGAAGGGATCTTCTGAGACCGCTGAGATGGGTCGCGAATTGAGTACACCTTCAATTCGAGCTAGCAATGTCGTCATCTGTTCAAAAGTGAACTTATGACTGCCTGCGATTCGTTTTAAATGATATTTAAAACTCTTTACTGCCGCTTCCCAAAGGCCGCCCATGTGTGGTGCGTGAGGTGGAATAAAACACCATTCAAATCCATGTGATGAATACTTTTGGGCTACATCGTTCGGAACAGTACTTATGAATTTTCGAAATTGCCTGAGAAGATTTCGGCTTGCACCAACGAAATTTCGACCATTGTCAGAAACCACCCTTCGGGGGAGACCCCGCCTCCCAACAAATCGGGCGAAGGTAGCCTCGAAGGCAGCTGAAGACAAATCCGAGCAAACTTCGAGATGTATTGCCTTAGTGGAAAAGCACACAAAAACACAAATGTATCCTTTTATAAGGGGTGCTTTTCTGAGAGAAGAACTTTTAAGTTCAAGGGGACCAGCAAAATCTATACCGGTTGTGTGGAAGGGCGGCGTAAGTTCGCAGCGTTCGGGAGGCAGAGGTGCCATGAGTTGCTGGCAAACCTTCTGCTTGTAGATAGTACAAGTTTTACATTTGTATATAATACCCTTTATTCGAGGTTTGAGTCGAGATATGAAGAACTCAGTTTGTACCATTCGGCACATTTGGCTACATTCGCCATGTACCAAGAAATTATGAAGGTGCAGTAGGTATAAGTGGCACAAATGAGAATTTCCTGGGAGAATGATAGGGTATCGTTCATTGTAGGGAAGAGATGAATCTGTTAAGCGTCCATTAACCCGAAGAACGTTTTCCTTATCAACAAAGGGATTTAATGGTTTTAATGGGCTTTTGTCAGGTATTGGCTTATTTTCAAGTATCGCCCTGTATTCCGTAGAATAAAATTTCCTCTGAGATAAGACTATTAAACGTGATTTAACAAAATTTACCTCCTTCTGCGAGAGATTTAGTGTTTGATGCGAGTGAACGTTTCGATATTTAGAGAGACTGTGATGAAAAAATCGAAACATATACGCTAATACCCGTAAGGCCTTGTGATATGAGGAGAATCTAGTCAGAATATCTGGAGTTTCGGAAGCAACGTGTAAAGTTTGGACTTTCTTTCCAATGTTCGGAGTAATCAATGGATTTCTCCTAGGCCATTCTGCTGGAGAGTTTCTCAACCATATTGGTCCATTCCACCATTGTGGATTGTTCGCGAGATCTGCAGGTTTGCATCCTCGAGTTCCTAAATCTGCTGGATTGTCACCAGTTGGTACATGCCGCCATGTTGCCTTCGGAACCAGCTCATGAATTTGTGCTGACCTGTTAGCAACATAGGTTTCCCATGTCCATGGTGGTTTAGAGAGCCAACCAAGCACTATCGATGAATCGGTCCATAGGAACAACTCAGCGATGGGAATATCCAACGTTGAGACGACATACTGGACAAGTTTGGCTAGTAAGACAGCACCATTTAGCTCTAAACGAGGTAAGCAAACTGTTTTAAGGGGTGCAACTTTACTTTTTGCAATTATGAGATGTGAAAATATATCATTATCTAATGACTGGGTACGAATATAAACAGCTGCGCAGTATGCTGCTTTTGAAGCATCGGAAAATCCGTGAACTTGGATACTGTCTGAGGGTTTATATTTTATCCAACGTGGAATATTCATGTTTTCGACATCTGATATGTCTACTATAAGCGCATTCCATTTTCGTAAAGACTGAGAACTAATATCTTCATCCCACTGACAGCCTTCTAGCCAGAGTTCCTGCATAAATATTTTTGCCCGAATGATAACAGGAGTTATCCATCCGACTGGATCATAAAGTTGAGCTACGGCCGATAAAGCCTTGCGTTTTGTTATGTTTTGGTATTGTGATAAGGGAGAGTAGGAGTAAGTAAACGAGTCGCTTTGGGCATTCCATTTAATTCCGAGAATTTTTGCCGAGCTTGTTTCTGGTAGTTTAAGGAAGTTCTCATCATAAAGATTCTTTGATGGCACATTAGACAGCAGAGCTGGATCGTTGGCCATAATTTTCCTTAATGGAAAACCTGCTGAGTCAAGGGCGTTGATAAGTTCAGACTGGGCAATTAGGGCATTTTCTAAACTGTATCCGCCAGAAAGAATATCGTCAACATATGTTTCCTTACGTAAGATTTTCGAGACTGTTGGATGCTGGGATTCGATATCGGATGCTAGTTTAAGCAATGTTCGTATTGCCAGAAATGGTGCGCAGTTAACGCCGAATGTCACAGTATTTAGCTGGTAATCTTTAATCGGACCATTTGGTTCTGTCCTTAGGAGTATTTTCTGGAACGGTCTATCCCTTGGGTCTACTAAAATTTGGCGATACATTTTTGTGATATCTCCACCAAATACGTATCTATACTGCCTCCAATTTAAAATCACAGAAGTTAGATCCGGTTCGAAGGACCATGTATTAACAGGCAGAGAGACTTCACAATTACCAGCTAGAGCATCCACTGCAGTGAGAAGTGTTGATGGTGATATATTCTTGTTTGCAGTGGTGGGGGCGACTTGTTGATGAGACAACTACAGATAAAATAAATATCGCTAGAGAGTTAAACCAAAACCAACATACATACGGCTGTGTATGTTAGAGAACTAAAGTGATTGGTTTTGATTTTATATTATAATTTCTCATGACATGAGAAATTATAATTAGTTATAGCGAATAGAGAAATAAGTACAAAAGGAGTTAGAGGGTTATTTAAGAGCGTTTATTTATTAGCTGTAGCTCACCTTAGGGCTGGTAAATCGCAAGTGAATTTTTACAGTGGTCTAAGTTGCGATGAAACTTCATATTCAATAACTTCTTTTGGTTTTTAAAGATATGTGTATCTTCGAATTTAACTTAATGCTACATGACAATTCACAATAGTAGGTTTTGGTATTAGGGCAATTCATTAGATATTGATAATTTAATTCAAATTCAAAAAATATAATTTACAATAAATTTAAAGAATACAATTAAATTAATGATATGATTAATTTAAATTAAAAAGATAATGCAGCAAACATTATTTAAATAAAAAAAGTGAATTTTTGCATAAAAAAACAGTTGTCTAAAAGACATCATTTTAGACAAATATGAATAGGTATTTTTTGAGAAAATTTACTTTTTTTTAGGAAAAGGCACTTATTTAACAAAACTTTATCTTTTTAAACTACTTTTACTTTTAAATTTACTTTTTATTGGGTTCAAATCTACAATATATTCTAAATATTTGTTACAGGCTTCACCTAGAAAACTTCCCATTACACACGAAATTTCCCCACATATTTGAGACATCTAGTTAGTCTAGACACAAACCAATGCAAAAGTAGACAATATAGTTGATAATAGTGGGATGCAGCATAATGCGTAGTGTTAAAACAAAAGTTGTGTAATTTTTTTTTGGCGGTTAGCCCCCATCCCGCAACGTGCAATAAGGAACTTCGTTCCGAAAATAATCGCGGTTTAATATATAAGTTTATATAAAAATTCATCAAAATGTTGTAAAAAAGTGTCAATTCCATGATGATAAAAAAATGTGAAAACCGTTATTGTTAATTTAAAGAAAATTTGAATTGTATCAATGAAATTTAACATCAATTTTATATAAAACTATTTATGCAAGTTTTTCATTGAGCAGATGATTAATAAGTTTTCAGTGTAGTTGTTACGTTCATTGTACAAATATATTGTTCATCAATCAAGCCGGCACTGTCTGTCTGCTTTGCATTATTTCTCTAACTCACCTTGTTTTTTTTTTGTCTTTGTATCCTTATTTGCTTCTTCTTAAATTGTATTTGGTATCATTATCATTTTTTACGCTAAAAGGATACACATTTCCTGGTGGGCAATTCAATCTCAGGCGAAAAAAGGATAAATTCACAAATCGAAAAAGTGAACTGAGGCCAGCATCAAGAGGCACTGAGATGATGTTGCATGTGTTGGAATGCTACACTTAAATGTGAAAATAATGTGGCACTTGGCCGGGACATGCTTTGAATTCGACAGACGGTGATTTGTGGAGTAAACAAAGTTTGTTGGTTCTCTTGCTCCCTCTCTCGTCCTTTTTAGCAGTGCTTGTTATCTCAGGCGCAACATTCTAAGGAACAGTTCAGTTTTTTTTTTTTGGTTTCCCAGAAACAAAAGTCTATTTAACTTATTGAGAAAATCAACAAAATGCTTAGTTGCCACAAAAAAAGGTAAACTAAATATTTTTGCACAATTTAATTTGTAGCCATCCCAGGAAGAAAAAAACTAAATCTCATTCGACAAATCTGAGATATCTTGAAAACGTAAATAAACAGAAAATTTGTTACCATTCTATTTGGGCATTTTTACTCGCGTCGTCCTTTTTTCTTGTTTCTGGTATCCTTTTGATTTGGGTATTGTCAACGACAACCAACCATTCAGACGCAATATTTCATACGTGTCCTTAAACGAAACGTGTTGTAGTATTCTGATAAAAAACGGAAGCAGCTAAACGTTTTCCGTAACTACAGACTTGTATTTCTACGGCTTTACATAGATTTTGCAAACAAATATGCATGTGTGTGTGTGTTCGAGAGTATACCATGTAATAAAGTCCCTTGAGCGAGAGCTTCAATGTAGTATCAAGATTTACTTTTGTAAATATCGCATAACATTATCAGTTCATTCATTAGAAGAGCGACAGAGGCAGGGAAGGAGGTGGAATGGAAGCCACCTTCGGTGTGAATACTATTAGAGGATTGCATATATTTGAATAATTAGTTAAAGGTTCTTAAGACAATAAATAACGCTTTAGGGTGTGATAGAAAAACAAAAATCAGTAAAAAGGATGCAAATATTGTCACGTACAAATGCTGATACTAATTACACTGGTTTGCAAATGTTGTACAATTTTCAACACTAGGTAATTCTGTTAGATTTAATGCTACTTAAGCCAAAGATTTTAGACGAAGACGTAGACATTTTTGCAATGGAAATTTAGTTAGGTATTTCAAGAAAAGTCGATGAAATTTCTAAATTATTAAAATGTAGCCTAAATTCATACTACCTAAATATTTCAGCGAGAAAAAGTGTTGTATTATATCCCTTCGAGTTAGGATTAAATAAATATTTAGTTTCCTAAATTCTAAATAACCGTAATAATCACACTCTAAAATATATCGGCCCCAGCAACATATTGCAGGAAACATGTACATATTTGCAAGCATTGTTTTCACGCATTTAAGATCTGATGCCATTTTGCTTCTTTGTTGTCTGTCTCTTTTTTGGTTTTGGCGGTTTTCAACAATTAAAGCCACATTTGGGTCTCAAAAAAATATCTTATAGCCTAGTAATTTTTGTATTTTAAACATGTTATATTGAATAGCAAACACAATGTGGTTGGACACAAGTACAGTATATTTGCGACAAGCTACAAACACGTCATATTTGCATCCAAACAATAAAAAAGACTGATTTTTCAACGTGTAACCTAAATTTTGCAAAGGATCCCAAAAACAATTTGGGTTTCTTTCTACGAAATGAACAAAATTTGTCAGGCCGCACAAAGTTTAAATTATTCACATCACTAAGGAATCGGTTCGGAATTGGTCTGATAATGTGGTTCTAAATGACAGAACTTAAATTATGAAAGACTTCATAACTCGCTGTTTAGTAGTTAGTACAATATATAGTTAGTACAAAGGCATTAAGACCAATGTAGACAAAAGTTGGCCTTTAACTGGCCTCGGGGGCGCAGGCACATTGTATGGAACCATAGATCGGAGAGAGAAAATCTCTCCGCAATCCCATGATGGGATGTAATTGGCAACGGGTTTTTTTTTATACAGTGGATTAAGTGAAATAATTAGGGTCTATCTTACCTGTAGCACTAAATATGGACCACGTGGGTATGCCACGTTTTGCATGTAATTTCATGATTAATATTAAAGGAGTCAATAAAGCGAACGAGAGATGGTCTGGGGTAGCAAAATGCAAGATCGACAGGCCACTATAGTCAAGTTATGACCTGAATCAGATGCTAAACTTGAGACCCATTCTTAGACAAAATATCTTTATGCTAGTAGTTGTGATTAGTCGACACTTTTTAACAGTCTGTGAATCCTAGCTCATGACTATTGTAGTATCTGTGGGAATGAAGATGAGGACAAGAGCGTCGAATATCCCCAATGCTATCTGAGGCGTTTTGTGAGAGTAGGAAAAAATTACATGAGGTGGCAGGGGCCACCTGCTTGGAACAAAGTTCCTTTCGCTATATATTGTGTTATATATATATCATGTTGAAAAATACTGTAATTTAAATAGATCTTTAAGAAAAGATACTTTTTGTAAAATGATAAACTTTTTTAAGAAATTTGTTTTTTATAGAATGTAGTTTTTGAAAAGAAAAAGTATATTTTTAGGTCCTTTTTGTAAGAATATGTATTATATTTTTCAGAAAAGGTCGTTTTTAGAGAGAGGTCCTTCTCTTACTACAAGCTAATGGTTTTATTAAGAAAATTTACTATTGTTAAGAAGAAGTATTTTTTGTAGGAAAAAGCCATAAGAGTATGCATTATTTTTACAAAGAAATACTTTTTGATCTGTTAACATCTATAGGCGCTGTAGCGGACTAAACTCAAAAAGTGGACACATCCAAATACAGTTTGTCCCACTGCGATCACAGATTGTTTTGCGTTAAACTCCTCCGAAACGGCTGGACCGATTTTTATGAAATTTTGAGTACATATGGCCAACATCAATTTTTTATACCCCTAAATGATAAGGTGACCCACCCCTATATAGAACACAGATTTGTCCGACTGCGAAACACAGTTTGCGAAAAAAACACACACTGATGTAGCGGCAGTGAACAGTTGTCTTGTGTGGGTGCGGATCACTCTCAGAGCAAAGAGAATAATGACGTGGTTATACGTATATACAAATGAGAAAGCAACAGAGCAACGAAAATTGTGCGAATTTGTGTAGCGTATGTACGAACATCAAAATTCATGTATGTTAATGTGTCTGTTACTTTGCATTCTCTTTGGGACTAACACAAAAAGTAATAAGCAAGAAAATAATGAGACATGTGCTTGCACTGGTCGTTAAATAATTGTAAGTATTAAGATTATTTCACTGTAACGTCATCAAATGAGCTGAACGCAGTTTTTTATTTTCCAATGTAAATTGAATTTCTTTCACTTTGGCTTTTCTAAACTTACTTTTTATCGGGTTCAAAACTACAATATGTACTAAATATTGGTTACAGGCTCCACCTAGAAAACTTCCCATTAAACAAGAAATTTCCCAACATATGTTAGTCTAGACACAAGCCAAAGCAAAAGTACCCAATACAGTTGATAATACTGGTTGGTAGCATAATAGTGTTAAAAAGAGTTGTTTAGTTTTTTTTTCATTTAGGCCCCATCCCGCAACGTGCGATACGGAACTTGGGTCCAAAAATATCTATGATCTTACTTCACTGTGGATCTAACAGACATTCAGGAAGTAAAGCTGAATGATCTTAAGATCTTTCTGCAGACTACTATAGGTTTTCCACAGACAAATGTACGTTCCTTCTTCAGCCATATCCTAGAATATCGGAAGGAGGTATCATTTGGCTTTAGCCTCCCTTAATAACATCAGGCCAATTTACAAGTTCAACGAAGGGAAATGAAAATGATAACTCGTGGTATCAGAATGGTTCCCATTGGACTCAGTGTGTTAATACTTTCAGTCATTTCTATATAACCTAACCTATGAACTCAATTTTAATGTTTGAAATAATTTTTAGTTCGATACGGGCTCTAATTCCTTTTGTTTATACAATTGTCTTTCAGAACTTTTTGAACTAAATTCGAATAAGTGTCCTAGTTGTAAGGAATTTCTAATTCATTTTTAATTTTGAATTAAGGAAATTTGCTGTATCATTACAACACCTGTGACGACGAGTTTCCTCTGGTTGCTGTGGTACGCTCGTGGCGGCTAGGGGTCGTCACATAAATTTATTTGTTTTCAGTGACTGGAAGTAAAATATGACGTTACGCTTTAAGTTGTTTTTATTTACTTCAAAATATTACTTCGTTAATAGTCGAGAATATAGAAAATACGAACCCTATAATAACCATAAATTGGCATTACTCGCGGGATCTCACAGTATACTCTCTTCGGCCTACAAGATATTTCCAAGGACTCGCCGGATAACAAGGACTTACTGGATAACAGGGACTCTCCAGATCACAACGACTGGCGGTGTTACAAGAAACCCGCTCCACAACACAAGGATTCACTGGACAACACAAGGAAACTCAGGACATCACAAGGACTTGAAGGATATGAGGATGTTCTCTTACGGCACACTGCTTTATACCACAGGATGTTCTTAAGGACTCGTATGATTGCAAGGACTCACAAGACACCACAAGTACACTCAGAACAATACAAGGACTTGTAGGATATAAGGATGATCTCTCACGGCACACGTGAAAATGTGTCCAAATCGACTGACATGTGTTGTTTCGAAAACCTGTTTTCGCACACTACGTTCATTTCGTCATTCCAGGTAACATATTTCGAAAGACCACTCATAGACTTTCCATATTAAAACTTTTCATCAGATTAAATGAATATTTATAGGTGTTTTTCCTTTTAAATATTTGAAAATTTGCTGCACTCGCTTAAATTTACGATGTTTCTGCTGAACAGTGTTGAATATTGAAAAATATATAAGAATGGAAAATAGTCAACCTGGAAATGGTATGATATTATACCCATCTAATTGGTTACGATAATGAATGTTTGGCTGATACGGAAGGGTACGTTATGCACCAAAGGTGATAATAAAGATGCTTCAGTAGTTTCAAAATCATTTGACTTCACGAAACCTGACACTAGAACTTTAATAATTGCAGGATGATATTTCAATCCCAAAAACCTGGTCAGTGGTGGCACGTTGCTCTTCGTTTAATTTAGTTAAATTTTCTATATCATCTGTTTAATCAGATGGAAAGTATTGCCTTTGGTATTAACAGAATATTTTGGTGGTGTCAATTTCGTCGCGGTTTTCAAACTATTATCTCTCTTTCTCTATTAGGAGGTTGAAACAGGCACATGATATTATCTTGGTTCTTCTTATACCTAAGCTAATAGTTTGTTGAAATTTGTACTTATTTCACTCGCAATTCTGTGCAATATAAATGCTTTTAATATAATTTCAAATGTCCTGCGACATTAAACATTCTCTTTGGCCTGAACTGTAAATGTTGTACAACTTCTATAGAGACATTGAAATGTGCACTACTACTACATATTATATTGTATATGTGTCTGTATACAAATAAATATTGCAGTTTTTTAACAAAACAAACAAAAAATAGTAAATTTTCTGCAAAAAAATACAGAAATTCATTATCATGCATGAGCTGTGTTTTGCGCCAGGATATAAATAAATGTACATACCTATACAGATCTATACGAGTATTGTTCATTGTTGCCCCTACACCAACACAGAAGGCTCTGCTACAAACTAGCGCTGCTCTCTGCTGCGGTATGTATGTATTGTGTTTGTGCTAGTGTTTTTGCCTTTGTATGTATTCAGGTGTACACCCGTGCAAAGTTTTGTAGCACATACATATATATGCATGAAGGTATGTTTATAATAAACCATCAAGGGACATGCAACCAAAAATCATAAACTATAATACTCGTATCATGCCAAACAGTCAGAATAAAGCTCTTTCAGAAAAAAAAACACAAGATTTTATTTACACTAAAACAAAAATAACCTGAACATAAACAAAGAAAAAAAGGACGAAGGAAAAACCCACCCGTAGCCAACCCTTTACACCACCAATAGCAAAAACCATTTAAAGATACAAAGAAAAATCTACAAAAAGGGACTACGAAAATGAATCCTGTGCGAAGACACAAAAACCACAAGTTACTCTCACAACAAGAATGCTGTTGCTGGTGCTGCTGATGTTACAACACATAATGCACAAAGTTGATTCTACTCCATAAGTCCCTTTGCGTCCTTGTTGCATCTGAGGCCACTGGCTCAAAAGGATGTAGGAATATGTCGTCTGAGGCACGAACCCAGGTGCCTGCCAGAGAGTTGAAGGTAACTCCTGGTGGCGCGCGGTGCAGTAACAAACAAACGACAACGTGTAGTCAAAGAGTTTCGTTTTGTTGTTGGCTTAAGATTTTCTGTTATGAAAATTGCAGGATTTACTTTAAAAATTAAACAACAAAGTGGTTATTTAACGGATTTGCCAACCACTCATAACAATAAAATAAAATGCGCCGGATTTTGTTGAACACACGGATGAATGTTGAAAGCTTTTAGTTTGTAGCAAAATTGTGGCGGCGGACAGACACAGATATGAAATGATGTTGTAGATAGGATATTTCTTCGATGCTGGAACTTATGACTAGTGATATTTTTTTGTTTGTTCGCAAAGACCCGGAAACATAATCGGAAGAGTAAAGGAATGTTGTTATAATGAAAATCTGAAGTGATTTTATTTAATTTAAATGCAAACAATTAGGGGGTTGTTTATATCACGAGATGGCGTTTGTGTCGCCAATCGTTTACCCTAGCACTACTGGATCACATTTGAATTATATATTAGTATATATTTGTATATTCAACAACAGGGATTAGGCTTCAATATAGATCAAAAATAGATTGTAGACGTTTGAAAAATATTTAGAGAATAATTAATTCCAATTTTTTTCAAATTTCCCTGACAGACACTCAGACACCGAGTTGTTTGAAGGGAGGTTGAAGCAACTGTAAATTGTTTCTACCGACTTGAGGTTCCCAGAACCAAATTGACGTTGTCACGACTGAATTAGACCGCAAACTGAACCTAACAATTAGACTGTTCAAAAAACCCATCATTTTCGAATAAACGGTTTTCGGGCTATTCGAAAAATTACTTTTTCGGAAATCCGGGAAATTGGTTAATTTTCGATTTTTTCGTTTTCGTTTCGTATGGAAAGCAATACATATCTTAAAATTTTTGTAAAAAAAATTAATACAAGATCAGCACAAAATATCATTTTGTTGTTTTTTTTTTTTTGCCAGTAAAAAAAGTAATTATTATTCTGAAAATATAGCATTATTTGTCAGATTTTAATGGTTATAAATTTTCCGTTAAGCAACACATCAGTTTACTCAATTCAAATAAATTCAGTCCTTTTCAATTCAATTCAATTGAATTTAGTTCAATTCAATTCGAGTCAAGTCAATTCAATTTAATTCAATTCCACTAAAGTCAATTCACTTCAATTCAATTTAATTTAATTTAATTTAATTTAATTTAATTTAATTCAATTCAATTCAATTCAATTCAATTCAATTCAATTCAATTCAATTCAATTCAATTCAATTCAATTCAATTCAATTCAATTCAATTCAATTCAATTCAATTCAATTCAATTCAATTCAATTCAATTCAATTCAATTCAATTCAATTCAATTCAATTCAATTCAATTCAATTCAATTCAATTCAATTCAATTCAATTCAATTCAATTCAATTCAATTCAATTCAATTCAATTCAATTCAATTCAATTCAATTCAATTCAATTCAATTCAATTCAATTCAATTCAATTCAATTCAATTCAATTCAATTCAATTCAATTCAATTCAATTCAATTCAATTCAATTCAATTCAATTCAATTCAATTCAATTCAATTCAATTCAATTCAATTCAATTCAATTCAATTCAATTCAATTCAATTCAATTCAATTCAATTCAATTCAATTCAATTCAATTCAATTCAATTCAATTCAATTCAATTCAATTCAATTCAATTCAATTCAATTCAATTCAATTCAATTCAATTCAATTCAATTTAATTCAATTCAATTCAATTCAATTCAATTCAATTCAATTCAATTCAATTCAATTCAATTCCATTCAATTCAATTCAATTCAATTCATTTCAAATCAATTCAATTCAATTCAATTCAATTCAATTCAATGCAATTCAATTCAATTCAATTCAATTCAGTTCAGTTCAATTCAATTCAATTCAATTCAATTCAATTCAATTTAATTAAATTCAATTCAGTTAAATTCAATTCAATTTAATTTAATTTAATTCAATTCAATTCAATTCAATTCAATTCAATTCAATTCAATTCAATTCAATTCAATTCAATTCAATTCAATTCAATTCAATTCAATTCAATTCAATTCAATTCAATTCAATTCAATTCAATTCAATTCAATTCAATTCGATTCAATTCAATTCAATTCAATTCAATTCAATTCAATTCAATTCAATTCAATTCAATTCAATTCAATTCAATTCAATTCAATTCAAGTCAATTCAATTCAATTCAACTCAATTCAATTCAATTCAATTCAATTCAATTCAATTCAATTCAATTCAATTCAATTCAATTCAAGTCAATTCAATTCAATTCAACTCAATTCAATTCAATTCAATTCAATTCAATTCAATTCAATTCAATTCAATTCAATTCAATTCAATTCAATTCATTTCAAATCAATTCAATTCAATTCAATTCAATTCAATTCATTTCAAATCAATTCAATTCAATTCAATTCAATTCAATTCAATTCAATTCAATTCAATTCAATTCAATTCAATTCAATTCAATTCAATTCAATTCAATTCAATTCAATTCAATTCAATTCAATTCAATTCAATTCAATTCAATTCAATTCAATTCAATTCAATTCATTTCAATTCAATTCAATTCAATTCAATTCAATTCAATTCACTTCAATTCAATTCAATTCAATTCAATTCAATTCAATTCAATTGAATTCAATTCAATTCAATTCAATTCAATTGAATTCAATTCAATTCAATTCAATTCAATTCAATTCAATTCAATTCAATTCAATTCAATTCAATTCAATTCAATTCAATTCAATTCAATTCAATTCAATTCAATTCAATTCAATTCAATTCAATTCAATTCAATTCAACTCAATTCAATTCAATTCAATTCAATTCAATTCAATTCAATTCAATTCAATTCAATTCAATTCAATTGAATTCAATTCAACTCAATTCAATTCAATTCAATTCAATTCAATTCAATTCAATTCAATTCAATTCAATTCAATTCAATTCAATTCAATTCAATTTAATTCAATTCAATTCAATTCAATTCAATTCAATTCAATTCAATTCAATTCAACTCAATTCAATTCAATTCAATTCAATTCAATTCAATTCAATTCAATTCAATTCAATTCAATTGAATTCAATTCAATTCAATTCAATTCAATTCAATTCAATTCAACTCAATTCAATTCAATTCAATTCAATTCAATTCAATTCAATTCAATTCAATTCAATTCAATTCAATTCAATTCAATTCAATTCAATTCAATTCAATTCAATTCAATTCAATTCAATTCAATTCAATTCAATTCAATTCAATTCAATTCAATTCAATTCAATTCAATTCAATTCAATTCAATTCAATTCAATTCAATTCAATTTAATTCAATTCAATTCAATTCAATTCAATTCAATTCAATTCAATTCAATTCAATTCAATTCAATTCAATTCAATTCAATTCAATTCAATTCAATTCAATTCAATTCGATTCAATTCAATTCAATTCAATTCAATTCAATTCAATTCAATTCAATTCAATTCAATTCAATTCAATTCAATTCAATTCAATTCAATTCAATTCAATTCAATTCAATTCAATTCAATTCAATTCAATTCAATTCAATTCAATTCAATTCAATTCAATTCAATTCAATTCAATTCAATTCAATTCAATTCAATTCAATTCAATTCAATTCAATTCAATTCAATTCAATTCAATTCAATTCAATTCAATTCAATTCAATTCAATTCAATTCAATTCAATTCAATTCAATTCAATTCAATTCAATTCAATTCAATTCAATTCAATTCAATTCAATTCAATTCAATTCAATTAAATTCAATTCAATTCAATTCAATTCAATTCAATGCAATTCAATTCAATTCAATTCAATTCAATTCAATTCAATTCAATTCAATTAAATTCAATTCAATTCAATGCAATGCAATGAAATTCAATTCAATTCGAATCAATTCAATTACATTTTTTGCGTGAAAATATTCAAGAACTCCGGTGCAGATCAATTTGTACTCGTACGTTCAATGAACGGAACGATAATTACGCTCCCCGGTATCAATGAGTTCAATGTGTCACTATTGAATAAGCTTCTACCACTCTGTAGCTAAATACAGGCTGAACATAATTAGGCCAATTCTCTAAAGGATGCACATCTTTAAAATGCGAGAAATTTTCTCCTGATGTGGACAGATGACTCCATAACTTCAAAGGCATTCAATATAGATTGGCTAGCCCCGTGCGATCCACACTTTATAGCTTCAAAAGTCAAGCGCTTGATACTTTCCCTTCTAAGGAGCGTCAATGGGCTATGATACATTCTTACGACTCACTCTTCATTATCCTTTTATTCATTTTTCATATGGGGTTCCATTATATGGCATAATATGACACATAACCTCGTCATCGCTTTGTCTTACCCGCTAATTTTATTCAATCTTCAAATAATGGAACTATTTATGCAAGACAGAATCTCATTTCTTCCAAGGCTTAACCAAATTAGGTATATACAAGCATGTGATGTACGCGTACCCACATACACGTATTGAGCTACCAAGATTTTCATATCTTGCATACTCAGCGAATTGAGTTTCCACGCCGTTTCAAGAATCCCATGCGCTATAAAATTTTGCGCTCACAAAGGATTCATCTGATCTCAAAATCAGGAAACACATACATACTCGTATACTCATTCATTCACAGGACAGAAAGTGTTGCATGAACTGATACAAATTATATTCAAACATTATGTATGCGCTTACATACATATATGTGTCGGTGTATTTGGTTAAGCGGGAAATCTTGCTGCTGCTGCTGCTGATGATGATGATGAGTATGATAACCCATCACATCATGCTGCATAAGAAGATGCAGATGAATAGAATATTAAGAATTTCAGAAGCTCGGTTGCCTATCTGCGAGCGCTTTGGTCTGTTTGTGGCCTCGTCACATTCGCATAAAGATTTGCATGTCTTTAAGAAAATCACTTGGAAAATGTAACGAGTTTCCAGTATGAGCAGAAGATCCCTGCTCTGTTGGGTGTCAGTTGCAGTGTCGATGTTGGCTGTTAGTGGCTGCGTCTGTGTCTACCTCTAATTCTTGGAATATTTTGGCACATCAAGTACATGAAGAACGAGAAATATTATCATATTCCTTAGTGTGGTGCACTTTTAAGGATATTCGCTGCTTTTACGTTAGACAGACAACTTAAGTCTGCCGCTTTGTGATAACAACTCCAGCAGAAACATATGTAAAACAATTCCAACAAAAACAATAATAAAAAAAAACTGATTCCAACACTTTCTCAGCAGTTGCATGTGGAATCTTTTTGTGCACACAGGTACAGATGGAATAATATGGTTAACGTTGCATTGCATATCCTGCCCACCATTGAGTACATGCTAAAATGGTAAGGTGGCTTAAATCCATAATATGGAAAGAAGAAACTATATGAATTGCAAAACTAAAAACTGGCCAAGAGAGAGAAAAATACAAATTATGAGAATGAAAACTAATGGGATGTGAAAAGAAAATTGGGGTTAAATGCAAAGCTAAATTGAAGTTTGAATTCTTAAAATGCTTCATAAGTTTTGACACATTCAAATATGGAGTTCAACTAATTTTAACTCGATTTGAGAAAGGTACACTTCCCAGGAGGGAAAGTACCCAGAGTTTTTCCCCAGTAGGAAGGTAAGTTCGATGTCAGAGAGTATACTGGCATGTTGCTTTAAAAGACTGTGCGCATATTATATTGTTCGTTTTAAAAATATTAGCTCTGTGCTTTAAAACGACTGCAAAACCGTTTCTCTATGTACCCAGGAATGCACAAACTAGGAATTTCTATCTTTAACAATATTTAAATAACATTCTAAATAATATGAAGACTAAAACTGAAAGCTACACTGAGACGAAAGCTTCATCATAGGGGAGAAGATGTTCGTAGCCTCAACGAAAATGTACATCCTCAGTGAGCTAACGTAGGGATACATCGCTGAAGCGAAAAATGTTCCTAATGACTTAGCTAGGGTAGTATCAAAGACGACCAGATATTGTACGCAATTTGGTAACAGAGAACCAAAAATTCGATACGATTCAGTCAGACGAATTTCTTTCTAGCTTCATGTTTCGATTATTTCATCCTATCATACATCATTTATGTAATTTTACTTAAACATAGATGGAACTTTTACAGTTGTACACAATAACAGCATCAAAAAATTGGTCGTGTATTGAAATATTAGAGAGAGAGAGAGGAGAGAGTCGTAACGCTTCACCGGTTTTGTTTGCTGGCATTTGAATGAAGAGAAATTTTGGCTGTCTACTTTAATACATAGTTTATGGTTGAATGCACTTCTTACAAAGACGATCAAGAAATAGAAGACTACAAGATGTGTGCAATTTGGGAACTCTCGTAAAAGAGAGCCATCAAGTGGTCAAAATTCACTCAAACGCATTTATCTTTTGCGTCATATTTTGATTATTTCATAATTATTTCATAATTTTACATCAACACGGTTGGAATTTTGTATATTTATATGCAATAGCACTATCAAAAAGCTGCTAGTGTATTGAAATATTCAACGAAGAGATAGAGAGTAGAGAGTCGTAACGCTTTAAGTAGCGTTCACAATGGCAGCAACGTATTTGTAATTCAAGCCTTCTCGTTCACACTCACAGTATTGCATATAATGCCCTCTCATGTTTTTCGTGAAATTGGAATTCAAATTTGTCACAGAAGTAGATTCTACTTCTACTTCAAATTGGAATTTGTTCGAATCAGTTTATTCTACTGACTACTAGGGGCGCTTTACTTAGAATTTTGTTTTAAAACTTGAAAGTATGAATGAAAATGTAAACATTTTGTATCAAAACAAACATTTTAATAAATAATATTATCTGTAGAATCTGCCAATAACAATAATTTCACATATAATTATAATTTTTTATTACCAAGAATACAACACTGTCGCTGGCTTTCGAACAAATCAGCTGATGCAAATGTGAAATGTGTAGTTGTTTGTAGTAAGTGTAATTCGCGTCAATTTTATTAATAAACAAAAGAAAAAAGTTTAAAAAAAAGCTGACATTTTCAGGTTTATCGAAACCGTCCAAGGCCATGACATATTATGGAACATAATAAACATTTCTATAGACAAATTTGAAAACATTTCTAAAGAAAAATTTGAAAATATTTCTTTAGAAAAATTTCAATATATTTGTACAGAAAAATTGTAAAACTTTTCTATAGAAAAATTTTAAAACTTTTCTATAGAAAAATTTTAAAACTTTTCTATAGAAAAATTTGAGAATATTTCTATAGAAAAATTTGAGAAGATTTCTATAGAACAATTTTAAAACTCTTCTAAAGAAAAATGTTAAAACATTTCTATAGAAAAATGTTAAAACTTTTCTATAGAAAAATCTGAGAACATGTCTATAGAAAAATTCAAAAAATTTCTATAGAATAATTTTGAAACAATTCTATAGAAAAATTTTAAAAGATTTCTATAAAATTTTTCAATTTTTCTATAGAAAAATTTTAAAATATTTCTATAGAATTGTTTTAAAATTTTTTTTAGAAAAGTTTTAAAATTTGACAACTTTTCTAAAGAAAAATTTTAAAACATTTCTATAGCAAAATTTGACAACTTTTCTATAGGAAAATTTTAAAACTCTTCTATAGAAAAATTTGAAAAGTTTTCTAAAGAAAAACACTTAATACTTTTTGCTCCGGGTAGTGGTACAAATCAGAGGTCCGTGTCTCACATTTAATTTTTCTATTTTTTACTGTTTGCTTTTTCGTTTGTATTGCAATTCTCCATGGTTTTCAATCCCCAAATATGCCAAATATGTATACTGCTGTACAATGTTAACAATGTTGCCAGTCAGCTGTTTTTTCGAACTTAGTCGAACAAATTTTTTCCTTGCATTGTGAACGCCTTTTGAATTTGTTGCTATCATTGTGAACGAGCCTTTACTCGTTTTGTTTGTTGGCATTCGAGTGATGACAAATTTTGACTGTCTACTTTAGTACATAGTTATTGGTGGTATGAACTTCTCATACATAAACATTTCTAAAATAGACAAAAATTAGTCAAGAAGACAATAGCTGAGAGTGGTTTCTTTAACTGCAATAGGTTCATCACAGAGACGAATACATTTAATTACTGTGAGGCATTGGTTTCGTTGTAGCGATGAATATGTTTCCTTGTTACGATGGGAATTTATAAAACGAAGTTCTTTATCGCACGTTACGGGATGGGAGCTAAATGAAAAAAAAATAAACAACTTTTTTTTAACATTATTATGCTACAGCCCAATATTATCAACTACATTGGGTACTTTTGCCTTGGTTTGTGTCTAGACTAACATATGTTGGGGAATTTCTTGTTTAATGGGAAATTTTCTAGGTGGAGTCTGTAACCAATATTTAGTAGATATTGTAGTTTTGAACCTAATACAAAGTAAATTTAGATAAGCCAAAGTGAAAGAAGTTTAAAAAAGAACATTTTCTTAAATAAGTGACTTTTCTTAAAAAAAGTTAATTTTCTTCAAAAAAAGTACCTATACATATTCTTAAACAAAGTACCTTTTCTTAAAAAAAATACTTTACCTTAAAGAAGTACATTTTCTTAAAAAAAGGATATTTTCATACAAAAAGTACGGTTTCTTAAAAATAGTATTTTTTTAAACCAAGAACCTTTTCTAAAACAAGTAAATTTTCATACTACAATTTTTCTTTTCTTAAAAACCAACTTTACTTTAAAGAATACCTTTTTGTGAAACAAAACAACTTTTTTCACATAAGTACCTACTCCTAAAAATATTCTTCTAGACATTCTTGACAAACGGAGCGATTCGAAAAAAATTCCCATTTCTTAAAAAAAAACTTTTCTTCAAAAAAATAACTTCTCTTAAAAAATACCTTTTCCTAAAAAAAATCCTTTTACCTAAAAGTATCCTTTCTTAAAAATAAAATAATATCTTTTCTTAAATGGCCTTTCTGAAAATAAGTAAATTTTCTTAAAAAAAAGCCATTTACTAAAAAGAGTACCACTTCAATAAAAAGTAACTGTTCTTAAAAAAGTACGTCTTAGTAAAAAAAATTCATACTCTTATGGCTCTTCTTAGAAAAAAAAATTCATACTCTTATGGCTCTTCTTAAAGAAAGTACTCGTTCTTAAAAATATTACCTTTTCTTAGAAAAATTCTAGCTGTTAATAAAACAAGTACCTCTCTTTAAAAAGTGACCTTTGCGGGAAAATATAATACATTGTCTTCCAAAAAGGATCTAAAAATATACTTTTTTTAAAAGAAATACATTCAATAAAAAAAATGTTATCCCTCCCCGTGATTTCGAACCTGATGATCACTCTGATATTTATGAAGTGATACGAGTAGCTTCTTATTTAAAGGTTAGAAATATACGAAATGGGTCGCGTTACGCTTGAAGAAAATTGGGAAATAATAATAACATTCTTCCAAAGTTCAGAGTTTTCTACTCAAACTGTAAGAAATATACGATGTAAATTCGATAGAAATATATAGTGCAATAAACGCAGGTGGTAAATCAATTTGTGAATCAATTTCATCAATCCAGGGCCTTATTGGGCAAAGAACGGCGTTGCGCAAAATGGCCCCAAGAAATGTGACCCCAATCTTAAAATGCAATTAAGCCCCATATTTTGGGACAACATTTCATAATGAAAAATATAACGAAAAATTACCCCAAACCGAATGAAGATATGCCCCAAAATGGATTTTGGGGCATATTTTCATTTGCTACATTATTACTTTGAGATTTTTATGCATTATGAAAAATAACCCCAATTGGAAGAAATTAAAAAGGACCCCAATGCAGAAAAGAAAACATTGTTTATGCACAGCATTATTTATTGAATAATAAATTTTGAATTAAGTGAAAACTTGCATGCAATCAATAACATCCGCTCTACAATAAGGACACTTATAATTTGCTTCACTTTTCTGTTTCGCTGCATCTAGCAACGCAAGATTGCATTCGCTGCATACTTTAAGGTGCTTGCACGGCAGCATAACAATGTTGGGGTTTCTGTCGTGACAAACCACGCAAAAATTTGGTTGCACAACAGCTTCTACTACGTCTTCCTCAGAATCCTCCTCACACGCTAAATATTCCTTTTCTTGAAATATATCAGGTATCTCATCTGTGCATATACCATTCTGCTTGAACGCCATTCTTGTCAAAAATGTCGGCACAGTAATCTTTCCTTCTTCTAGCATCATTGTAGCTTCCAGTATTTTAGTCTGGTTGTCAATGTTGTGAGGTTTTTTTTTTGGTAGGGAAGAACCTGCACTTTCACAAACAGCTTCGAATTCGCGGCCTTTAAACAACTCCTTCCGTCGAATCGCTGACACAAACTTGAAAAAATGGCCGGTTTTTTCGACGCACCTCCCTAAAACGCCGTTGTATGCCTCTACTGCAGATGTTGTCCGAATGGACTCCTTGTAAACGCTGAAGTCACTTAAGCCAATCTCAATTAAAAATTTTCAAAGAATTTGAATTAAAAGCAATTTATATAAAACAAACATTGAACCTTGCGTATCCACTGCATTTAAAAATAGTTCAAAAATGAACTAAATTTCTTCTCTCCGTCCATAAGTAAAATATTGCGTCGCGTGTCCTCCCAGCCAGTGTTTATTCAATTTGCTGGTAACAATGGAAGAACCATCAATTTCCGATAAGCTGTTTTTGCAGCATCCAACGATCTTATAAAATTAAGGAGCGGACGGTTTTTCACGACATTGCGTCTTAGGCCAATAATGAAACCTGTTAGGAATTATATTTGTTCTTAATATATGAAAAACAAAACGAATAATTTTTAACAAAAATCGCTGATAAATCTGTCAAGTAAAAATATGATTAAATAGTATAAATATGCTACGTGATCATTACATACCTCTTCAAAGTAGCTTCCCCTCAGGGACAATACTAAATGTTGCGTCCATAAGGAACTTTCTTAGTTCAGGTGCAATGTTTTCCTTAATAAGGTCAATAATTTTTAGGGATGAAAAGATACAGAAGCTGTATCCGTCACCTACTATACATGCAGTATAAAAAAAGCTCGGGTTTCTCTCATCCTGAGTTAGCCCAAACTTCCTTGATACTTCTTCATAGATAAAAGCATTTATGACATCTAGTGGGCTTTTTGGAGACGTTATAAAATTTTTGCTTGCAATGTATTGTAAGCCCCTCCTAATTTTTGCAAATTGAATATTCTTAGTATGTTCTTGGTTTCTGTGTAAAAAAAAACTGTTATCATAAAATAATTCGAACAAATTTTATTCCGGAAAGCCGTTCTGACGCTACTTATTGTCAGAACCAATATTGGAGGCATTATTTGCACACTCCTGCTTTATGGAATTCAATGCATTCAATTCTTTGTACGCATCTCCATCGGGACTATGGTTGTGGTCAATATAATGCTTGGCCAATTCACATTTTCCATTTGGCAAAAGGGTTATCCTAGCTTTACACGTATTATGCCAGCACACATATTTAACAAAATCTTACTAGCTAAATATCTTTTTAAAAATCATTTTTTGTTCAACTAAATATAACAATTTACTATTATGTTTTTTCCCACTAAAAAAATACACTCCATTTCTTCGGTCTATATTAATCACTTTTTTACGACTGTCGTCAACGCGTTGCACCAGCAAACTAATTCTTTTGTAATAAATAATGTTACATCTTCAAAAATATCAACAGTGACGTAAACCAATGCCGTTATAAAATTTCGTGTTTGGCTAAAAAATGCAAATTTAATGAAAATGCAGTTGGCCCCAAATTTTATATCACACAAATTGGGGCCATTTTTCGTTTTCAAAAATTGGGGTTAAATTTCATAATGCAATTCGAACCCACACACAAAAATTAATTTTGACCCCAAATTTTTGGGGTAATTTTTCATTCCCATTTTGGGCCTTATTTCATTTCCAAAATGAAAAAAGGCCCCAAAAGATGAAAATACGCCCCAATTTTTGTCCATCCTTTTTTAGGGCCATTTTTCATTTCTTGCTTTGGGCCAAATTTCTTGGGGCCTAATTTCATAGCGCCGCAAAGAACTCGTGCACCTGCTCATCCAGTGCATTCCGTGTCAAATATTTCCGCTGTATCTAAAAGTGTGCTTGAACAGCCATCAACATCAAATCGCCACCGTTTGCATCAATTCAATATTTCTCGCACGCTCCAAAATGTGTATAATTTTGTTGTTTGGATGCAAGAATAACGTTTTTGTAGTTTGTCGCAAAAATAGTGTACTTGTGGCCGAACACATTGTATTTGCCGTTCAATATTGCATGATGTACACACACTGATTATTAGCTTATAATGTTTGTATTTGTGACCCAAATGTGGCTTTATTCAGTGAAAATTGCTGAAACCAAAAAACGTGACAGACAACAAAGAAACAGAATAGTAGCAAGTCTTCAATTCATGAAAACATTGTTTGCAAACATATACATGGTTCTTGCAATATATTGCTAGGTTCGTTTTTTCCCGGCGTGTAAAAAAAAGTACATTTTTAGTAATTTTCCAAACAGGTAATTTTTTAAAGAGAGGTACTGCTTTTATTATTTTGGCGTAGAATACGTCTTACCTTACGGTATAGGGAGTCATGTCAGATTGTTATTGTTGTAATCTTTATTTCATTGATTATGAGGAAACGGCGAGATAACTTTTTTTAAAACTTTTTGTAGGTAAATGAAGATGTTATCTTTCGGTTGATATACATTTCATATTGGTTGATATCTTCCAAATATTTAAATTTCTTAAATGAAAATTGTTTAAACACATACACTCAAACATATGTGTGGTGTTTGGTTGAGTGTTTGAGTTTGTAGCGTGAACACAAACTATGCTGCTGTTTCAGTGGGGACACAAACCTTCGGCTGTTGTCTTGATTGATTAAATATTGAAATTTCGTATATTTACTTATGTATTTAAGTGAGACAAAATGTTAAATGTGAATTTGAATTTAACATGGATATATAATTATAAAAAATATAAATCAAATTGATTTGTGTCTGGTATTTATCATTTATCCTTACTCTTTTAATTTAAAAACATATTTATCCTATTTTTCCTACCATAAGCTTATGTATATTATCAAAAGTAACTATCAAATAAATAAATTCATTTGCTTATGTTATTTATCATTTATTATTATTTATGTTTTCTGTCTTATCGGATGGCGTATTCTACGTTCAACTTAATGGCCGTGTCTCTGACACAGCCTGCAGGGACAGTCCGTGGCCGAAGGCCTCGGACAACTGTTTGCTGTATTTTTTAAGAAAATTTACTACTTTTAAGAATAAGTACTTTCTGTAAGAAAATGCCATAAGAGTTTAAATTTTTTTGTACAAAGTAGTACTTATTTTAAGAACAGATACTTTTTAATGAAGTGGTACCTACTATTTTTAGGAAGATGTTATTTTTTAAGAAAATTTACTTTATTTCAGAAAGGCTACGTATCTCAAGAAAAGAAAAGGTATTATTTTCTTTTTTAAGAAAATATACTTTAAGAAAAAAGGTTTTTTTAAGAAAATTTATTTTTTTATGAGAAGGTACCTTTTTGAAGAAAATGTTTTTTTAAGAAATGACATTTTTGGTTAGAGTTGGTCCTTTTTTTCCAGAAGAGGTAAATTTTTAATGTTATTTTAATGTACTTATTAAAGATAATGTATTTTTTTAAGAAAAGTTACTTTGTTTAAGAATTTACTTTTTTATGAGAAGGCACTTATTTAAGAAAATGTTCTTGTTTTTAACTTCTTTCACTTTGGCTTTTCTACATTTACTTTGTATTGGGTTCCAAACTACAACCTATACTTAATATTAAATACAGGCTCCACCTAGAAAACTTCCCCTTAAACAAGACATTTCATATCACATGTTAGACTAGACACAAACCAAAGCAAACATACCCAATATAGTTGATAATACTGGGTTGTAGCATAATAGTGTTAAAAAAATGTTAATGTTAATTTTTTTTCATTTAGCCCCCATCCCGCAACGTGTATTAAGAAACTTCGTTCCAAAAATATGGATGACGAAAACTTCAAAATGCGGCCTTGAAGCAAAAATGCTCTGTTAGAAGTTTGAAAATATATTTTTCTAATTGTGCTCATCCTGACACGTCGCTCAGTGTTCCAGATTGTGAAGAACATACGCATGAGGTTGAACAGTGATTATGTCCAATATATAATTAGATCTCTTTTGATCCGAACATTGGTTATATCTAATTGGATCGTATTAGATAAAATTGTATCTAATTAGATCCTAAATGTGGCCGACATTTAATCTGATCTAATTATATACAATTGGATGCAATTACATATAATTAGATTTATATGTTGCAGATTTGATTATATATGGCCCCTTCCCAAACCTTCATATAATTTTATCGGACTCCTTTGAAATCACGGATTCACTTTTACTCAAGATCTGAAATTGATAATAGTATTTACACTTCGCTGTTATATAAGAAAACCAAAACAAATAACTACACAATATGATTAGTTAACAAAGACTATTTAACAGTATATGGTGTCATCACAAATTTTTTTACAATTTCAGAATTTTTATATTTTTTTAATAAAACTTTTGATATAAATGAATCTACTGTAATAACACATATAGAAACTGGCACTCATATGAAACATATTACAGCTATAGTTGATACTAACAACTACAAGTTGAAGAAACTAGTAGATATCGACGATATATCTCATGTTTTGAGAATCAAAAATAAATGCCAAATAAAGGGTTTTTCAACAGAGACGCTACAAAAGTAAATCGATAGGGACAGCAAACGACGACATATTTTTCCCCGCTCTTTTGACATTTCTCATCTGTAAGGTTTGCCATTCCATCATGGAAAGATATACGAGCCAACAACGGGTCGAAATTATTAAAATTTACTACCGGAATTTGGTGTCAGTGGCCTCAACTTTTAGAGCGCTACGTAAAATTTATGGTCGTCATAATCGTCCTACCAGATCAACAATTACGTCTAGTGGAAAAATTTGAATCCACAGGCACAGTACAAAATGTTCCTGTGCCAGTGAGACAGAGAAGTGCCCGTAGTGTCGAGAATGTTGCTGCCGCTGAGGCTTCAGTTCAAGAAAGCCCAAATGTGTCTCTCACACGCCGTTCTCAAGCGTTGAGCAGCTCTGTGACGTCGTTGTGGCGAATTTTGCGAAAAGATCTTGGCCTACATCCTTACAAGATCAAATTGACGCAAGAACTGAAGCCGCTTGACCACCATAAGCGTCGTATGTTCGTGAATTGGGCTGACCAACAACTTGAAAATGATTCGGATTTTCATCGGAAAATCATCTTCACGATAAGGCTCATTTCTGGCTGAATGTTTTCGTCAATAAGCAAAATATCAGTTATTGGTCAGACAGCAATCCACACGTAATCCATGAGTCATCATTGCATCCCGAAAAAATTACGGTGTGGTGCGGTTTATGAGCCGGCGCCGTCATTGGGCCGTACTTCTTCCACGATGATCAAGACCGGCACATTACTGTGAATGCGAATCGCTACCGTTCAATGATAACCGAATATTTTTGGCCCCAATTGGATAATATGGACTTGGAGGACATGTGGTTCCAACAGGACGGCGCCACAAGCCACACAGCGAATATCACAATCAATTTATTGGAAACCAAGTTTGGTAAACGTGTTATCTCACGAAATGGCCCAGTCGATTGGCCGCCTCGGTCGTGCGCTTTGACGCCGTTAGATTATTTCCTGTGGGGCTACGTTAAGTCTATGGTCTATGCCAACAAGCCAGCGACGATGTATGAACTTCGTACGAATATCGAACGTGAAATTGCAGCAGTATCGGCCGATTTATGCTTGAAAACCGTCGAAAATTGGGTTCAGCGTCTGGACTTTTGCAAGCGTGCCCGTGGTGGTCATGCAAAAGAAATCGAGTTCCATACATAATGGCATCGAACGTACTTTCACATGAATAAAGAAATTCATTGTTATCTAAAACCGGTTTTGTTTTATTTAAAAAAACTTTTGTAGCGCTCTTATTGAAAAACCCGATACTTTAAAATCCGTAACTTAAAAATAAAAATACATTTTATTTTTCTAACAAATTTCAACTTTTTTATTTTGTTGCATTTTGCGGTAAGAATTTCTAAAAAAAGAATTCGGGAAAAACTTAAAAAAAATTACATCCGGCCACAAGAGATATAATTGGATGTAACTAGAGATATAATTGTATATGAGGCTAGATATGACTGCACTCAGGTGCAGATATAGCATATCTCGCTGGATCCAATTATATATGGCAGATATAGTGGTATGTAACGCTACACATAACTAAATATAGCTCAAGATAGCATTAGATCTACATGTAGATATAGCAGATCTCGTTGCATATAATTTGATCTGCGGGTAGATATAGTGAGATATAATTATATATAAAAAGATCCGATCAGATCTACAATTTTTTACACGGGAAGTGTTTCTTTTACATCAGATGGATAGGGGAATATCGCAGGATGTCAGAATAATAATGCATTTGAAAAAAACTACCCTCACTTCCTGAGTAATAGGCCTCGATTGGGCAGAACAATTACGTGTAAGTGTTCAACACTCAGCAAAATGAATTGAAGTCAATATATGAATTGTAACCAGTTTTGCTATTTTAGTACATATTTAAAAAAGAAAGGAAAGATGAGCTGTTAATTATTTTATCAGAAATTTTAAAAAAAATATTGTTTTTGGGGTTGGTTGGTTTCTTCGGCGGTTGGTTTTCCTGATTTCTTGGAAGACAACTGGCAAACAAATGGCTGTGTACCACTCAGAATTCACCTTGCTGCGTTGTTCTAGTGGCACGGTTGCGACATGTCCCGTTTTTCCGAAAAAACAGGCGACTATTTGCTTGGAAGTGCTTCGGGCGCGAACAACTTTTGTTGCATTTGGCTCATCTTGAAACAGCCATACAGTTGACTACTGTTTACTTTCGGGCTCATGCGCGTAACTCCAGGATTCATCACCTGTTACGATGTCATAGACGTGTTTCGAAGCACCGCGATCGTACATTTGGAGCATTTCTGTCGACCAATCGACACGAGCCTTTGTTTGAGCGATTGACAAATTGTGTGGGATCCAACGCGAACAAATTTTTTTGACAGTCAAATGTTTATGCAACATTGAATGTATGCTGGTCCCACTAATGCCCAAGGTTGTCTCAATCTCGCGATAGGTCACATGACGATCTTGCAAAATCAGTTCGCGCACAGCATCAATGGTTTTCGGAACAACAGCTGATTTTGGACGACCTTCACGAAATTCGCCTTGGAGTGAACTACGATCACGATTGAATTCACCATACCATCGACAAAAACACTGGTCCTTGATGGAGCTTCATCGCCAAAAATTGCATTAAGTTCATCCATGCACTGTTGCTGAGTTAATCCACGTCGAAAGTTGTAAAAAATAATCGGACGAAAATGTTCAGGATTTAAATCCATTTTTGGGCCGACGTCAATCTTTTAAGTTACTGTAATCAACACAAATAGCGCTCGATTTCAAAACATTCTGAGTACGCATAACCTCTAAAATGTCCAACTTTATGATAGAGCTGTCAGTTGCCAGATTGCAACACTAGGGTTGCCAAATCCCGAAACATTAAATTCAACCTCGTATATTTAATATAAATATTGTACCAATGCAAATCTCTGCAATCAAGCCATTTTCCGTATTACGTGTTTCGTTGCAGGAACGACTAAACCTTTGGAGCCATGGAATATTTTCGTTGCGCCAATCAAGACTAATAAATGAAAATGTCCCAGCTCTGAAACAAAGGGGGTTTCTTTCAGTGTAGCAATCTGGTTAAAGGAGAGTTTCCAAAATTTCATAACCTATTATTTTAACTTAATTCTATTAAAGACCGATTTTAAGAAATTTCATGTAAGACTTTACTAAAACCAATACTGACAGGACGAAAAAAATCAAAATATAAAACATAACGAAGGCTACAAGTTACCCCCTTGTTGTGTGTGGAACAAAAATATAGAAAGCTTTAGTTTTTCGGCTGAAAAGCCCACATTGGAAGAATGAATCTTAAATACAAAACAGCGAGTACTAGTTCCATATAAAAGAAGCAAAATCCAACAAAATTTAAAGCAACGACGTTATTTTCAAGAGTTATGGTATTGAAAGGTATCGATGACGACAACCATGATGCCGGTGATGGTGGAGGGTGACGTTGCTGAAGTGGAAACTAAAAGATTACAAACATGATTTTTGGTCTTTTTTGTTTATGTTTCTTTTCTCTTCTATTTCATATTTGTTGTTTGTCCTTGTGTTGCTGCTGCCTACATGCGATATACCTACCCCCCCCCCCCCTCCCACCCAAAAATATTGAATATTTCAATATTATTAATGTTACGGTCCCTGTTTGCCGTCGTTGATATTAGAAAACCAAAAGTATCCTTGTTATGCTACAAGGTTGGTTTTCCAATTGGTTAGGTTTCTAGGGCTTTTCATACGCTTTTCCATGCCTTTTCAAGGAAGGAATGATAACAACAAGATACACGTATTGAACAAATGGCAACAGATTTCATTGTTGTGGCGCTTTTATGTTGTAATTTTTGGTTTGTTTCTTGGTTCACTGGAAAATTATGAAATAAAAAGTCATATTCATTCTTCGAGAAGGTTAAGTGATGACTTGAGATTGAAGTTATTCTTTATGTTGTGTATGGGCATTTGGTTAATGATATTTTTTCATTTTTTTTTTGACCAAACCACATTTCCTGAGGTTTTTCTCGTTTTGATGATTTGTAGGAAATGAAAGAAAATTTTTAATATTAACGTTGTGTTGTAGGATATCTACCCAACAAGTTTTGCGACAAGATAGCATGTCCTTCATTCAAAGTCTCACTGCTTTTCCACCTGCCCTCTACAGATTCTGGCTGGTTTGTTGGCTACCCTGATGTTGCCACACACATACAAATATCCCTATATATACTTTTATTCCCGTATCCCCACAAAGGTTAAACTGTTGTTACAGCTCAACAGCAATAGCATAAATGCATTAGCAACAATTTCAAGCCACAGCACTAGGAAATTCTGAAGCAGTACCAGTGGCATCAGTAGCATAAAAAGATTTTCTGTATATTTTCCCCCTTTTCCTGACACTAAAATGTTACTTGAATTGGCAGCGCATAGAGACGCACATGCTGAAACTTAATATAAATGTTAGGAAAATACAATAATGCCAAACCAACACAACTTTGTCGACTCCTCGTTTACGAGGAACACTCGGGAAATTTCGGGCAATATTAAGGACAACTTTACTTAATTAGAATTCAAATTATAACCTCTTAATGGGATTAAAGAGAAGCTCACAATTTTATTGGGTTGCATGTTTTCTACTTTTGCGATCAGACGGTGCGATCTCTTCACCAAGTTAGTAACGCCAAATGTTCTGAAACAGAACGCAGAACATTCGGAATATGAAGGAAGAAAGCGTTCTGTTCTTGCTGTTGAAATAATTGACCTGGCACTGAAGGATTTTCGGTCGATACTAATTCGCATATGTATATTGCATATTAAGTGGGTACATTTAATTTGTGATCTTAACCAGGGATCTTTCATAGCGCCGCAGAGAAAATAGTCTAACTGCAGTGAGGCTGCAAATTGATTTCCTAGTTTCGGCTGATTATGCGGGTTTCGAACACTGTGTGCAAAATATCGATTGTGACATTGTAGGTGCGGCACATAGCGCCGTCAAGATTTGAAAACCTCTCTCATTTTCGAAGAAAAATTGGCCTATGATGCCATGTGCTCTACGATGTGTGGATTTTCCGAGCCTTAATTGCGACAATTTTGCCTTAAGGTAGCTCCCGAGGTAAAAATTACCTACATCGGAAAATATGATTTTTCGAAATTAATGCTCATATTCAGCAAAGCGATCTCCAGCCCATTCAGCAAAACGAAAACGCGCACCCGATGGTTACGAAACTTCAGTTCTTTGACTACTTATAATTTCCTCCAGTTTGAGGTGAAGAATCAGAACTTGAATGGTGTTAATATTTCCCAATTTTTGTCATGCGTTAACTGATTTCTAACCGTGAAATATCTAAACTTTAACTAATAACGCTGGGACAGTTTTTGAGAAGAATCTCATAAACAAGGCCGAAGAGGAAGGTTTTATCCTAATTCGGGTATGAGGAATCGAAATGCATCATTAGTTTTTTTGTGAGTTCCAATTATACACAGAAAAATCTGTCTTTTTTGTTGTTTGGATGCAAATATAAAGTATGGAGCTTGTCGCAAATATAATATACTTCTGTCCAAACACATTGTGTGTGTTATTCAATATTACATGTTTGAGACACAATTATTAATATGTTATAATATATGTGTTTGCGACCCACATATATTTATGTTTGTGATACAAATACAGTTGTGTTTGTTGCACTGATTATGCTCTCTCAAGAGAATACAAGAGGGATAACGAGTCTCTCTTGTAAGTGTGTAGCTGTATTTTTCCATTATTCTCTCAGTCAGTCAGTCATAAATATTCCTGAATGTTCGGGCAAATTCCAGATGAAGTGTTTCTTATTTTGCCTGATGTGTTGCGCTTTAGTTTCATGTACAGATTTCGGACAGATGATATAAATTTTTTTATTTTGGGTAGGAGGATTTTTTTGATTTTGTCTCAGTTTGGCAGCCACTAACTTGTATTTGGTTGGTGGTACCGGTAAACTAACTGAAACAAAAATGTTTCAAACATTTTGAGATTCAACCTTTTAGAACCAAGCGTACCTTTAAAACCAGGTTTTTGGGGTCTTTGATTCAGTAATTTTCCGCCTTTCTTTGAGTTAATGAGATTCTTCCGCCAAAGAGGAGAAACCCCTTTCTCTATATGACTATAAATATTTACTCATCTTCAGTTTCAATGTCAAATTCCACAGAATTATCAATTTCAATTAATTTTATTTTTTCCTACAGTTAAAAAATTTTTTTGGATAAAAACCACTTTGATTCATTGTGTTTTGAACCCAAGGAAAACACAAAAACATAATAAAAAAGTACAATAGTTGAAAAAAGTAACTTCGCCTACTTTTTTATGGGTACAAGGAACAATACAAAAAACTACGTGTTCTGTTGTTGAAAACATGTCTACATATATTTGATATGAAAGATTAATGGAACTCAAAACTGAATGATGCATTTAGTTAGCTCCACAAAACTGAAGACCTTGACTACATCAATTTGAGATAATTCTCCCAGGTCTCTAATTAGGTTGGATCCCATATTACACATCATCCCGCTGGCTAGTCCTGCATACGTGCAAAGAAGGTCTTCAGTGGATTCTTCATCTTTCTCATCGTTACAGCTTCCACATAAGTCATTTGTCCTGACATTTAGCCTCACCGCATATCTACTAATCAGACGGTGACCCTTCAGAACTGAAAGAAGCATTGATGCACACACGCTGAAAAATGTGTCTTTTTTTTCTTGTTTGTATGCAAACATAACGTGTTTGTAGCTTGTCGCAAATATTGTATACTTGTGTCCAAACACATTGTGTTTGCTAATCAATATAACATGTTTGGGACTCAATGATGATTAAGTTGTAATAATTATATGTATTTGTGACCCAAATGTGACTTTGTTTGTTGAAAACTACCGAAAACAAAAACGTGATAGACAATAACGAAATAAAAGCAGCAAATATTCAATTCATGAAAACATTGCTTGCAAATATGGACATGATTCCTGCAATATGTTGCTGGGCTGGTATTTTTCAGCGTGTAGGGGCTGGGCTAAAGCCCCTTGACCCTGGATAAAGTCTCAGCTGAGGTTCTGTGATGCACATTGGAGCCATTCTCTGAATCGTGACAATTAGTGCACAATTGACGAGTTTCTCACGTGTCGTTTGGTGGCACGATAACCCAATATAGCAGTATCGGTCTCACCACCGCTTTAAAGTGAACTATCCTCGAATAAATTCCCCATTTACAACCAACAGCCAACCCTCTTGCTAACATTGCCTTTTCCACCCTTTCCACTATGTATTGTCTGAAACTAAGCTTTCTATCCAAAATATGACTCAGGGGTATGGTACCAATGTATTTTATACCTTCCGGTAAAAACGACCAGCTTGTTCTTGGCCGGCAATACACCTAACCCACATTCACCATTCCATCTGCTTAAAGTCCGCAAGCTACCTTGGAAAATGCCCCTTAGTGTAGTGGGATACCAGCCCCGTATATCTATTGCCACGTCGTGCGCATATTTCCCCATTTTCAATATTCCACTCAGTCCAAGGTTCTATAGAAGTGGAGACAAGACCTTTAGGCGCACCTCTGTTAACATATCTCGTTGAGGTCGAGGTGCCCAACTCTGCTAAGGCCCATCTCCTGATGAACATGTGGTATACAAGACCTACGTTCACCTTAAAGGACGACCGCGCAAATTATATCGCATTGTGGCCGTCGGTGGTGCAATGGTTAGCCTTTTGTACATGAGATCCTGGATTCGATCCATGGTCAAACCGCCTAACAATTTCTTTCGGCGGCGGTCACCTCGTATAGTGACGGCGACACTATCGAGTATTTAGCCATGCAGAATCTTCTCAAAATATCGTTCGGAATTGGTGTGGAAACTGTAGGTCGCAATCAGTGAGTATAAAAAAAACTAGAAATCGCACAGCTCACTGGTTGGGAGAAGATCTCCCCAATTCCTTCATAGGATGTAACAATATTTATTTATTCATTTGGGACTGATATTTTTGTACGCACCCTTAATGTCAATAAAGGCTTCCGATTTATACTCTTTAGCAGCCAACGATTCTGTGCCCATGCTGTGTCCCTAGACCTGCACTTGCAGTACGTGTGCTGTGCACTAGATAGCAATCTCACATCAATACTCGCATGCTAGAGTATGTCTATCAGCTTTTCCAATGTATGCAGTGGGCGCGATGATAGGCTTATAGGCCTAGAGCATTTCCCTCTTTGGGACTAAACACCACTCGTGTATCTCTCCATCCTCTAGGAATGTAACTGATGTTTATACCCGCGGTGTATAACTTTATCAGCCAGGAGTATACCATGTCAGATCCGGGAGACTTCGTTTGCATTTACTCTGATGAATTTCTTAATAAGCCGAATCCAAACAACCGCTAGATCTGATATATTTATACGGTCTGCCAGGAATCTTGCGGATGCATTTTGCAAATCTGCTTTTATACAAAATATATCTCTATTTATTGAGATACAGAATGATCTTGAGGTAGAATAAGTAAAATCAAGTGTTCCTAATTGAAAGGCCGTTAAAAGCAAATACCATCCCTAATGTAGACATTTTACTCTATTGCAAATGGCTTTAACTACACTGAAAGAAAATGTTCACATCAAATCGATGATAAATGTTCATCAATTGGTCTTCATTGAATTGATGACAAATCTCATCTCTCAAAAAGTCCTTCAATTTCAAGATTGTGCGTTTCTTTTACCTTTTCAGCTTCATAAGCACTTTTACATCAATCTTCATTACGGGAACTTGGAAATATTTAGTGAGCTCGATTCAAAACATGGACGTAGTATTGAAAAATAAATTGAAAAAAAAAGTTTTAAAAAATTGAATACAAATATATAATAGAAAATAGTGTAATGGAAGGAAAATATTATCAACGCTATGAGCATTTTTTATTTGGACTTACATATACCCTGTTCTGGTGAGGTTTTCACGAATAAAAAAATAGCACAAAGAGTTTGCCTGCTCATTAATAAACAATATACATCAACATGATGACTAATTGACATCAAATTAATGATAACTTTACACCTAATTGATGAAACATTTATGAAGAATTTACATTAAAATGGTGAAATATTCACTTCAACTTGATGGCAAACTGACATCAAACTGATGAAAAATATACACCAACTTGATGTAAAATTGTCGTTGAGTCAACGTTAACTATTGATGAAATATACATGAAAGATTTATGAAATTTTCTTCATCAATTCAATAAAATGTGGTCGGAAAATTAGAAAATGTTCCATCAAATTGACGAAGGAATTCATAAATTTGATAAAGCTTTTTCTTTCAGTGCAGCGTGGCCTATAATCGTTTGAGCTGTTGTTACGCTAAAAACGCATTTTTGGCTTAACCAACATTTGAATCCATAGTATGTCAAAGTAACTTAAGGCTGACAATAGAGTGCACGCTAGAAGCGACGGGAAACGACAAGCGATAATACAATATCAATGCTACAACATGTCAGAGTAAGATCTACATTGTGCAGAGCGTGTTGTTTGTTATTAAAAGCATTCTCTGAGAGAGAGTGGTGAGTACCAAATTTGAATAATGAGTTTATTTTATATCACAAAATACAATTACAACCACACGTGCTAAACAAAATACACAATAATAGGAAATGCGAAAACCCGAATAAAAAGGAACACAAATCAGAGAAAACACCACAAAATCTATAAAAAAAAACAAAACGAAAAAGCGAACCCACGCCACGAACCATTTCACAACCTTCTTTGTGGCGTACAATTGCTTGCACTCACGAGCGAGAACATACACAAACAGGCAGAGGTTTTTAGCGCCATATTATCGCATCGCTTCTAGCGCCCACTCTGTCGTCAGCCTTAGAAAGTCAGCAAACGATTTGTGTTGGCGATAAGTGGTCAGTTTAGGTCGAAAGCTACCATATACGATTTTACCATGAATGGTTGAAGAACTAACGGGCGCTGCTATGCGATCTCACCTGTATCTCTAACAATCGACCACAGATGGCATTGTTACGAGTTGGTTCTGGAAATGGAAAAGGAGCAGTTGCAACTGATATAAATAACCGATTCAAGCGGCTCTGGGATCAGTCGGATATCAAGTGCGTAAAAGTATACGTCGTCAAGTAGTAATAGCATTATTGAGTAAATACTTCACATGATTTGAAAGCAGGGAGTCTCAGTAAGGTTGCACCTTGTAAATTTAGTGTAATTTGTTATTTGTGCAAGTGACAACTCTGAAATTTGGCAGCTGTCACATATGTTTATTTCGATTATTAACACTGTAGCGCCTTACGAAACAACAACGCGTTATAATTGTGATAACTTATCGAAAACTACGAAGAATTTTCAGTCGAGAAAGCGTACCAAATGTGTCAACCATCCGAAGAGTGGTCAAAAAATTTGAAGAATCTGTGTTGGTTTTGGACAGTACAACTCCCGTACGTCAACGTACTGGTCCGTGTCTGAAAACAATGCAGCTGTAAACGAGAGTGTCGCCGAAAACCTGAAAACATCAATTCGGCATCGTTCTCAAAAATATCAAATTTCATGAAGCACAGCGCAGCAAGTTTTGACAAAAAACCTCCACCTTCATACGTACAAGATTCAGCTTACTCAGGAGCTGAAACCAGCACACCATTGGAAATGCAAGCAATTCGTTCAATGGGCAATAATGGAGCAATGCGAAGTCAATGCCAATTTCTCAAAAAATTTGATCTTTTCCGATGAAGCAAATTTCCATCTGAATGGCTTCGTGAATGCCCAAAATTCTCGAACTTCAGGCTCAGAAAATCCTCATATAATCTATGTGAAACAAATGTACCCACAACGAACAACTGTCTGATGCGGACTTTGGTCCGGCGGCGTGATTTGGCCTTACTTTTTTGAAGATGGGACCGAAATTGCAGTAACTGCGAACGGAGGTGTTGTGACTTCAACTGTACGGTGTGAATTTGAACGACATATGGTTTCAGCAAGACGGCGCCACCTGCCACACAGCGCATGAAACAATCGATTTGTTGCAACAACGATTTCCAGAACAAATTATCTCCAAAAAGTCTGATGTCAACTGGCCACTAAGATCAAGCAATTTAACGCCGTGAGGTTTCTTTCTTTGGGATTATGTGAAGTCCCGGGTTTATGCGAATAAACCAGAAACAATTCCTGACCTCAAATCTGAGATCCTACTTGTCATCGGTGAGATACTCCACCGTCCCCGTGAAAAAGTCGTTTAAAATTTAATGAAAAGAGTAATGGCCTGTCATCAGAGTCGTGGGGGTCATTAGACGGACATTTTATTTCATACTTAATTGGAACATGTCAATACAAAATCTCAAATATCTCAAAAACCACGTGCTTTTATTTTAAAATAAAAAAGTGCGCTCTTACTGAGACATCCTGATTAAAGTGTGTAATGTATAATTAATAGAGGTAGTGCTGTCACTGTTTCAGTTTAAACGAATATTATTTTATTTATAGAGTGAAGTTATTTATAGAGTGAAAACTGGAAAGTGCACAGCTCAATGATTGTGAGAAGTTCTCCCCAGTTCCTTCATGGGATGTAATGGGAAACCATTTATTTTTTTATTTTATTTCCTCAAAAGAGAACAACGCTAGGAAACAGAAATTAGTAAATTTTCTAACAAGGTGGTATATAATATTTGACATTTTACTGAGTTTTGTTCTTGCTTAAATTTATTCTCCAAAAATTATGTAAGAGAAAAAATAAACCAGTAATCACATAAACCTATTAGCCACTCAGTTTTTACTGTTTAACCATATTTTGCGAAAGGTTAAAGCCCGCACAGTTGTATCCATAAACATTGTCCAAAATCCTTAACTGCTGATCCTCTTATCACCGCATCATAGTGCAACAACATTTTAGCCATTTACAACTGCAAAAATGGCAAGATATGGTTATGAACAGAAACCACAGTAATAAAATGCAGTTCTTAGTGTCTTACGTTTGCGAATAGAGACAACAGAATTTCCATATCATGCTCGTTGTTGTACTCATGGATTTACGCTCAGATAACCTTTACTCCAGAACAACCATCCAAGCAACCACCCAACCAAGCGAACAACCAAACATTCAGAATTCATTTACCACCAACTACCACTAGCACTCGCCATATTTATACTTTATTTCATCTTGGACCACAACGGAGCAAAGCCAACAGAATATGAAACGTTTCCATGTCGTTCACGGAAAGGCATGAGGAAATCACTAACTAACACAGAAGTGGAGAAAGGAAAAGAGAGTGAGACGGAGCGATACAAAACCTAATCCTATTTATTTTATTTAGCATTTTCTACTACTGGCACTTTTGTCTTTCCCATCCGTTTTTCTTTCCAAGTATTTGCATTGCTAGTTAAGGTCAATAAATTTTTTATCCTATTTCGCAAATATAACAAATGCGCTGAAAATCTCTTGCGGAGTTATTGTTGTGGTTGATAGTGGTACAATGGTTAACTGGTTCCAGATACTCCATCAGCCGTTTCATCTAGTACCAGCAAATCGTCACCATTGTTTCTCGAGGTAAACAAAGATGAGGGCTTTGCCACGCTCGAAAACAGAAGCAGCAAAATATAGTATAAACTTATGAAAAATTTATGGGTAATATGTAGACACTACAAAGTTGAAGTAATGGTAGGTTCGTTGTGCCATTTGAAACACTTTCATCTTTGCACATGTAGTAGGAAGCATTTCTGTTCTATGGCACCAGAGATCCTCCAGACTTCATCAGTTAAAGAAACCTGGGTTATGGAGAAAATTTTGGTAACTTTGGAACTGGTTCGTGACCCATTTGTAGACTACTGATACCGAGTCAAGTTCAGATAAAGAAAGTTCATGAACTAAATAGTAGTATATTTTTAAATTACTTAGTTCTACCAAATACTGTTTTATGGTATAAACTCTGGCTGCGTTCATATTGTGAAGCTTTAGGCAATTTCATTAGTAGCAAATTTTGTTTACTCAAGTGTAGAAAAATTGTCCTTAAAGGAGGAAAAGTAACAACATTTTAAAAAATTGTCCACAATTCAAGGCCATAGTAACAATTTCATTAACTTGGAACTACATACAAAGAAGAGATTTGTTGTCTTAACTATATTTACAGCCCATTGCTATGTTCGTGCATACGCTACACAAGTTCACACAATTTTCGTTGCTCTCTTGCAATCTCATTTTTATATACGAGTGCTCCGCACCCACACAAGACAACTGTTCGCTACATCAGTGTGTGTTTTTTTTCGCAGTCTGACAATCTGTGTTTCGCAATCGGACAAATCTGTGTGCTATATACGGGTGGGTCACCCTTATCATTTAGGGGTATTAAAAAATAGATCTTGGCCGATTCTGAGACCTACCTCATATGCACATAAAATTTCATACACATCTGTCCAGCCGTTTCGGAGGAGTTTAACGCCAAAGAATCTGTGATTGCAGTCGAACAAACTGTGTGATCGCAGTCGGACAAACTGTGTGTGTCCACAGTTATGACCGTTTGACTGAAATGCAAACATTTTTGTTTGTTTTTGGAATCGAAATAACAGGACACATTCATTTGTTTTTGTAAATTAACGCGTTTAAGATTTTATTTGTTAAAATTTTCGGCTGAACTTTGAAACGGTAAGACCTGTGGGCTTCGTTTAAGGCATTTTGGAAAGGTGAGCGGCAGTGCTATATTTTAAGAGAGAAAAAAAAACAATAGTTACCTGCAATATGGCTGAGCAAATTGAGATGATGTGCACATTCTTATGTCTTCTTTTCAAATTGTTTTTGTAAACCCCTCTATCTCGGCGATTTCACTTTTCTTAAATTTTTTGTTGATTCTGAAAGGTCTCCCAAAGACCTTTAGCATTTTAGCAATTTTACCCTACTACCCTCCAACCACCAATCCGAAAATATTCAATCCGCTGCCATTTCGCCCCCTTGCATTTTCGGCGATGGTCGTTGCTGGAGATATATTCATGAAATGAGCAAAGGAATACGCTGGTGAAATTTTTCCAGTCGTGACTGAACCACCCAGAATATAACGTAAGTATATGTTTCTGTGACCCAAATATGGTTTTGTTTATTGGAAACTGCTGAAAAGAAAAACGTAACAGACAACAAGGAAATAGAAAAGCAACAGTTGTTCAATTCATGAAAACCATGCTTGCAAACATACGAGGCGGCCCCAAAACAAGCCGGCCTAACAAAGAAGGCACAAAACAGTTGGTAAAAATTTTCTTTATTTTTCAACAAAATCTCCTTTTAGCTCAATAAATTTTTCCAGCGAAATTCGATAGCTTCGATACCCTGTTTATAGTAAGAACTGTCAAACTCCTTAAAATATACGTCAACGGCAGACTCCGCCTCTTCACTGTTGGCAAATCGTTTACCACCGATCCAGTTTTTCAAGCTTGGAAATAGAAAATTGACCGAGGGTGCCAAATGTGGCATATAAGGTGCGTGATGAAGCAATTCAAACTTTAATTTATTAAGTTGGGCTATCACAATAGTGGATGTGTGAACTGTTGCATTGTCTTGATGAAACAGCACTTTCGTTTTCGCCAAATGCAGCCTTTTCCCACAATTTCATATCTTAAACGCTGCAATAAATTAGCATAATATTCACCGTTGATGGTTTTTGCTCTCTGAAGATAATCAATAAAAAGTATCCCACGCGCAGAAAATAGTTCGGCTTTAATATTGCTTGGACTTAGACCTTTCAAATGGAAATATTGAATTTCATAACGGTGACCAATTTTTTCCATGTTTACAAATTCACTGAGATCGTTTACTTTTGATGGCTCAAACAAAAATACTAAACAACGTGGCGCCATGAAACTTAAAACATATGTTTTATAAGGTTGCCACTTTTCACCAAAATACTTTCTTTGCAAACTACTGGCATCTATAGTATACTTCATGCAAAATCGATGTACAAGTAGGCAGTCAAAATTTCACTTCACTCAAATGCCAACAAACACAACGAGTGAAACCCTAGCCATTCTCTGTTCTCTCTCTTACTCTCTTTATTGAATATTCAAATACACGAGCAACTTTTTGATAGTGTTATTGTATGCAACTTCGAACCATGTTGAAGTAAAATTACATAAACTATGCAAAAAGCATGAAATAGTCACGATGTGACGCTTGAGAGAAATGCATTTGAGTGAATTTCTAGCACTTTTTAGTTATCTTTTACCAGGGTTGCCAAATTGCGCATATCTTCTGGCCGTCTAATTCATGTTTCATTGCTGTTACTAATATTAATGCAATGAAAATATTTCATAAATAATATATAAAGTTTTCCACGATCTTCAATTGAAATTCTTCTTCTTCAGGTCATGCAGGGACAGGGGAGAGTATCTCGAAATCATTGAGGTGTGTACTATCTAGTTTTACATACACTGATTCCGTCCTTCAGATTTAAACTGGTTCCGAAAGGTATTTTGGCACGCGTTTTCATGGCAAAGTTCTGAATTGTGATGCCGTCACTCAGTGGGTTGACCGTCGCTGCAAGAAATGTATGTTGGTCAGAGCAGGAATCGAACACAAGTTCTCACACAATATATTTCATTCGGTTAGGGTAGAGTGGCAGCCACTATGTCAGGCTCACTTAGACCTTATATTCCATTGTGATAATACAGGGAAAAAAGGAAAAAATTAGATTTTCCTAGTCCCTCCCGTTGAACCAGTTTGATTGCGTTATGAAAACGTCCAGGAGTTGGCGGATGCTAACATTAGCCAGATTTTCTAACTCCGGACTTGATTTCGATAATATGAAGTTAGTACCTTTCAACTTTGGGCGAGGTCACATCAGCTAGGAATAAAAACAGTACCCTATTACTGACCACCTATCGTTAGTTGCCAAAAGGGCACAATTTCTCAACAAGAGCTTGCAACTTACTAGCGGCATTCCGACATGTTTCAGTTCCCCTGGAGCTTGTAAGGTAGTCCCCAGTCTAGCAAGTTCATCTGCTTTGCAGTTGTCCATGTAGCCAGGCACCCAAATAAGGTGGATACACGCTGAAAAATCTGTATTCTTTTGTTGTTTGGATTCAAATATAACGTGCTTGTAGCTTGTCGCAAATATACTATATTTGTGCCCAAACACATCGTGTTTGTTATTCAATATAACATGTTTGAAACACAATGACTAATAGCCAGAAATATATGTTTTTGAGACCCAAAGGAGGTTTTGTTTGTTGAAAACTGGTAAAAACGAAAACTAGACAGACAACAAACAAACAAAAAGGCAACAGATCATCAATTCACGAAAACAATGCTGGCAAACATGTACATGTTTCCTGTAATATGTTGCTGGTGCCATCATTATTTTTCAGCGTGTACTAAACTGTTCAGCTATCTTATTAAGAGATCTGCGATAATAGAGGGCAGTTCTCGGATTCAGGAAGGCAGTTTCCAGGGACTTGAAGACGGCTTGACTATCAGAGAAAATATTGATTGCGACTTTAGTCAGAACATTACTTCTCAGCCATTCCGTTACTTCTCTAATAGTCAATATTTCTACAGTGATCATACAATCACTACAGCGATCATACAATCTTTTCGCAATCGATAGCCCTAGGTCCTTAGAAAATACACCATAGCCTAGTCTACCGTTAATTTGTTAACCATTTCTATACAAGTTCACGAATCTCTTATATTCAGGGATGACAACATTGTATTTTGATCTATCAGGTACGGTACTTCTTGTCAAAGAATGGCTCTGGCAAAGTGTAGTGGACCATACCTGGGTGGTCAGGCATTGGGTTGAGAACGACTCTATATACAACGCCATTTTCTGACCACAGAGACAGTTCCCTAAGTCTAACGACAGTAGCCCTCGCTTTCTGCCTATCTAAAATGTCCAGTGGTATGAAAGGTAGTATTAGACTTAGTGTGGCAGTTGCTGTGGTTCTCAACGCACCAGAGGCACACACACCAGCTGTTCGCTGAACTTTATTCATTGTCGCACAGTAGGTGAATTACCATAGAGGAGTTCTGCAGACGATAACCCCATATATCATTATCGGTCGTCTAACTATCGCCGTATACATACAACGAACAATATGCGGGTTTAGAACCCAGCCTTTTTGGCTCTTACCAAATTGTTGGGTCCGAAGCTTAACTTCCTGTCTAGAAAAGTTCTTAAAAATTTTTCGTTTGCAGAGAAGGGAATTTCAATACCCCCTAAGGAGAAAGGTATAACAGTTGGTACTTTATACCTCCGCTAAAAATGCTCAGTTCCGTCTTGTTTGGCTTCACCCCAAGAACATTAACCGAAGCCCATCTTGCGGTTGTGTGAAGGGCCTGCTGCAGGGTGTCCCAAATAGTATTTGGCAACTTTCATCTAACCACTATTGCCATATCATATGCGTATGCAACAGCATCAGCACCCATCTTCTCCAAAAAATAGGCAGAATACTGTTCATGGAGAGATTTCAAAGCAGAGCCATCAAAACGTCCCACTGAGGGGAAAATCTAATAAAAAATCTAATTCTAATAAAAAAATCAATGAGTGTTCGAACTCACGGATGATGTGTTAACACCTTTTTGCTACACGGTACCTGTTCGATTTCTATGAACACATTAGTAAATGTTACATTAGAAAATAAAAAATAATAGTTCTTTTTTGTATACACCGGGCAATGCTGAACATCAAGTGACTCGCTTTGTTTGGCCATAGCAACAACAACGAAACAACCAAGCACTCAACATCACACATACTTTGTCCGAAGTAGCTGACGTATACGTGTGTCACATAACCCCATGTTTGCCATATCACAGCAACGGAACAGCCAAACACACAACATCACACATACTTTGTACGAAATAGCTGACGTATTAGTGTGTCACCATAACGTCGACTGCGCAAGCCCAGTCGCATAGAATTGCAAATGAAATTTTGCGTGGCTATGCTTTATATCTCCGTTCAACAACAGCAACAGACACATTTACATACATACTTTATTATGTTAATACATACGCTATAGACACAATTTCGTTTGCCTCACCCCTTCCACACCACTCTTTCATTGCTCTCTTGCTCGCTCATTTTTGTTTAACACGTCATTATTCTCTTTCGCAGCAGCATAAAATCTGGTTTTAACAGCAGTATAAAATCTGGTTTTAGCAGCAGCATAAAATATGGTTTTAGCAGCAGCATAAAATGTGACTTTGATAGATTTAGTCCCTATACGCCGCTATAGATGTTAACACATCAAAAAAATACGTTTTAAATATTTCTCTATTTGGCTTGAATAGGCCTGTGATCAATTTTAGTTTTAACCTTAATCCTGTATTTTGGGCAAATTTTGCCAAAACGCGTTTTTAAATCAGTGTATCTGGCGTTGATTTTTGTAATATCGGCATGAAATTTCTTGACAACATTCTCTACATTCGCGACAATAATGGCTGCACTGTATGCGTTGCTTTTATGGATTTTGGGGAATCCTGTGCAAAATTGTTTTAGAGCTCGAAAAACATTAGAAAGAGGAAAACATTTGACATTCGTCAGTGTACTTTCGTTTGATGCTCTTCGTTGATTCAATTACAGTCGCGGGTTGTGAAGTGTGTAAGTCAAAATAAATGATTTTTTACAGCACGAAAAAAAAGAAAATACCATGTCCTAACGGGTATGTACGGGTGGCGCCGAATGAGCTATATGGTTTACATGGTTTCTAACTTTTTTATTTATGCGATTATAATAATTATTTTTTTTTAAATACAGTATATTATTGGGGAATTTTTTGCAATTAACTTTGAAAAATTATATCCTGTAAGTGATGTCCCTTTTCTAATTCGCACATACGTGCTCTTTTTAGTATATTTTCCATAACTTTTCGCGGAATTTCGGGTGTAATGGCCATGATTTCATTTCGAATGTTGGTTTTTAGTTGGAGAATGGTTCTTGGTTTGTTAACGTACACTCTTTCTTTCAAATATCCCAAAAGAAAACTGTCAGGAGCTGTTAAATCTGGTGAACGTGGAGGCCAGTTAAAATTGCTTGTGCGCGAAATAATGCGTTCGCCGAATATGGCCCTTAACAAAGCCATTAAGGCACGTGCAGTATGTGCTGTGGCTCCATCTTGTTGAAACCACAAGTTTGGATGGTTTTCCACAGCTAGCCTAATAAAATTTTCCAACATCGTCCGATATGCAGCACCGTTGACAGAGATTGAGACACCACTTTCATTTTCAAAAAAATATGGGCCAATTATCCTTTCGAAGGATACACCGCACCAAACAGTACACTTAAGTGGGTGTAATTCTCGCTGATGCACTGCTCTTGGATTTTCCGGAGCCCCAATCCTGCAGTTTTGCTTGTTAACATACCCATTTAACAGGAAATGGGCTTCATCGCTCATTACCAAATTGTGAATAAAGTCTGGATTTTCCTCCGCTTTTCAATCTAATTATTTGTGCACGTTGTTCGATCGTGTATTGATTCATAATTAATTCCCCAAGTCTTCTTCACAAATTTCTGAGAAAAAAAAGAAAAAATATTAATTAAAAAAGTTATAAAGAATTCAAACCATATAGCTCATTCGGCGGCACCCTGTATAAGAACCGAGAAAATTATAGTTGGCCAAGGCCGACTATATTATATCCTATACCAGTTGTGGAGTTAGACCCAAATGTCTGCCTAAACTGTTGGGGTATAACAATGTGTCTGTATTTTTCATAAAGAATAAAATTCAATTAGTCGGCCGTGTTAACTCGACGCCAAATAGAAGAGCTGCTGAGCGAATCAGACAGTGAGTCCGAAGAGCGTAAACTCGACCATGAAAGCTATCTGGAAAATTTAAATATTTTATCGGATGAAGGATCAGTGACATATATTGCCACAACCGAGGGAGAAAGTATTTGCTCCGATGCGCAACAATTTTCGGTTCCAGCGCAACAAGGAGACCCATCATGTGGGTTTCTTTCTAAGGACAAAAAAACAATTTGGTACGACAAAGGTGGCAGCTCATTGATTGGCAGAAAAAGAGATGAAAACGTTAGTACTACTACTCCAGGACCAACTCAATATGCCATTGCACGTATTATTGATATAAAATCTACTTTTGAGTTGTTTATGACAAAGGACATGCAAACTATAATTTTAACGATGACCAATTTTGAAGGTAATTTTTATCGTATTTTCAAAATCTTTGCGAATTACACACTTATTTATTCATTACTACATAGGTATCAAAGTGTTTGGAGAAACTTGGAAGGAAATTAACCATGCATCCTTGAAGGCATATTTAGGATTGCTGTTATTAGCTGGTGTTTACCGTTCTTGTGGGGAAGCAATGGAATGTTTATGGGACGATGTGAAAGGAAGGGCCATATTCAAAGCAACAATGTCGCTGCGAAGATTCCAAAACATTAGCAGAGTTCTTCGATTCGACGATAAATCAGATAGGGCGGATCGGCGAGCTCGCGATAAGCTGGCACCTATAAGAGTTTTGTAGGACAAATAGGCCAATAATTTGAAAGTTATGTATAATCCAAACGAATGGGTGACAGTCGATGAGCAGCTGGTGGCATATCGTGGCAAATGCCCATTTAGACAATATATTCCTTCAAAGCCAGCTAAATACGGAATTAAAATTTGGGCACTGTGCGACCCCAATACTAATTTTGCCTGGTCTATGCAGGTTTATATCGGTCGAAATCGTAATTGCGGTCCTGAAAAGAATTAAAGCATGAGAGTGGTACTCGAACTAGCAGATGGACTCAAAGGCCGAAATATAACTTGCGATAACTTTGTTACTTCATACGATCTTGCTGCTGAACTTTTAAAAAAGAAAATGACTATAGTTGGCACTGTCCGTAGAAATAAAGTATTTCTACCCCCACATATGTTGGCGATGAAAAGAACCCTTCTTTTTACTCAGAGTTCCTTTTTGAACATAAAAATAACGTTACATTAGTAGCTTATGTTCCAAAGAAATATAGGTGCGTATATATAATAAGCACATTGCACCAAAACGCACACTTATAGGATAACCAGTCGAAGAACCCAGATATAATAGAGTATTACATATAATCACACAAAGATACACTCGACCAACTGGTAGCCACATATACTTGTAAGCGGAAGACCAATAGGTGGCCTGTATCTGTATTCTCAAATAAGCTTGATGTATCCGCATGCAATGCTTTTGTGATTTGGACAGCAACAAATGCTGAGTGGATGAAATCAAAGCATTTTCGTCGCAGACTATTTTTGGAAGAACTCGGTTTTGAGCTTTTGGAAGATGAAAAGCAGCAGCGTAAGACACAGCCATATGGTACTGTCCCCAGGAAGCTAAACCGCCTGCAAGAAACAAAAAATACAAAGAGAGGCCGTTGTCACTTCTGTGAAAATAAGTTACCAAATATAATACAAAATGTATGACATCATTCCAATGAAGAAATTATATGTAGTGCTTGCAACAAAAATTAATAAAAGTAGTAAAATTGTATTGGGCAAAATTTGCCCAAAATACAAGATTCGTTACTGTTTTTGTTTACAGGATGAGAGTTAAGAGAGCTACCGAATAATATTTCTATTAATTTGACTTTACATGAGTTCAATTTTCATATCCAACCCTGGCAACTGATGCCTCATCCACCAATTTCAGCTTTTTTTCATTTAGGTCATTTTATTCTCTTCTCACCTCAAGAATATATATTACAATTTATAATTTATAGATGATGTGTGGGGCGACATTTAATTTATTTTAAGTCTTTAGCTCTTCATGGGGGCAACAAGTACTCAAAATCTCATTAAAATCCTATTTCGTAGCACAAGCGCTTGTTTTGTTGAAGAATTCAGGCGTTTCGTTAACTTTAAATGGAACAAACAAATCAAATATTGCTTAAAACAATATGTTTTTATTGTCTAAATTTCAATACAGCAATGACGAATGGTCAAACAGATCTCGTATGAGTATTATATTTCGTTGCACCAACGAAATGATAGTCGGATGTCCTAAACATTTCATGGCTGCAATGCAATGCACTATTAAAGCCCAGCTATCAGCTCGAATAATTTGACTTATTTATTATTCACAAGCGGGTCGAACAACTAAATAGAAAATGTTTTTTCTTTCAGTGTACAACAATTATACTGTTCTTTTGCATTTTAAGCCTTTCACATAAGCTGATTTCCTTCGCGTAACTGACTTTATGGCTTCGCCATTCACATTTATTGTAGAATATTTTTCACCCTCACGTTCTATCTGTATTTTGTACTGGCATTAGTTGCCGTTTTCGGAGTATTCGCATACCTTTTACCTTTTTATATGCCTTTAACAGGCAACGACGATATTATGATGTCCTTGAGAAATATTTTTTTGCCAAAGATTGTTTGCTGAAAATGAAGAAGGATAAATGTAAAACCACACACTCGAACGCTACAGTATTTGCACTGTTACGGAAGGCCTTAAAAATGTAGGTCGTACATATAAATCATTTTATTCCAAATCCCAAATGTGGGCTTCTACTCCATTATCATCATTTAGTTGTTTCCATTATGTACACACATACGGGTATTTTCTAACATTCACGCTCAAAAATATATATTTTTGTTATTGTATATTAAAAAAAAACTAAATACTTTTCTATTTTCATATATGCTCACTCATGTATTCTCATATGCCAATACTTAAGTATTAGTGGGAAACAGTGTTCCCCTAAATATGACAAACTTGTTTGTTTAGACTTTTTTCGTTTTAAAAAGTTATTGATATAGACACGGCAAAGGCTTCACCGCCAAGTTTTAAATGTACGCCTTAGGGTGTCCGATATAAGGCTCTCTCCCGGTGAGACAAAATACAGGTTAGGAACTAGTACATGTGTACCAAAGGATCAGTTCTCAACAAAAAAAAAATTCTAACCCTCCAATCATCGGAATCATCGGAAAAAATCCGAATTCTTGACACAGAAAATATTTTTAACCAGTTCCTGTGTGTTCCTACTGCTCCGCAAACTAGTGGAATTGAAACTAGTTATGCACTACTCATACTTTTTTAACTACTTTTTTAACTACAATGTGGCGCAAAAGTAAACTTCCGATGTTTTTTGGCTGTATTTAAAAAAAAATTAAAAACTTTGATTCTTCTTGTGGATTATTTTTATTTGGTCTTTTAATTTTTTTTTACATCAAGTCGAGAATATGATGTCATGTAAATGGCCGCCGCCACAGTTGATTGTCATTTGAGCCCTTTTTATGGCATTTTCCATCACTTTGGCCAAAACTTCCGGCGATAGGTCCTCACATTCTTGACGGATATTGTCTTTAAGAACTGCAAGAGTCTGAGGCTTGTTGACATAAACCCGCGACTTCAAAAAGCCCCACAAAAAGAAGTCTGGAGCGGTCAAATCAGGCGATCTTGCTGGCCAGTGCAAATCGCCAAAACGGGAGATTAGGCGCCCGGGAAATACATCCTTCAGCATATCGGTTGTGGCACGTGCAGTTTGTGCCGTTGCACCGTCCTGTTGGAACCACATGTTTTCCAATCCCAATTCATCAAGTTGCGGCAAAAAGAACTCGTTGATCATTGCTCTGTAGCGTGGCACGCCGTCTGGTCGATGTCGACGGCGCTTCCATGACATCCTCGGCTACAGCAGCAATATTCTCTGCAGAACGGCTACTCCGGGGTCTGCCACGCCTGGCAGCATCTCGTGTTGTGCCAGTCTCTTCGAAGCGAGCGGCTAAACGTCGCAGTGTTTCACCAGTAGGCGTTGGACGGCCAGGAAATCTGCGACGAAATTCACGTAGTGCCAAAGTCACCGACCGATTATTGGTCAAATAAATAGTCAGCAATATTCCGCGTTCTGGAGCAGTGTAACGTAACATTGTTTCTTAACGTGTATTTCGCATGTGTTTACTACACAAATGTCAAAACAGAACTGACATTAGGGGCCAATCGCAAAATTTATAGCATTTTCTGATAGGAGGATTACTTTTGCGCCACCTTGTAGTTAGGATATGTATTTTCAAGGCAGTACATTTTGAAAATATGTTTATATTTATTCTCTTTGGAAATTACTATATTGTTATGATTAATGGATAACTTAACGTAATGTTAATATGAATGATTTACCTAGTTTTCTTAACTAATATGTGCCATCGAGTTTAAATAACAGGTCATTTAATGTTGCGCCTAAAAGTATGCCTCGAAATAACATACCAGTTATCCAAACCAATATCATGAAATCGCTGCAATACCGATAAAATTCGGATACAGTTTGTCTTGGCTAATCTCGAAAAAGGCGGCAGTATCACTGGTTCTGGAAACGGGTGGAAATCTCAATATACGGGTATAACGACAACGAAAGCTAACGAATTGTGGCGATACCGCCTGAATGCTCTAGAGAACTTGGTGTCAAGTATTAGAACTGATATAAATGACTGATGTGATTTACACTTGAAGTCAGTCTGTGATTCTTCGGAAAAGGATAGTGATATCAAGTAAAGACATATTGTAAAGTGTTGAACAAAATTAAGAAATCTGTTGCTCAGGGTGTTTTTTTAATTCCAGTTAAGGAGTTTTTTGAATAAACCTCAGCCGGTATTAATTTTTTAATAATATTTGATTTTATGAAAGTTTGGTTTATATCAATTATGTGTGAAATATAATATCGGCTAAATGACCGCCTCTGGTCGCTGCGCAAACGTGTGCTCTTTTAGTCATATTTTATATATCAGTTTTGCATATTACTCGGTTTTGTTGCTCCAATTTTTTCAATAATTTTGTACGTGCCTTAGGTACACGCTGAATATCTGTGTTTTTAGTTGTTTGGATGCAAATATGTTTGTGTCTGTAGCTTCTCGAAAATATACTATACTTGAATCCAAACACATTGTGTTTGCTATTCAATATTACATATTTGGGATACAATGATTAATAAGCTATAATGTATGTTTTTGAGGCCCACATGTGGATTTGTTTGTAGAAAACGGCTAAAAACAAAACCCAGAATGTGACAACAAAGAAAACACAAAGCAGCAGATCTTAAATTCGAGAAAACAATACTTGCGAACATAAACATATTTCCTGCAATATGGTTCTGGCGTAGTTTTTTCTCAGCGTGTACTCTACAAGTTCGGAAGGCTGTACTTTATCTCCTAGTGTATACAAAGTTTCAAAATTCCTTACAATACGCTGAGTGGTTGACTTGCTCGGCACCTTATTAAAAAAAATCAATGAGTGTCCGAACTCCCGGGCGATGAGTTAACAAGTTTTTGTTACACTGTACCTGTTCGATTTCTCTGAACAAATTACTAAATGTTACATTGGAAAATAGAAAAAGGAATAGTTTTTGTGTTGAAGGCTCTTTTGCTATTGCACTTTCTTTTTTCTCACATCTGCTTTAACTTTAAAGGTAGTATTGTTAAAATAAATAGAGCAATATTTAGCTCACTGAAATAATTATTTTTGTTTTGTCATAAACAGAGCGACGACGACCTGCTGTTTGAATGCTGGCATACAAATGAATAAAACGCAACATTTAGCTCAGTGAAATAATTGCTTTTGTTTTGTCATATACAGAGCGACGACAAAAAGTATTGAATAGTATAGAGAACATATTGCACTCTTTTTCCACTCTCATGGAGAGAGTCTGATTTAAAGAGCATAAACGAATCTTATTCTCTTTTAAAATATTTCAATATGAATGCACAATTTTGACAATGTTATTACATAAAACAATACAAAAACCATAAATGTTTCAAAAGGCATCAATGTTTCACATCAAAATTATGAACGGACCAAGTTATGACAAAAAGAGGGTAGTACGTTTTGAATCATTCGCCAAATGTCGCCAGTGCTTTTGATTCTTACAATTCGTTCCATGAGTTCTCTAAAATGCAAAATTCTTCGCGTTTTTACAATTGAACGATAATTTATATAAAATGCTTTAATAATTTCAACATGTTGTTGGTGAGTTAGATGCTCCATAATAAATTGTTGTCAACTACTCTGCAAAACTGTCAAATACAAGCTGACAAATGTCAACCAAACAGAAGTGGCGGTCAAAAAACTTTCGGCGTCAATAACTATTCTTAATAATGCCGACATTATTGAATAAATTGTCACCAAATTCGTTAGAGTCCGAAATCGATGTAAAACTGTTTATTTCAACCAGTGTATTACATAACTATAATAGAGTTCGTACTCTCCCGCTGTCCATTATGTGTGATTTAGTAGGAAGCCAAAGTAATGTATATAAGATCCTCAAGTTTTTGTCAAGAATCACATGTCAAGAATCAGCTCTCTAACAACAAAGCCGCTGGTGCTGATGGATCTCCCTCTAAGCTGTTTAAGACTGGCGGCCATGAGTTAGAAAGCTGCATACATCAGCTCGTATTCGAAATTAAGCTAGGCGAATGCATGCCTGACGATTCGAGGCTTAGCATACTGCGTCCGGTTTTCAAAAAAGTCGACCAGAGTACATGAACAAACTATCTTGGCTTAAGTCCTTTATCCACCGCATAAAACGTCCTCCCGACCGTAATGTGCGAAAGATTAAAGACGTTTGTTGCACACCTGGTCGGGCCCTATCATTGTGGCTTTAGGCCTGGAAAGTCAGTCAACTGTCCACCAAATATTCACCTTACGACAAATCCTGGAGAAACAGCACGAAAAACAAATCGACACCTGCCACCTGTTTGTAGATTAAAAGTCTGTCTTCGATAGCCCTTGGCGCGGAAATCTGTATCAATCCATGTCAAAGTTTCCTACTCGTGTAAAGCTGAAACACCTTTGTAGAATTACACTGACCTACACGAAATCATCAGCAATGATTGGTAAAGATCACTTAGTATGAGGCGAGGTCTGAGGCAGGACGACACCCTATCATGCAAACTCTTCAATATATTAATTGAGGTCCACGAAAGAAAAGCTGCAGTCAACAGGAATACAACTATCAGCTGAAAAAGCCACATGACGCGCGCGTATGCTGATAATTTAGACATCAGTGGATGAGATCTGCGTGACGTTTCTGTAGTATTTTTGAGAATTGAGAATTAATCGGCAAAAGTGGTTTTGACAGTAAACGAGAACATGACAAAATTTGTGGTTTCGACAAGCAGGACATCCACCCGATTGGATGAGAGTTATTGGAGATCCGCTACAATTTCGACGTAGTGGACGAATTTATGTACCACGGATCTGCCGTGAACAGAAGCAATAACGTCAGCTTGGAAATCAATCTGAGAATGCTTGCCCACACGTGTTATTTCTGGGTAGACAAGCAATTCAGAGATAACACCCTCACTCGGGAAACGAAGTTCCAACTATATCAGAATCTCATACAAACTGTCTAGTTTTATGGCGCAGAATCCTGGGTTATATTGCATGCTGATGAAGCATCACCGGGAGTCGGCGGGAGATTTAAACATCAATGGGCGAGATCTGGGAGAAGTTACTGCAGTATTTTCGAGAATTGAGAAGGAATCGGCAAAAGTTGTTTTGGCAGTAAACGAGAGCAGGACAGAATTAATGGTTTCTAGAAGCAGAACATCCTCCCGATTGGATGAAATGGTGAACGCTGATAACCATTATAATTTCTAGATAGTGGACAAATTTATTTACCACGGGTCTGCCGTGAACAAAAGCAATAACGCCCTAAAAAACAAAAGGATAATTGTGCTTGCAAACAGGTGTTATTTCGGGCTAAGCAAGCACTTCCGAGATAAGATCCTCTCCCGGGAAACGAGGACCCAACTATATCAGACTCTCATACAACCTGTCTAGCTTTATATCGCAGAATCCTAGGTCATATCGCATGCTGGTGAAACATCTCAGGAAGTCATCGAGAGAAATTTGCACTGAATAATATAAGGCCCTCCTAATATCGAAAACTCCCAGTACCGACGGCGGATGAACCACGAATTGTAGAATCTGTATCACGACAGCGACGCAGTTACTCGTATCAAAATAGCTTGTTCACCTAGGCTATGTCAGTACGAGGTTGAATTTTATGTTTCGGGATTTGGCAACCCTAGTGTTGCAATCCGGCAACTGACAGCTCTATCGTAAAGTTGGACATTTTTGAGGTTATGCGTACTCAGAACATACGAGCGCTCTTTCTGTTGTTTACAGAAACTTAAAAGATTCATCTCGGCCCAAAAATTGAATTAAATCGTGAACATTTTCGTGCGATTATTTTTTACAACTTTCGACGTGGATTAGCTCTGCAACAGTGCAGATGAACTTAATTCAATTTTTGGCGATGAAGCTCCATCAAGGACCAGTGTTTTTGTCGATGGTATGGTGAATTGAATCGTGGTCGTAGTTCACTCCAAGACGAATTTCGTGAAGGTCGTCCAAAATCAGCTGTTGTTCCGAAAACCATTGATGCTGTTCGCGAACTGATTTTCCAAGATCGCCATGTGACCTTTCGTGAGATTAAGACAAACTTAGGCATTAGTGGGACCAGCATACATTCATTATTGCATAAACATTTGGCTGTCAAAAAAATTTGTTCGCGTTGTCAATCGCTCAAATAAAGGCTCGTGTCGATTGGTCGAAAGAAATGCTCCCAAAATACGATCGCGGTGCTTCGAAATACGTCAATGCTATCGTGACAGGTGATGAATCCTGGACTTACGCGTATGAGCCCGAAAGTGAACAGCAGTCAACTGTATGGCTGTTTCAAGATGAGCCAAATCCAACAAAAGTTGTTCGCGCTCGAAGCACTTCCAAGCAAATGGTCGCCTGTTTTTTCGGAAAAGCCGGGTTCGTACCCTGCTCTGACCACCTAAAATTTCCTTCGGCGGCGGTCACCTCGCATAGTGACGGCGACACAATCGAGTATATAGCCATGAAAAAGCTTCTCAAAATACCGTTCGGAATCGGTGTAAAACTGTAGGTCCCAATCAGTGAGTGAAAACTGGAATGCGCACAGCTCAGTGATTGTGAGAAGTTTTCCCCGGTCCCTTCATGGGATGTAATGGGAAACCATTTATTTATTTATTTACATGTAGCAACTGTACCACTAGACCAACGCAGAACAGTGAATTCTGAGTGGTAAACAACCATTTGTTTGCCAGTTGTCTTCCAAGCAATCAGGAAAACCAACCGCCGAAGACGGATCACTCTTCACCACGACAATGCGAGCTCTCACACATCGGCTGAAACAACTGCATTTTTGAGCACCCAAATTATCGATTTGATGGGTCATTCGCCGAATAGTCCTGACTTGGCACCGAAACTGAGAGGCCAACGTTTTTCGACACCTGAAGAAGCGGTTGCTGCATCAGAGTGGCAAAAGTGTTTCGACAATTGGTTCAAACGCATGCAAAAGTGTATAAACCTTCATGGGGAATATTTTGAAAAACAATAAAGTGATTTTCGATGACTAATATTTGTTTTTGTTATCTAATCCCGAAACATAAAATTCAACCTCGTAGAATGGATCAGAATGAACCAGAGCGAAAGGTATTCGAAGGACGTCGAAAATTAGGACGACCAAGACTTCGCTGGAAAGACCAGTTAGAATATTGCCTGCGAGGGCTTGGCGTTTCGAACTGGAGAAGAAACCTCAAGATCGAGCCGGTTGGAGAAATATGTTGCCCTCATTTTGTGAGACCCTTGAACCCTCTGGGTTGGTTGGGGACATCTAAGTTAGTGTGTCAGTAACAGATGTTTTTGACTTAAGAAACTCGATCAGTGAAAGATTAAATTAAAAACGCATTTCTAATCGACTGTAAAATCACAAACTTATTTTCCGCACCTTGGTAATGAGTGCTGGGAACACTTGGGGTTTTTGTTATAAAAATTGTTGAATTTTTATCTGCTGCGGAACACTGTGCCTCTAATGGCTTTAGTACAGTGTGGCCATATCATAATTCATATCACATGTTAAATGGACATTCTCGTACTATATTCAGAGCTTTTTCTTTAAGCCAAATATTGTTGGTGTTAGCGATGGTGTTGGAGTTGCTGATGGCGATAGCAATATTGCCATTGTTGCTAACTAGACGTGGTGTAATGTCTGGTACTGGTCCCCGTACCCCGCAGAGTTAAATACCTACTAAGTAATAAATTTCCATTTAGATTTTTTGCATGCTGATACTACGTTTAGTTGGACATTTGTTATAGAAAATATAAAAAAAATACGAAACAAAAAAAAAGGGAAAACTAAATGCAAATATTATACTAGATTTTAAATATTTTTATGGATAATTGTATATGTGGACACACACACGCTCATTTATACATTCACAATAGAGTATATAATAAATGTAAATGGATGTAGACATTTAGGAAAACATAGACTGTATCTATATGAAAACACTGAAAACTATAAATTTTACATTTAATTAAATAACCAGGGCGAGCGAGTGAACGAGGATAAACGAAATTGTTATAACCGAAAAATATTAGGAAACCTTGGGCTTCAATTTTTATTAGCATTATAAATATTTTGGAAGGAGTGTAAAGGAGTTTGCTTGTCCCCTGGAAAGGGACTGTTTCTAAATATGTTATATTTTATGGGATACACATGAAAGCGGAAATCTCATTTAAGGGAATCGTTTCGTTTTCTCGTAGTCACAGGGTACGGGTAAGTTGTACAGCCAGAGTTGGTACGAAAAACCTGATAATTGGTATTAAAATCATTTTTATTTATGTATGACCATAGTTGGGAACGTACTAACGAGCCTCCTTCTCATCCAAAGGATTTCGAGGCAAATGCAAATGCAAATTTATTCAAAACAGCAACAACCACATTATGCATGCAACAGCCAGGCCAAGCCCTCTTAATGCCCAGCCTAATATTAGTTATTATCGACTATACATGGGGAAGAAAGCAAAAACAAAAAGACCATCACATCCCATGGCGTTGAGCTGCATGCGAAGCAATTGTCGGGCATAAACCATTAACACGGATATGGATGAGGCAAAAAAGCTTAAGCATACGCCTTGTGGCATGCATTTTAATACGGGTTGTATGCAAGTCTAATGCCACAACCGACCACACACACCGCTGTTGGGGGTATTGGTTACATGTTGAACTATTACTGCTATCATAACCATATAAGACCACAACAGATACGATACGATACGATACGTTACGTTACGCTGCGTTATTCTCAGTCAAACACACACACACACACTCTTGCTTTTACAAAATACCAAGTTATACACCAATCTGGTAAAGCTGTAACATAACCGCTAATAACTGCATAAATATGGTAAGAAGGCTTTTTCATAAACCATGAAAGAGGGGGACGGTGGTTATAAAACTCAGGCTCAAATCTCCATATAAATGATTTGTTAAAAAAAATGCAAAGACACACACACATACGCGAGTAAAAGGACATCATTTGCAGCAGTTGCTGGTTGTTATTAAAACACATTATGATTTTTATATTCTTCCTTACGCCTTTAGTGGTTGTTCAAGTTTGTGCAACATGTTGTGCAGCACAGTGGTTTGGAGGTGATTTCCATCTCCAAGATGTTTGGTTTTCTTGCTGAGAATTGTTATACGTCAAGTGGATACTATTTGTTAAAGAGAACTCAAGCAAATGCTGAAGGATCCTGGCATATGCTGACGGCCTGGCTAACAACACTGAGAAACAAAATGCGGATGTTTCCTTCTCCATATTTATTACTCTAGGTGCATGTGTGTATATTTAAACCCCAGTATTCAAACAGTATTCAAACCGCTTTATACGCCTCGAAAAGCCTGTCGCTTTTTGTTGTTTAGATACAAATATAAAGTGTGTTTGGAGCTTGTCACAAATATAATATACTTGTGCCCAAACGCATTGGGTTTGCTATTCAATATTACATGTTTGAGACACAATTATTAATATGTTATAACATATGTGTTTGCGACCCAAATATATCTGTGTTTGTGATAAAAATACAGCAGTTTTTGTTGCACTTTTTATGCTCTCTCCATAGCAAGAGAATAAAAGAGGGGCAACGAGCGTGTATCTGTATTTTTGGTTTATTCTCTCAGTGAGTGATTCATAAATATTACTGAATGTGCTTGATGTATTTCATGTACTCAGTCGTCAATGGTTCATCGGACGGAGGATACCAAAAGCGCTTGATCAGTGAACGAAGAATAAACAAACGCTCGGACGGCTAAATAGTTTGTGATGTTGCTTTTGTGTATCTGTTCCTCATATATTTATGTGTGCTACCAAAGTGAGAAACTGGAGAGGGTAACAAAGTGAATCCCTTTTTCTGCTCGAGCCCCTACTGAAAAAATCGGAATAGCGAACCATATGTGAAATATAATAAAAAAAACAAGTAATTAGTACATGCTTGTCTTCCATGAACTAGATTTACATATAAATATATTGTTCGTGTACCAACCCATAGTGATAACCAATGCATAGTGTAAACCGTCTGAACACAAAAACGTGTGAAACAACAACGACAAGGAGAAACAGCAGCAGCAGATTCGGAACAAAACAAATAATGCATTCAATGCACGTAAATGTAGAAATCAATTTAATCTTTTAATTTTTTGTATTCATTATTTATATATTTATTATTTATTTGATAAAATTAATTTTAATAAATAAAGGAAGAAAGAATAATTGATAAAATTAATTATAACACTGGTTTACAGCCAAAAAATACCAAGAACGCCACATGCCTAGACAAGTTAATTGGGACCTCCTGAACACGAAAAACGCTGTAATTTTTTTTCCTAAGTACCGATTTTTAGATAACGCTACCTTTGTGTTTTTCGGTGTATCATCCCACTCAACCCCTTGTAGAGCCCAACTGAAAAGACCGATCGAGATATATGGCATATCGTTAAAAAGGTAATGCCCGTTCCATCGATATGCTGTACATTTCTCTCTGATAAGAAATGACCGAGTAGTGGCCCCTCAAAGTTCAAAATTTGGTGTTTTTTAAAGTTTTTTTTCAAAATTTTTCATTTTTATTTCGTTTTGTAGTGAAGATCTGGAATGTTTTATTTTTTAACCGTATAGTTTATTTAACTACCAACATTTTAAGCGTAATTTGAACAAAATGAGATGAAAAATAAATAAATAAACGTCAAAATGAAGTGGGTTGCCACCTCTATGTCTGCCTACTGTTAGTTAACATAGCTAACATGAAAATGTACGTATTAAAACTGATGGACGCCGAATATAGTGTGTGAGCAATGAAAATGAAAATATTGTCGTTCCACAAAATGCTTAAAAAAGGCCTTTATTTTTCATCAGATTTTGTTCAAATTACGCTTAAAATGTTGGTAGTTAAATAAACTGTATGATTAAAATATTCCAGATCTTCACTATAAAGTAGACAGTAGACATAAAACATTCCAGATCTTCACTATAAAGTAGAAGAAAAACGAAATAAAAATGAAAAATTTTGAAAAAAACGTTAAAAAAAACCAAATTTTGAACTTTGAGGGGCCACTACTCGGTCATTTCTTATCAGAGAGAAATTTGCAGCATATCGACGGAACGGGCATGCTTTTTAACGATATGCCATATATCTCGATCGGTCTTTTCGGTTGGGCTCCACAAGGGGTTGAGTGGGATGATACACCGAAAAACACAAAAGTACCGTTATCTAAAAATCGGTACTAAGGAAAAAAAATTACAGCGTTTTTCGTGTTCAGGAGGTCCCAATTAACTTATCTAGGCATGTGGCGTTCTTGGTATTTTTCCAAAGTTAAAAGCAGTGTAATAAATAAAGATAGAACGGATAATTCATTTCTAAATATTATTACATTTTGGAGAAAATATGAATATGTTTCCACGTAAGTATATTGAGGTTTGGGGGAACATGCAAATTGTTCTACGTAAGTATATGGATGTTTGGGATGGAGGACGAATATGTTTCCATGTAAAAGCATACATTATTGTCAGAAAACACGCTGTTGTTTGCATTTAAATACACCTGAGTTTGGGACTTGCAAAACATATAAATATTTGAAGTGTGTTCCAAACATGTACATGGTTCCTGCAGAATATGTTTGGAAGTATATGTTACAGAGGTCGTTATTTTTCAGCGTGTAGCTTAGGGTTTGATTTTCTTGCCAGGTGCCAAATTTAAAATCCTGTTATTAATATTTTGTTAAGCTAATTCTTGTATTTACATGTCTTCAGTGTAATTTAATCAGGATTATTTTCTTAAAATATTTGAATGTTCAATTTTAAATTTTAAAGGGATCAAAAAATATTACCCGGAAAATACACTATAGTCGGCACCACTAGGGGCTATGAAGAAAACACTCCTTCAAGTTTTTTAAAATTTAATATGATTTTCGATTAAAAGTGAACACATGCAAACAACACACAGCGTTAGCATCACATACGTTATTGTTATACAACAATAGTCTACATGAAAATAAGTATGACGGTATTGATGTAGCGGCAGCGAACAAACAAGCAGGTTGTCGTCGACAAAGAGTATTGAATAGTATAGGAAAAGAGGATGCACAAGTACAAAACCGACGCGTTTCACTCAGACGCATTTCTCTCTCGCGTCATAACTTGATTTAACATAATTCATGTAGTTTTTTAAAAACATGGTTGGAGTTTCTATAGTTAGATACGGGCGAATCAATAAGTCCGTGACTTTTCGAGCTTCCCTCGCAGTTATATGAAATTCAACACTGCTCCCATCAAGTTCCACCGGTTAGTAGAGTACTGTCAAATTTTGAGTAAGTGCCGTCATTTACTTTGCGTTTAACAGCTGTCCAAAACATACAAACTCGTGAATTTTTTTTTAAATGCGAAAAAGTGAATTTCGATTGCTCATTTAACGTTTATTTGTATTTGAATTTTATTGACCGATTTTTGTTAACATTAATTTTTTCGAAAAAAAAACCGGCAATCAAACCAAGGAAAAGCTTGATAACTACTATGGAGACTCTGCATCATCGATTTCAATGGTAAAAAGATGATTTGCTGACTTTAGTTGTGGTCGCACATGTACAAATGACGCTGAACGTTCTGGATGGTCAATTGTGGTCAATACACCCGAAATTATCGAAAAAATCCACGATATGGTGTTGGCCGATCGAAGAGTAAAGTGCGTGCGATTGTTGATGCCATAGGCATTCCATATGACAGTGCGGTTTCGAAATGATCACATGGGTTTAAGAAAGTTGTCTGCAAGATGGATGCCGCGTTTGCTCTCAATTGACATAAATATAATCGTGTGAAAACTTCAAAGGATTGCTTGGAGTTGTTTAACGGCAATTCGAAGGAGTTTTTGCGGCGTTTTGTGACTGTGTGACCATTACAACACTCCGGAGTCTAAACAATGTGTTTCTCCGGGTGAACTGGCTCCGAAGAAAGCCAAGGTAAATTTGTCGACCAATAGTTTTTTTGGAATGCACGCGGGATAATCCACATCGTTTACCTTCAAAAGGGAAAAACAATAAAAAGCGAGTATTATTCCAACTTATTGAACCAATTTATTGAGGATTAAAAAAAAAACCCCATACGGCCAAGAAAAAAGTTATGTTTCATCAAGATAATGAACGGGTGCATACGTGTGTAGTCTCAATGGCAAAATTCCATGAATTGGACTACGAATTGGTACCTCATCCGCCATATTCTCCGGATTTAGCCCCCAGTGATTATTTCCTATTTCCAAGCCTAAGTAAATGGCTCGGTGGAAAGAGATTTAGCTCCAACGATGAAACTATTGATCAAACAAAAGCCTATTTTATGGACTTCGAAAAATCCTATTTTTTTCGAAGGGATACAAAAATTGGAGAAAAGTTGAACTAAGTGTATTGAGCTAAAAGGAGATTATATTGAAAAATAATTTTTTTTGCAAAAAAACTGTGATTCATTCGAAAATTCACGGACTTTTTGATCAGTTCGTGTATTGAAACCATGGTAAAATAAGGAAGGTAAAGTCGTTACAACAGCAGTTTTAAATTTTGTTGAATGTGGTTGATCTTTTCAGTTGGCAAACTCATATATAATTTGCTTTTGTACTTTTTTGTACTCCTGTGTTGTTGGTATACTTACGTATGTAGAATAACACCTTAAGTGATTGAAACAAGAACAAAATGTCTGTTGTTGCTGCCTACAACAACAACAACGTCTACTGCTACTACTTGCTTATTTTACTATGATTCAAATATTCAACGAAGAGAGTAAGAGAGAGAGAGCAGACAAACTAGATGCTTCACTAGATTTCTTTGTTGGCATTCCACTCCATGAGTAAATTTTCCTCACTATTAAAATTCCATACCCTTTGGTATAGATAACTCATGGAACGAAGTGTATGACTCAAAGGCACTGGCGACATCTGGCGAATGATTCAAAACGTCATAATTATCATAATTTCCTTTCATAATTTTGATGTGAAACATTGATGGCTTTTGAAACATTTATGCTTCTTGTATTGTTTTATGTAATAACATTGTCGAAATGTTGCATTTATATTGAAATATTATATAAAGAGAATAAGACTCGTTTATGCTATTATACTCAGACTCTCTACATAAGAGCGGAAAAAGAGTGCAGTAAGTTCTCTATACTATTCAATACTTTTTGTCGTCGCTCTGTTTATGACAAATCAAAAACAATTAGTGAGCTAAATATTGCTTGATTTATTTTAACAATAATACATCTAATACTAAAGCAGATGTAAGAAAAGTTAAAGTGCAATAGCAAAAGAGCCTTCATCACAAAAACTATTCTTGTTTTTATTTTCCAATGTAACATTTACTAATGTGTTCATAGAAATCGAACAGGTACCGTGAAACAAAAAGGTGTTAACACATCGCCTGTCAATTGATTTTTTTCCTAAAAAAAAGGTCACGAAAACTACCTTAAAGAAGATAAATAGTGGGTGAATATATTTTACGAATATACTTATATTTTTACGAATTTATTAACTATCCTATCTCGCGGAATTTTTTTCGTCGTTAATAAAACAAAGTTATTTTTAAATTAAACTTGTCATTCATGAGCGTGAGCATTATAATGATGCGAAAAGCTTCAATTTCATTCATGTTTGGTAAAAAGAAGATCGGTAAACGAACAAGAAACATCAAGGATGGCTGATGTTTATGCTCATGAATGATTCGCTTTACGCATTGCGAAAGGCTAAAGTTTACTTGTACTGTACAATGCTGAAGACGCCACAATAAGTCCTTTATTCAATAAAAATTTTAGCAGTCACAACACATTTACTACACGCTGAATAGTAACGACCCCAGCAACAGGAACCATGAACATATTTACAAACATTGTTTTCGTGAATTTTTTTTTTTTTTTGTGGTGAGATCGTATGTATATGGTACCTTTCAACTTCGCGTTGAAATCGTATTAGGTAGCTTTCAATTTACAACCACGATATATTTATTGATATGACACTATAATTAAGCTTCGCTAATCTTGCAAACTGTTGGAGCAATCAAGCTGCAATAATACAGATACCCAGTTTGATGCGAACGTTAATTAAGCCAAACAAAATTTAATTCGTAACAATTTAGTTCACGACAAAGGATTCTCAACTTCATTTGTCATGTTCGCTAAGTTATGCCAAAGAGGATGCACAGGTAGAGAAGAAAACACGTGCACAATTTAGCAACCCCATAGAAAAGGAACCAAAAGTCGACGCGATTCACTCAAACTCATTTCTCTGTCGTGTCATGACTTGATTATTTCATACTTTTTACATATGGTCGTCGGTGGTGCAATGGTTAGTGCGCGCAGCTCTTATACCTGAGATCCTGGGTTCGAACCCTGCTCAGACCACCTTAAAATTTCTTTCGGCGGCGGTCACCTCGCATAGTGACGGCGACACTATCGAGTATAAAGCCATGAAAAAGCTTCTCAAAATACCGTTCGGATTCGGTGTAAAACTCTAGGTCCCAATCAGTGAGTGAAAACTGGAAAGCGCACAGCTTAGTGATTGTGAGAAGTTATCCCCTGTCCCTTCATGGGATGTAATGGGAAACCATTTATTTTTGTTTTTTACTTTATGTAAACATGGTTGGAGTTTTTATAGTTAGATACGATAACATCATCAAAAAAATGCTCGTGCATTGAAATATTCAACGAAGAGAGTAAGAGAGAGGGAGAGAGAGCAGAGAATAGAGGAGCTTCTTTCGTTTTCTTTGCTGGCACTCCACTCCGTGAGCAAATTTTCTTCTCCACTTAAAATTCCATATTATTTGGTTATGCTTTGAAAAATGTCACAATTTTCTACAAAATTACCAATTTTTGACTTTCAATATTCTACAAAGATATGACGCAAGAAACTTTTTGGAGCAAATGAATCAGTGTCCTTAAATAATTATGTTGTATGGACCTCGTGCAGCTCTTCTGCTAAAATTTTTAAAAATATTGCTCCATTTTCTCTAGGTGGTAAAACAATTTTTCTTACTGCAAGCGCAAGGTAATATTGGATGCACCCAGGGAACTGGTTGGTTTAAAAGAGGTTTTAGAAACCGTAAATTTGGCTATTACCACCTAATTTGGGTTGCAACAACCGAATTGAGGTTGTCACGACCGAATTTGATACCCACAACTGAAATTCGGATGAAACAACCCCGTTTCATAATTGATTCGGTTGTGACAACTGACTCTTAAATTATATTCGTTGTGTCAACCAAATTTTCCAAAATTTCGATTGGAACAAACGAATTTGAAAACAATTCGGATACAACAACCGAAATTCGAGCCAAATTCGGTTTGAGTAACCGAACGTGGTTTTCAGTTCAGGTGGAACAACCGAATTTGGTACAAATTCGGTTGTGATAATGAACATGTGGCAACCTCTAATGAGGTTGTGGCAACCTCCAATGAGGTTGTGACAACCTCCAAATTCGGTTATGGCTAATTCCGCTGTCTCAACCGAATTCTTCTGTCAGTGTGGGAAGAAAGTAATTTCGGTTTTTTGTTCAAAGTAATTTGCAATTATGGGTCGTCGGTAATGCAACGATTAGGTCTCAGTAAGAATGTACTTTTTAGTTTTAAAATAAAAACACGTATTTTTTGAGATAGTTGTATAAATTTTATTGGATTTTAAAAAGGACATGTTCCGATTAAGTATGGAGTAAAATATCCGCAAAACGCCCCGCCACGGCTTTGATGACAGGCCATAACTCTTTTCATGAAATTTTCCATGACATTTTCACAGAGATGTGGCGGTATCTCACCGATGACCCGTTGGATCTCGGATTTGAGCTCAGGAATTGTTTCTGGTTACGTCGTATAAACCCGCCGAGATTTCACAAAACCCCAAGGAAAGGAATCGCCCGGCGTTAAATCGCATGGTCTTGGAGGCCAGTTGATATCAGAATTTCGTGTGATAATTTGTTCGGGAAAACGTTGCTGCAATAAAGCGATTGTTTCATGTGCGGTGTGGCGGGTACCGCCGTCTTGCTTAAACCACATATCGTCCAGATCCGTGACGTCCAGTTGAGGCCACAAGAATTCCGTCATCATATTCCTTTAACGATTGCCGTTCACAGTCACTGCAATTTTAGTTTCATCTTCAAAAACGTAAGGCCCATTCACGCCGCCTGACCAAAGTCCTCAATAGACAGTCGTTCGTTGTGGGTGCATCTGTTTCTCACGGATTGCATGAGGATTTTCTGAACCCAAAATTCGACAATTTTGTGTATCCACGAAGCCATTCATACGTAAGTTCGCTTTATCTTAGATGACGACTTGAAAAATTGGCATAGACTTTACCGTGCTCCATTACTCATTGAACGAATTCCCGACGCTTTACATGGTCTGCTTGGTTGAACCCCTTAGTCGCTGAATTTTTTACGCATAAAGGTGAAGGTCTTTTGGCAAAATTCGGTGCGTAGTGCTCCGTGAAATTTGAAGTTGTTGAGAACGATGCCGAATTGATGTTTTCGGGTTTTCAGCGACTCTTTCGTTAACACCAGCAATGTTTTAAGAGACCGAACGATATGTTGACGTACAGAAAGGAGTCTTACTTCCAAAACCGACCCAGTTTCTTCAAATTGTTTGACCACTCTTCGAATGGTTGACACATTAGGTGCACGTTCTCGACTGAAAATTCTTCGAAGTTTGCGAGTGGTTTCAGCATAACTTTCCAAGTTTTTGTAACAAGTTTTCACAATTATAACGCGTTATTGTTGCGTAAAGCGCTCTAGTTTTTATATTAGAAAAAAAGATATGTGACAGCTGCCAAATTTCAGAGTTGCCACTTGCACAAAGAACAAATTACACTAAATTTAAAAAGTGGAATCTTACTGAGACACACTTTTTTGAGTGATTTTTCGTTGCATCCGAGTAACAAATGTTCGTGCGGAACAGCCTTTGCCATCCGGTCAATAATCTAAGGAACCATATGTAGTATTTCTTTCATGTTTGAAAATATTGTAACTTATAGACAAGTACATATAATGGTTTATGTTTCTTGATCAGACTGACATTAGGTTGTAACTGCTGTGACAATTTAATCTGACACCGTCCCAAACCACTGTGCATTCGCAAGATTACACTACCGTACTAGACTTTGCCATACAACAAATAGTATGACATCCTGTATCCTTGTCTGTTGCTGTCTCAGTCTATGCTCCAACAAACAAATTAACTATCACAGAAGGAACTTTAGTTCACAACCAATGGCAGAACCCGTAAAAAAAAGTCACGAGTAAAGGCCAAATAAACATTAGAGTAACTGTCCCCGCTTCTACTGTCCTACTGCATATGCATTTAAGTGGCGACATTTATGATTTGGGGCACTTTTGATGTTTAGTTTTTTCTTTTACTTGCTTCATTCTTGTTATCCTTGTTGCTGCCGCCACCAGCAAAACATGAAAAACGTCAACATTTACAAGTCCTTGCAGCCTAGGACTTCTAGTAAATATTCCATTTGGGCCCTTTTGTGTTTATTTTTTACTTCTCTGGGTTTTTGCTTTATTGTTTCTTCTTGGGGACTATCACAGACAAGTTAGTAATTTAGCTTGTTCTGGCTGCTTGATTCCTTTTGCTGTAAATGGTTCATTTTTTATGATCTAGTGGTCGCATTATTATTTTGTTGTGTCAAATATTTGCAATTTATTATTGCAGCAGTATTTAAATTATAGAAATATGACAGGTTGCATTAAAAGGGCAATGTAAGTTTGAGATTAAAGGTGTCCAATAAGGGTAATATTATGTCATTTGTATCAAAGAGGATAGATAAGGAGAAATTGAATGGTGCCTAGTATATACACGCTGAAACATCTATCTTATTTTTATGTTTGGGTGCAAATACAACGTGCGTAAATAGAGTATACTTGTGTCCAAACACATTGTGTTTGCTATTCAATATTACATGTTTGAGGCGCAATTATTAATATGTTATAATAGATATGATTGTGATCCAAATGCAGCTATGTCTGTGATGTTGACACGCACTGTTTGCTTTATTTTTTCCCCGCTTTGCTCCGTCGAGAGCAAAAACATAAATGAGAGACAAAGAGGGATTGTTATCAGCCCAAGTTAATATTATTATAAGTGTACAACTATATTTTTGCAATATACTTTTAGTCCATTATTCATAACTATACCTGAATGAGTGTGTAAAAGAATATAATGTTTCTTATGTTGGCTGATCGTTTTTTAAATCTTGCAATCGGTTGCAAATTGCTGAATATGGAATTTTTAGTGCCTTTAAATAAGTGAACCGGAGTGTATATTGAGAAGGTAGAAGAAGCATTCGAGTGTGTGATAACTTTTATATTTACGCGTGAGTGTGTCTGCCAAGCGAGTGGATAAGACGTGTATACACAGTTGACAGAATGAGAGAGTGAGAGAAATTTACGTTCTTCGTAATCTGTGCTCTCATTAGAAAAATGGCTAATTTCCGATATCGCAAACGTTTTTTAAATTTACGGCAAATGTAATTTTGTACGCATTTGATGCAAACGAGAACTCGTTTGCAGCAACATGATACACTTTTGCGATATATGAGTTTATTTGGGACAACTACATGAACGATTGCAATTAATAAATTAACACAAATCAATCAAAGTATTGTTGTTGTAACCGGGCAATAAACGTTTGTTTTTTCTTTGCGTGTAAACATGCAAAAATTTCATTTAAATACAAGTGAGTTTATGACTTGAAAATATATGAATATTTGGAGTGTAGTCCAAATAAAGGGGTTTTAAACAGACGCTACAAAAGTAAATCGATAGGGACAGCAAACGACGCCATATTTTTTCCCACTCTTTTGACATTTCTCTTCAGTAAGGGTTGCCATTTCATCACGGAAAGATATAGTCGAAATTTTTAAAAATTTTTTCCGAAATTTAGAGTCAGTGGCCTCAACTTTAAGAGCGCTACGTCCAATTTATGGTCGTCATAATGGTCCTACTAGATCAACAATTGAGCGTCTAGTGGAAAAATTTGAATCCACAGGCACAGCACAAAATGTTCACGTGCCAGTGAGACAAAGAAGTGCCCGTAGTGTCGAGAATATTGCTGCCGCTGAGGCTTCAGTTCAAGAAAGCCCAAATGTGTTTCTCACACGTCGTTCTGAAGCGTTGGGCATCTCTGTGACATCGTTGTGGCGAATTTTGCGAAAAGATCTTGGCCTAAATCCTTACAAGATCAAATAGACGCAAGAACTCAACCACCATAAGCGTCGTATGTTCGTGATTTTCATCGGAAAATCATCTGATTGCGTGATTTTCATCGGAAAATCATCTTCAGCGATGAGGCTCATTTCTGGCTGAATGTCTTCGTCAATAAGCAAAATATGCGTTATTGGTCAAACAGCAATCCACACGTAATCCATGAGTCATCATTGCTTCCCGAAAAAATTACGGTTTGTTGCGGTTTATGGGCCGGCGGCATCATTGGGCCGCACTTCTTCCGTGATGATCAAGACCGGCACATTACTGTGAATGCGAATCGCTACCGTTCAATGATAACCGAATATTTTTGGCCCCAATTGGATAATATGGACTTGGAGGACATGTGGTTCCAGCAGGACGGCGCCACAAGCCACACAGCGAATGCCACAATCAATTTATTGGAAACCAAGTTTGGTGAACGTGTTATCTCACGAAATGGGCCTGTCAATTGGCCTCCTCGGTCGTGCGATTTGACGCTGTTAGATTATTTCCTGTGGGGCTACGTCAAGTCTATGGTCTATGCCAACAAGCCAGCGACGATTGATGAACTTCGTACAAATATCGAACGTGAAATTGCGGCAGTATCGGCCGATTTATGCTTGAAACCCGTCGAAAATTGGGTTCAGCGTCTGGACTTCTGCAAGCGTGCCCGTGGTGGCCATGCAAAAGAAATCGAGTTCCATACATAATGCCATCGAACGTACTTTCACAGGAATAAAGAAATTCATTGGTATTTTAAACCGGTTTTGTTTTATTTAAAAAACTTTTGTAGCGCTCTTATTGAAAAACCCGATATATACGCGGTTCCTGCAGAAATTGTTTGGGAGAATATGTTACAGGAGTTGGATTTTTTTAGCGTCTACATAGGTATTTGCGGAAAGTTGAGCTGACGTTCTTATTAATATAAAAGGAGCATGAATTCTACAGATATTCTCTCTCTGTTCTCAGCACCATCATTAATTGGAAAAGGATCTAAGATTCCTTATGCTTACTTACGCTTGTGCAGTGAAAAATGTTGCACAGAAATGTGTTCCACTATCTCCACTATCCCCTAACTTTATGTAATGGCAAACTAAGCTGCCCACCTTTTACAGCCTTCGCCTTACCTATAGTTGGAGGATTTCAAACTCTATTGTCTGTATTTCACTTTGTTTTAAGTCCTTTAACATCAACTTAATTTAATCCATTTTCCTTATTATTTTCCTCTCTTTTCAGGTATCAAATACACGCAAATATGATAATTGAAAGCATCCTAATAAAACGTCAAAGTCAGTAATAAGCTGGTTTACCAATACAACTGCACCGTGTGGAGTTTGGTGGACTAAAACAACTTAATATCCTTAACAAGGCAACAGGAATTATAACTACAACAAAAAGGATCCCCATGGCAACCACCACCACGTTCCATCGTTAGCAATAGGCTTAGCAACTTGCAGTTTGGAATACTTTTCCCCCTATCATCATCATACATATACTCGCGCGCACACACATACACATACACACAAATGTGGATTATGCACTTTACATGCCATCGTGTATGCAACGATAATAACTGTAATAGCCTGATATGCCATGGGCCGCAACAAAACTATCGAAATCAAATCTCCAGCAACAAAAGCTGCCACCTCCACCAGCATATCGACCTCCTCCTCCTCCGCGATGTACCAACACAATGCACAACATCCGCATTCTGCCCCTCCCTGTATGTACCACAATCAATGTCAGCATCAGTATCACCAGCACGGACAACATCACCACCATCATCATCCCTGCTATCGGGACATGAATGGAGAGCAGCTGCGTCACATCGAGAGCCGCACCGAATATTGTATACGAGACGATAATACAGCCCAGAGTATAACGTTATCCTTTAAAGTGAGAAGAAAATCAAAATACAACTACCAAAGCTCTCTCAGCATACCTCTCTTCGACTCTCTGAAACGCTTTCGCAGCATACCCCTCGTGCAGTTGCTCTGGCTGTTGTGCTGCCTCAGCAATCTGGTGCACCGCAGCATGGCTGAGTGCCCCAGTGTCTGCGAGTGTAAATGGAAGAGTGGCAAGGAGTCCGTTTTGTGCCTTAACGCGAATCTAACACATATCCCAGCGCCCCTAGATCCTGGTACCCAAGCTTTGGACCTAACCGGAAATGAGTTGGCCACCATACCCGACGATACCTTTGCTGAGGTCAATCTGCTCAACTTGCAGAAGGTTTACCTAGCTAAATGCCGACTGAGATTGATTGAGCGTTATGCCTTCCGGGGCCTGATTAACCTGGTGGAATTGGATCTGAGCTACAATGTTCTGGCTCATATACCCTCCGATGCTCTAGAGAGTGTAACCGAGCTGAGAGAGTTGAAAATGAATGGTAATCCAATACTAGTGGTGGCCAACGATGCCTTTAAACAGATGATGCATTTAGTGAGATTGGAGATCAGCGACTGCCGTATAGAGTCAGTGGAAGTGAAGGCTTTCGCTGGGCTAGAGTCAAGTCTGGAGTACTTGAAACTGGATGGCAACAAGCTGATGGAGGTGAGATCGGGCACGATTACATCGCTCACAAACCTGCATGGCATTTCGCTGTCTCGCAATATGTGGAATTGTTCCTGTGCTTTAAGGCCACTCAGGGCTTGGATGTTGAGGGAGAACATACCTTGCGGTATTCCACCGGTATGCCAAAGCCCTCCACGTTTAACAGGAAAATCCTGGGACAAAATCGACTTGGACGATTTTGCTTGTGTGCCACAAATCATTGCGACCGATACCAATGCCCATGGGGTGGAGGGGCGAAATGTCACCATGAGTTGCTACGTGGAAGGAGTGCCGGAACCTGCAGTCCGATGGATGGTCAAGAATCGTGTGATTGCCAACCTTACGGCCGCCGCAAGTGATTTCCCCTCCTCCAGCCCCAGGACGGCAGCAGCCACTCAAGGGCGCAAAACATATGTGGTCAACATGCTGCGCAATGCCTCCAATTTAACCATCCTGACGGCGGATATGCAGGATGCTGGAATTTATACGTGTGCGGCGGAAAATAAGGCTGGCAAAGTGGAAGCCTCTGTGACTTTGGCCGTGTCCAGACGTCCCCCCGAGGCTCCTTTGGGCTTCAAAGTCATACTGCTGTGCATATTCATAGCTCTGCTCTTTGTGGCTGGCTCGTCCTTTGCGGCCATATGCTTTTGCTCGTTGCGTCGCAAGAGGAAAATGCGTTTGTGGAACACAGTGCCTCAGGGTCGCACGGAAAGCTATGAAAAAATCGAAATGACATCGCGCATTGCAGGCACCGTTGGCGTTGGTTCAGCAAACAAACCGGATTTGGGTGGCAAAACGGGTATGCAGGAAACCAGCAACAAAAACTGCAATACACAGGGCCAAATATTCCACGACAATGAGAATGGTTACCTCTGCTCGGCCACCACACCCCTGAACTGTGGCTCCGATGACGGCGGCGATACGGGAGGCGCCATTGTCAATCCTAGCGGAGGCAGCTCGAAACGCAATGGTGATTATCGCAACGTACCCACCCACTGTGATGACGACGATAATGATCACATGCAGCATGGTGTTGGCGGCGTGGTGGGGGGAGTGGGAGTTGGATGTGGTGGGAACACGTATCAGCGCAGTATGTTGATGGCATCAGCATCGCACAATAATGGCACGCTAACGCTAACAGCAACCACCAGCAGCTCATTAACAACGCCACGTTGGAAAACGAGTTCAGCTTTTCAATCAGCGGCAGCAGGAGCGCAGGAGTGTGTCGTCTCCCACTTGGACTCGCCACAGACGGTTCTCAAGTCAGGCAACAAGGAGGATACGGATTTGCACATACCACGGCTTATTGATATCGGGTATGTATTGTTGGCTAGAACATAAGCGAATCAAAATACTTGGAAGTTGTGCTTTAACAAACACACTCACGCACCCACGCACATGTACTGCACAGTTTGTGAAACAGTGAAAACTTTAAAAGTATGAAAAGGGAGCACTTAAGTTTGCGCTATAGTCACAGTGGAGGAAAATATTAAACTAATGGATGTAGCAAAAAAGTCTGGTTGAAGTCGTAGTGTAGAGCTCATAAGCCTAAAATTTTTGATTGAATGAGTATTTTTAGGTGAAAATTTGCATGTTAAGGCCGACTGATGTCAAAGGAATTTCATGGAGATCGGTAAAATAAGGGACCCTTAATGGCCAATTGGAACTCCGTATATAACTCAGTAGCGTTTATCTTCCTTGCAATACGTATCTCTTTAGCAGCAGAGAATTAAAAATGCATAGATTTTGACTAAAATTTGTTGATCTTATCGGTTAATTTCTACAACTAAAAACTGTATTACATCTTCTATCGAAATTTCGTTCGGTTCTAATTCCAAAAGGAAGAAATTTCGTGCGGTTCTAATTCCGTACAAATATATTTTTTGGAGAAAACCATTCAGTTAGTGAAGGTAGTAGCTATCAAAGAACTCTTCTCCAAACTCCTTGATTAGGCGTCGCAAGTGTAAATGTTAAAAAAATAGCACATCTTTTTTAAATTCTCAATGTAAAGGGTGTCTGGCAAATTGTATCGCTATTTCCGTTCTAGTTCATATCAGGGATTGTTTGGAATGATCCGAATGAAAAATGTACCATAGGAAATAAAACGACAGCTCTATTGCATTGAGAATTATTTACTATGCAACTGTTCGAAAAATATCGGAACACAAAATCAGAAGAAACATTCGCATAACTTTTATAACCTTCGGCTTCCATCAGATATGAATTTTTGTTGTTGCCTGGAAGACAAAACAACTCATACAGACAATAAAATTATATGCGGCTTCGTCCTGCTCCACATTGGATTCACTTGTGTGAATGAAAATGCTTCAGTAAGGATAGATTCCGGTTAAATATTGAATAAAATATGAGTCGAATGTCCCCTACGGCTCCGATGGCAGGCTGTTACCCTTACCATGAAATTTTCCATGACAATTTCACAGAGATGTGGCTATATATCGCCGATGGTGGGTTGGATCTCAGATTTGAGCTCATGAATTGTTTCTGGTTTATTCGCATAAATCCGAGATTTCACAAAATCCCAAAGAAAGAAATCGTACTGCGTTAAATCGCATGATCTTGGTGGCCAGCTGATACCAGAAATTCTTGAGATAATTTGTTCTGGAAATCGTTGCAGTAATAAATCGATTGTTTCATGCGCACTGTAGCAGGTGGTGCCGTATTGCTGAAACCACATGTCGTCCAGATCTCTGGCGTCCAGTTGAGGACACAAGAACACCGTTACCATATTTCTATAACAAATGCCTTTCACGGTCACTGCAATTTCGGTCTCATCTGCAAAAAAATAAGGCCTCAACACGAAAATCCGAACCGACAGTTGTTCCTTGTGGGTGCATTTGTTTCTCATGGATTGCGTGAGGATTTTCTAGACCCCAAATTCGACAATTTTGTGAATTTACAAGGCCTTTCAGAGGGACACGCGCTTCATCGGAGAAGATGACTTTTATTGAAAAATTGGCATAGACTTCACTTTGCCCCATTACCAATTGAACGAATTGCCGGCCCTTTCCATGGTCTGCTGGTGTGAGCTCTTGAGTAAGCTGAATTTGTTACGCATGAAAGTGGAAGTCTTTTGTCAAAATTCTCTGCGTAGTGCTTCGTGAAATTTAAAGTTGTTCACAACGATGCCAAATTGATGTTTTCGGGGTTTCGGCGACGCTCTCGATTACAGCAGCAATGTTTTCAAGAGACCGACAGGGATGTTGACGCATGGGACTATTACTGTCTATATCCGACCCAGTTTCTTAAAATTTTTAGACCACCCTTCGAATGGTTGACACCTTAGGTGCACTTTGGTTGGTTGGTTGAAAAGGCTGCAAGACAGTACGCTGTCTAGCACACTTATTCTAAAGAAGCCCATTGTGATACCTACAGTTTCCTCTATAGCAACTATTGACTAGTCGTCTAGCCAATTTGCCCTTCCAATGAATTTGTCTATAAGACCTACAGGAATATCCTGTAGGGCTACGGTGCTAACTAATATCCTACTTCTCAGTCCTGCCAGAGCAGGGCAATCAAAGATAAGGTGTTTCGTCGTTTCCTCGTCCTCTTACATGCAGCATCTACAGCGAGTGGAGTTTCTATGTCCCAATCTTAGGGCGTATTTTCCTACTAGACAATGTCCAGCAAGTGTTCCTGTCTTTGTGGATAATCTGCCTCTCGGCAAGTTAAGTAGTTGCCTACTCCTCTCATTGTCCACCTGTGGTCAGAGGACCCTGGCTTGTTTGCAAGTTGAGGTAAGTCTCCACTTGTCCTTGGACATTTTATCGGCTCACTGCCTGATCTGCAAACGGCAGGTAGAGATTGGCATACTAACACCTTCTGTTGCCGGAAGAACATGTGCCGTAGTGCCCTGTCTAGCTAACGCATGCGCTACGCAATTGCGTAGAATGTCGCTGTGTCCCGGTACACAGATGAGCCTGATGTCAAAATACTCTGCCATCACCGTAAGTGATGAGTGGCATTCTTTCACCGTCAGGGACGTAGCAGACATTGCTCCCTGGTATTTTATGGCAGCCTGGATCCCTGTGTAGATACATATTCTCCAGAGCGTTGTGACACTACTTTTCCGTAATTCAGCAACCTCAAGTATGGCGGTAATTTCCGCCTTAAACACACTACAGTGATCAGGCAGCTTGAAGGAAATATTTATATTTAGGTCCGGTGAATGGGCCCTATAGCCTACTTGCTCGTCCAACTTTGATCCATCTGTGAAAAAGCTGATACTACTGATATCCCCTTCCAGTGGCTTCTCCCAGGTATTCCTGTTCGGAATAGAAGTCCTTAGATTTGTCGCTGGTTGAAGGTAGCCGATACAGTAGTCCGTTTTTACGGGAATAGAGTTGATCCGGTGTAGTAATTCAGCGTTTCCGGAATGCCTCGATATCAAAACGACACAGTCTCAGATTGTCACCAGGGATGTAGCGGCTGCCGATTCGGTCATGATATCAGGAGTACAGATGTTCAGGATAGCACTAAGTGCAGTGGCTGACGTTGTGCCCATTACCCCACTAATGCTAATCTGTGCTGATCTTTGAATTTTCATCAAGGAATTCAGAATATATTTCTTTTGGAGGGACCTCCACCAATCTACGGTGCCATAGATAAGTATTAGTGGAGTGTGTCCCTGCGGTGTCCCCCTGTTAGCGTTCCTAGCAATTGTAACACCACCCAATTCAGCTTTGACGGATCTATCCACCAGAAGCGTCCCAGTTAGGCGTGTCACTAAGCTGTCGACTCCTAGATTCTGTAACGACCTGAGAGCGAAGACCTTATTCTCAAGAGAGTTTTCTATTATGCTGACTATAGAGTGGAGAGCCGTCTCAGTTGACCTGCCCTTGATATAGGCATGCTGAGAACTCGGTAGTAGATTCCGTGGAAGATTGCTTCGAACATGAATATCCAGTAACCTTTTGAATGTGTTAAGAACTAAGGATGATAGACTGATTGGTCTAAAGTCCTTTGGTTTGACATGAGAGCATTTGCCCGCTTTCGGGACGAAAACCACTTTGGTTTGCTTCCAAATGCTAGGAATGAATCCACGCATAAGACAGCCCCTGAAGATTGCCTCCAACCAACTACAAGATAGTTATAGTGCCTCCTGTAGTTGCGCGGGAATTATCTCGTCAAGTCCGGCTGATTTATAGGGCTTAAAGCATCTAATGGCCAATATCAGATTCTTTCTGCTCACTATTGAGCGAACTTTATCTATGCTAGGTGAATTTCCGCCTAACTCTTCTGACTGATGAACAGCAGTCCTGTCATCGTTGGGAAAGTGGGTATCCAGGAGAATCGCAAGAGACTCTTCAGACGAATGCGTCCACGTTCCATCGTCTTTCAATAAGAACTCCGCACACGGTGGGTTTTTAGCGAGCACGCATCTTAAGCGTGCAGACTGCTTAGTTCCCTCAAAGGATTCACAGAAGTTTCGCCAGGATTACCGTTTGGACTTCTTGAGATAAAATTCTTAGAATTTTGCGAGTGGTCTCACCATAACTTTAAAAAAATGTTGTAATTAGTTTTCACAATTACAACGCGTTGTTCTTTCGTAAAACCCTCCATTTTTAATAATCGGAATAAACATATGTGACAGCTGCACAAATTTACACTATTACACTAAAGTCCAAAAGTGCAATCTTACTGAGACGAACTTATATGTAAGTAATAACGCATTTACACCGCCGTTTATCGAGGCCAGGTTAGCGATAATATTGTTCTCCAGCATATGCCGTTTACACCACCCAATTTAAGATTAAATTGACACTTCAGGTGGCAACTCCGTATTTTGACAAACTCCGCGCCGATTCAAAATTATTGAAGACGGCAGCACAACAGAAAAATTAAGTTGGCGGCTACTGGCTTTACCAGTTTTGTACAAATTTGGGATGTTTTGGAAATGACTGAACCTTTAAAATTGGATCAGTAGGTCAAGTCGATAAAATCTACTCACAGTTTAAACCAATAAGAGCCATTTATATTGGCGGCGGCGTGAGCTTCAAAAAGTTTTGGTGGCGGCCACGCATCGGAAACTTTTCGATCGGCTTCCGTCTGTCAAACAGTTGATTTTTTGTGTATGTTTTTAAAGTGATTGCATTTTTTTAGTAACACCAACATGTATACCAGTTTAAAATGAGGTTAAAAATTAAACTTCAGTTTCTACAGATTAAAACTGTATGAGTAATCTTCTGGGTTAGCGCGGGTTAACGGAGTTAACCTTCGAAATGCGTTAATCTTGGTCGGTGTAAATGCGGTATAAGGCATTTTGATCATCAATGGCATCAATGTGTTGATCATCGCTGTTATTTGATTTCCCAAGAGTCATAGTAATCTTATGCCACCAGTGCTGGAATATAATTTGGGGCATGAGGGCGCCGCGGCTGGCTCGAATGTGGCGAATATTGGAAGTTCAGTTTCGGTCACTTACTCAAGCAATGGGTATCTCGGTAGCGGTTAGCACAATGTGATCTTCCAAGGTGTCCAAAGATTCTGGTTTATTCGGATTCTGGTTTAACCACACACAAGGAACCCTAGATGCGTTAAATCGTACAATCACGGTGGCCAATTAACTGGCCTATTTCGATAAATAATGCATTCACCAAATGTTTGCTTTAATAAGTCGATTGTTTGACGCGTTGTATGGCATATGGCACCTTCCTGTTGGAAAAGCTTGTCTTCGGTCAACATGCCGTTCATATGGGGGACGAAACATTTTCATGGTCAGATACTCAATAGGATCAGCATAGTGGGTTGACTGTCATCCAAATAAATGAATTTTAGTTAGATATGGAACTAGAGTTACGTTCCCATGTGTATGTTCACTAAAACTGAAACTCAGTTACCAAATATAGTTATCCGTGTTTTCTCCTACTACATGGAGAAAAATAATCCTACTCAACGTAAAAATGACTTTAAAATCTTCGAAATTTGTTTATTATTTCCTTCCACTGTGCAACTATAATGATTTTCATTTGCCTTTCTGTATATGTATTTGTATGTTTATTATTGTTGTTGTTCTTGTAGATTACTCGAAAAATCATGGTACTACTAATCACAGTCACAATCACAATCTCAGTGACAATCGCAATCGCAATCACTAAATCCGAGGCGTATGTGTCAAGTCTGTCACACAGTTCAAACACACAATTTCGTACGGACGTATGTTCCGTTTAGACACAATCGCAGGGTCTACTGTCGTCTCCTTGTGTCTATTCGTCTGTCCATCAGCTCATCTCGTCCTTAGCCACGAAGAAGAAGAGGTGCGTGTGTATGTGTGAATGTGTGTGCATATGTAAGAAGTACCTACATATGTGTGTGTATGTAAGTCATGTCTTTTGTCTTTTCGATGTGTCTCTGTGTATTAGTGTCTCTATCTCTGTGTGTATTGTTTGTTGTACCCTTTACTGCAGTGTCTCTGTATAAAGCTACTAGATATGTAGATGTATGTGTGTAAGGTGGTGTGTGGCTGTGTGTGTGTGTGAGGTAGTGGTAAATGTTGTTGTGTGGCTATGTTTATGTTAAAATGCATGCATTTCTTTGTTTTCATCTTTGTCTGATTGTTGTCAACTCTTACATAGCACTTGTACCACTACACATGCAACGTCAACGATGTCAAAGTTTAGCATTTGTGTGTGCTGCATGTTTGTGTGGGTGTGCGTATGTTGCTATGTTTGTGCCCTTGTTGAGATTATTATGGCTTATACTTGACACTTTTTCTTTATTATCCGTGTATGTATGTATATCTTCTCAAGTGTTCATCTTCCGTTTCCGCTTGCAAATCCGTTCCCCGTCAGTCTCAGACAAAATTTCAAGCCATTCCTCTCGGTTCCTGCCACATACAGTCCTTCTTCATTGTCATCTTTCTACCTTCCGAATTGCTTCTGTTGATGCTGTCTTTAACTAAACGTAGGAGAATGTGCCCGAATAAGAACCAAAGAATCACAAAATAATAGAATGCATTTTTCCTCATTTAAGGTTATTGCATAGTGCCTTGATCCTTCAGTCTGCCCCATCTTCGTTTTACTTAAAATCCCAAGACTTTTGGTAATAAGGAAAATGCGTGCTAGCATCCATGGTCCTCCTCAAGGATTTCAGTCACGCCAACAAACACTTTTGCCCGCAAACACATACTTCCACGATTCTATTCATATTTTTCCTTTATTATGCTTCATTTCTGTTGTGTGTGTCCTCTTTAATGTATTCTGTCTCTCTCATTATTTATTCATATTTCTTACGCCAAACAATTCATTTTAAAGGATTGCGTTAAGTGTGTAACAAACGAGGGAGATTTAATAATCTTCCCGTTGTCGATGTTTGGGAAGAGTTATATATTCGACCGGGTTTCTTCAGGAAACCACCACACAAGTGTCAATTCCTTAAGGGCCTTAAGTGACGGAGAATTTATTTGTCGCATGGGAGCCATTTTCGAAGCGAAATCTCTGTTGTTCTCATTACTCTATTGCTAAATAGAAAGTTATCAACACAGCTTATATTCACGAATGAGAAGTCTGTAAACCGCTTAAGATATTAGGTTTTTGGAAATGAAAACTATCAGTTAGAAGAAAGTTAAAGTTTGCTAAATCCATTTACATAAAGGAATACATTCTCGTCGCATTTGTCGATAAACCTTATATCGCGTTTAACAACGTCTTACTTGGATCAAAAAAATTGGCTCTTTGTATGAGCAGGCAATCATTAATCTGATTATGTACTACTTACGAGAAGGCGCATAACCTGGTCCTTGGGACACACGAGCTGAAATGTGAGTAGAGGAACAGCCCAAAGGAGAATCTTATCTCTACTTCTCTGGCATTTACCACTGAACAGTGTTCTGCTAGAATTGGATGGATCAAGTTGTACAGTCGTAGCGTATGCTGACGACTGCCAATTGCAGAGCAGAGAAAATACCGCGTGCAGAGATGTGTTCCATATCTTAATTAGGAAACTCGCTAAGTAGGCCATGGAGAATGGACTGAGTGTAAAGCCAGAGACAACCGAGCTTGTAATATTTACCAAGAAGGTTCCGAATATGTAACCCTTGACCCTATGTGGTAGAGAAATATAACTGAGGGAAGGTGCAAGATGCCCATTGGTGATTTCCGACAGAATGTTTATTTTCAAGTCAAACGCACTGAATAGGATTAGGAAAACTACCTATACCCATGTAAAAGAGTCATCTGAGGATGATAGGGTCAACCCTCGGAAATAGTTTACTAGATATATTGATATATTCCTGCCCGATATTGCACTACAGTTTTGTCGTTTGTTGACACGTAATAGGAACATTCATTACCTAAGTCTGTTGAGTACAGAGAATACCAATGGCGTGCATTAAGGGTGCCCTTCGCACAACCCCTACCGATTATCTTACACCTGTTACCACTAGATTTTCGGGGAAGAAAAATGGCTGCAAAGTAGGCAAACCGCCTAGTCAAAACGCCGCAATGAATCACCAGCCCATATGGTTATGCGTCGATTTTATCCACTTTAAAATGCAACCTTTTAGAGACACTTCTACCCTCATATCCGGGACATATAGGTTTGGGAGAGGCTCATACCAGGACTCATAAATAAATAAATAAATGGTTTCCCGTTACATCCCATGAAGGCATTAAGGAGAACTTCTCACAAACCAGTGAGCTGTGCGCGTTCTAGTTTTACACTCATTGATTGGACCTACAATTTTACACCGGTTCCGAGCGGTATTTTGAGAAGCTTTTTCATTGCTAAGTACTCGATAGTGTAGGGATTGAACCCAAGTTCTCATGCACAAGAGTCGCGCACCCTACCATTGCACCACCTACGGCCACCGGGACTCATACATACATGAAAACTAGATAGCAAGGTATGATTTGGAGTATATTCTCAAAGCTTAGGTATTTGTTTCCTTGAGGTGCGCAAATCTCCGAAATTATATGAATAAGTTCATTGTGTTAGATTCAGCACATTTGTTCCACCTACTCACTAAATTTCCTTCCCCAGTCTCCACCACGCTCCCAGTGGGACAGCCTCTGAATGTATTACTTGGCGAGGCTACTATGCCATTTAGGCTACTTCAGTTTGCAATTCTGCTCTTCGTACTTCTTCCACCATGCACAGCGTCGTCATAACGGAGGTTATATAGTTGTGGAACAACTTCCACATCTCCTCTGAGCTCAACATTACTTCTATAACATTCTCCGGGGTAATGTTATGTCTTATATCGACGATTGAGTTTTTTTTCAAATCTTGGGCAATTAAAGATAAAATGCTATACATCTTCTTCCACATCAGGGCAACTTGGACAACCTAAACCCTTCACAACCTGTTAAAAATTGGGTTAGGTGGTACTCCACAATTCCCCGTGACTCCTTTTGATCCATGTTTCCATCTTCGGGATTAGTTTGTACGTCCATCTAACATTTTGCGAGTCAACCCATCTATATTGTCACTGTCTTATTGAGGCTCCTCCTTCGGTTCCACGAATCTCCTTGATACATCCGCCATAATAAAAAAAGATGGTTTTCCATTACATCCCATGAAGGAATTAGGGAGAGCTTCTCACAACCAGTGAGCTGTGCGCTTTATAGTTTTATACTCACTGATTGGGACCTACAGTTTTACACCGATTCTTAATGGTATTTTGAGAGGCTTTTTCATGGCTAAGTACTCGATAGTGTCGCCGTCACTTAGCGAGGTGGCCGTCGTCGAAAGAAATTTTAAGGTGGTCGGAGCAGGGATCGAACCCCGGATCTCCTGTACAAGAGGCGTGCACAGTAACCATTGCACCACCGACGGCAACACGTCCGCCATATTAGAAATGAGTATATTCCTGCAATGTGGCTGGGTTGGATGTCGTGTGGTAAGCACATCCGATCCATAAGACACTCAACCTCCGCGAAGATGAGATTTTCCAGCTGGAAGCAGCTCTTAGGAAACTTTCCCCTACTCGTATTGCCTATAGCAGTGAGGAACTGACTTCTCTGGATATCATAGAAATCTTATTCTGTCTAGGACCTCCTACACTCGGCATCATTCTCGCTAGAGCTGAGCTAACATTTACCAATTTGTTTCGGACATAACCAGTATGTTTACTGAATGTTTATATTGAGTTTAACATTACTCAAATCATCATTAGATGATATCCGCTGGTGCCCAATCCTGGGTCTAGACCTTGCACAAAGGGCACTTGTGCCTTTCAGGTAGAAATCAAACAAATCGGAGAAGTAGTCATTTGGCTGGGACGAAACGTCATCACCGCCTGGGTATCAATATCTACTCGGAAAGTCAGGCTGCTTTAAAATCCCTGCAACCGTAAACACCTATCGCACATCTCAAAATGCAGTATTATATTCGGGTGATATGGGTGCTGTGACACAGAACATTCCAGGTAACCATAAAGCAGATGAGCTTGGTAAGATTGCATCTTTTTTGCCTGCAAGCTCATGCTTAAACCCGAAGGTGCTAGATATGCGAACGACGGATGGTCTCAGGGCAAAAATTGCATGACCACTAGACAAGTAAAAGTTATGACCAAATTGTTGAATTCTTTATTGCGACTTCGTTAAGCTTTGACCTAAACCGTACGCTGAACGTGGTATCCATTCCGAGACAAGATATCTGTAGGCTAGTAGCTGTGTTTACGAGGATTGCTATTTATATTTTGGTTCCTGACAATACCAGCGTTGAGAGGGTTATCGAGACAGGACTGTCTCAATCAACATGTTTCGACTTTTGGTGATGAAGCACCATCAAAAACCATCAAGAGTTCAGACTTGGAAGCCGTTCGCTCCATGATAAATTTCGTGAAGGTGGTCCGACTTTGCCGGAATCTATCGATGATGTGCGTGAACTGATAAAGCAAGACTGACATGTGACATGCCGTGAGATTGGAGCATCCTTGGGCATTAGCATGACAAGCATCAATAAGATATTACTTGTTCATTTGGCGGTGAAAAAGATTTATTCTCGTTGGATCCCACATAATTTGAGGAATCCTCCAAACAGGCTCGTGTTGATTGGAGCAAAGAAATGCCGATAAAGCACAATCGCGATAGCTAAAATGCAGTATATCCCAGCGTCACAGGTTACGAATAATGGATCTATGAATATGAACCCGAAAGAGAACAGCAGTCAACCGTATGGGTCTTTCAAGACGTGCTGAATCCAACAAAAGTTGTTCGTGGAAGAGGTACATCGAAGCAAATGATGTCGCTTCATGCGGTCATGTGGCCACAGTGCCTTCAGCGGAACGTAGGACGGTCAATTCAAAGTGGTATGCTACCATCTGTTTGCCAACAGTGTTCGAGGAAATAAGGAAAAACAACAAGAGAAGACGGATGATTTTGGATCAGGTCAATGCAAGCTCTCACACATCAGCTGAAACAATGGGATATTTGAGCACTCCACATCTCGAATTGTGGGGTCGTCCGACGCACAGCCCCAATTCTGCACCCAATGACTTCTTTTTCATGCATGGTCAACGTTTTTCGACGACCGACACAGCTGTTGAAGGGTACAAAAGCCACGTTTTGGAGGTGTCTCAATCGGAGTGGAAAAACTGCTTCGAAAATTAGTTTGAGTTGCATGCAAAAGAGCATTGATCTTCACGGAGAACATTTTGAAATATAATAAAACCATTTCCAATGATAAATGATTGTTTTTTTTTTATTACTCTACCCGAAATATAAATATCACCCCCTAATGAAAGATATTGGTAGCAATGACGAAAGTTTTCAGGTTAATGAAATCATGTTCGTTCCGGATTTGCTTCGGATATATGCAAGCAATACTTTTTGATCTATATGCAAATTTTACAAAATGTATAAAATTATATTTTACCAAACTCAGAAGTAGTTTAAAACAATTTCCAAATCTGGCGTAGAGCGCTACGGTGCTGATGGGAAGAGTCACAAACTTCGGAATTATCGTCCGCCAACGAGAGTTAGATTGCGGGTTCCGCCTATTTAAATTTTTCCAAATTTCAGAGAACCTCTGATCTGTATAGCTCAAAGGAAATCGAAAAACAATATTTTAAGTAATAATTTCAGATCAAATCATGTACTTTTAAAGTATAACACTGTGTGTAATTTTTTAAGTCATGGTAATATAACCATATTCGGGCACCACTACGTGATAAAAAAAAAAAATACCCATGTCTCCCAGTTTTGCCCAAAGTCATGGACTTTTGTATGGGCCTCGGTGTCATTTTTGGAAAAAAATCATTATTTTGTCTGGCTCATATCTTGCAACTCGTGTGGAATTTCTCTGAGGGAAAGTTGTAGCTCTTGTCATAAAGAATTCTTATATTATGTTCTGCATCCCTTGTTGCGTGTTCTAAACTTACTGCTTTTCCTGTGTTGCTGCGGTGGGTGAGATGGTATAGTATTATATTGTTGAAGAAAACGGTGTTAGGAATCATTCCTAGGAAGTTCATATGTTCTAAAAAGTTGTTTATTGAGATCTTGGTACATTTCTATAGTTGATTGTTTCCTTGAATTTTGAACGGTTTGCTACTTATGGACCTGAAAAAGGGGAAAAAGGTAAAAAAATTTTTTTTAAGTTTTTGCAATTTTGACCTTGACGATGAAGTTATTTTGATCTTATATGTTGAAAATTTTTATTCTTAATGACAAGAGCTACAACTTTTCCTCAGGAAGTATATCAAAATTCCGCACGAATTGCAAGATGTGTGACAATATGATTTTTTTTTTGCAAAAATAACACCTAGGCCACAAAGCTTTGGGGCCCATAAAAAAAGTCCATGACTTTGGGCAAAACTGGGAGACACGGGTCTTTTTTTGTGGTCTTTTATCACGTAGTGGTGTCCGTATATGGTTATATTTTTTCGTGTTACACTGTGCAATAAAAACAATTTTCAAATCTTTTCGAAGCTCTTTTCAACTTATATAAAACTGTAAAATTTTTAACACAAGTTCACTCTTTAGTTACTTTCGACAGTGTTATTAATTTTGTTAATATTCTATGAAAGGCGCAGGCGGTTATACAAAATGTAAACGGTGTCTCAGTAAGATTGCACCTTTTAAATTTAGTGTCTTTTTTGTGCAATTGGGAACTCTGAAATGTAGCAACTGTCACATATGTTTATTCCGATTATTAAAAATGAAGCGCTTTACGAAAGAACAACGCGTTATAATTGTGAAAACTTATTAAAAAAAAAACATCAACGAGTGTTCGAACTCACGGATGATGTGTTAACACCTTTTTGCTACACGGTACCTGTTCGATTTCTATGAACACATTATTAAATGTTACATTGGAAAATAAAAAATAATAGTTTTTTCGTATACACCGGGCAATGCTGCACATCAAATGACTCGCTTTGTTTGGCCATAGCAACAACAACGAAACAGCCAAACACACAACATCACACATACTTTGTACGAAGTAGCTGACGTATTAGTGTGTCACCATAACGCCGACTGCGCAAGCCCATTTGCTTGCAAATGAAATTTTGCGTGGCTATGCGTTATATCTCCGTTCAACAACAGCAACAGACACATGTACATACATACATTATTATGTTAATACATACGCTATAGACACAATTTCGTTTGCCTCACCCCTTCCACACCACTCTTCCATTGCTCTCTTGCTCGCACATTTTTGTTTAACACGTCATTATTCTCTTTCGCAGTCGCAGAAAATTTGGTTTTAGCAGCAGCATAAAATCTGGTTTTAGCAGCAGCATAAAATCTGACTTTGATAGATTTAGTCCCTATACGCCGCTATAGATGTTAACACATCAAAAATTTGGAAATTTATGCTAATTATGGAAAGTTATGTTCAGTCGAGAAAGTGCAGTTTATGTATCAACCATTCGATGAGTGGTCAAAAAAGTTTAAGAAGTTGTGTCGGTTATGGACAGCAATACTCCTGTGCGTCAATGTACCGGTCGGTCTGTTGAAATCATTGCTGCTGAAAACGAGAGTGTCGACGAAACTCCGAAAACTTCAATTCATCATCGTTCTCAACAACTTCAAATTTCACGAAGCACTACGGAGGGAATTTTGACAAAAGACCTGCACCTTCATACGAACAAAGTTCTGCTTGCAGGAGCTCAAACCAGCAGATCATGGAAAGCCTTGGTAATTCGTTCAATCCCTTATAGAGTAAAGTGAAGTCAAAGCCAATTTTTCAAAGAAACAGTCATCTTTTCCGACGAAGCGCGGTTCCATCGGAATGGCGTCGAGGAAACACAAACTTAACGAATTTGGAGCTTAGAAATCCTCATGTAATCCATGAGAAAAAAATTAAATCCATGAGAAACGAGCAACTGTCGGGTGCGGATTTTGGTCAGGCGGCGTGCTTGGGCCTTACTTTTTTTAAGATGAGGCTGAAATTGCAGTGACTGTGGACGGCATCCTTTTTAGGAACGTGATAATGGAGTTCTTGTTGTCTCAACTGTGCGGCATGGATCTGGACGACATGTGGTTTAAGCAAGACGGCTCCAAACATCGACTTGTTGCAGCAACGATTTGCAGAACAACTTGCCTTAAGAAATGCTGATGTCCACTCTTCCACCAAGATCATGCGATTTAACGCCGTGCGTTTTTTTGATGTGTTAACATCTATAGGTACGGGTAAGGGAATAAGCTCACAAAGTGAACACATCCAAACACAGTTTGTTCGATTGAGTTCACAGATTGTTTGGCCTTAAACTCCTCCGAGACGGCTGGGCCGTTTTGTATGAAATTTTGTGTGCATATCGGGTAGGTTTCAGAATCGGCCAACATCTATTTTTCATACCCCTGAATAATGAGGGTGACTCACCTGAGAGATTTGTCCGATTGCGAAACACTGATTGTCAAACTGCGAAAAAAGAAACACACACTGATGTAGCGGCAGGGAATAATTGACTTGTGCAGGTGCGGAGCACTCTCCGACCAAAGCGAATAATGACGTGGTTATACGTATATACAAATGAGATAGCAAGGGAGCACGAAAATTGTGTGAACTTATGTAGGGTATGTACGAACATTACAATGTATGCATGTACATGTGTCTGTTGCTTTCCATTCTCTTTGTTTTTGTGACAATAAAACAAAAAGTATTAAGCAAGAAAATAATGACACATGTGCTTGCACTGGTCTTTAAATAATTTTAAGTATTAATATTATTTAAATGTAACGTCATGATATGATTGAACTCTGTTTTTTATTTTCCAATGTGACATTTACAGGTACCGTGTAACAAAAAAGTGTTAACACATCACCCGTGAGTTCGAACACTTATTGGATTTTTCCTCTTGGGGTTTTGTGAAATCTCAGGTTTATGCGAATAAACCAGAGACAATTCCTGAGTTCAAATACGAGATCCAACATGTCATCGGTCAGATACAGCCATATCTCTGTAAAAAAGTAATGGAAAATTGCAGGAAAATATTAATGGCCTGTCATCAGAGTCGTGTGGGCAATTTGGCGGATAATTTATTTCGTACTTAATCGATAAAAAAAATCACAGCTATCTTAATAAATTCGAGCTTTTCGTGCACCTTACTATGCGAGGTGACCGCCGCCGAAAGAAAAATTTTTTTGAAGGTGGTCAGAGCAGGGTTCGAACCCGGGATATCATGTACAAGAGCCGCGCACACTAACCATTGCACCACCGACGGCATGACATTGTATAATGCAGCGTTAGTTTTACCCACATTAGATATATATTTAGATATGGTTGGTTTGAGTGATATTAGGCAAATTTCACAGATATTAGGCTGCCAAGTTTTAAATAGAAGTAATTTCTCTTTAGTATCAGATGCAAAAACTATAAGATTTTTTAACACATTGCGTTATTTAAGACGTTTGTACTATTTTTTCTCTTTTATGGTACAAAATTGACATAAAAAATTGGACAGTTAAAGCACTCACATTTCAATCGGGAATTTCCGGGTTCCCGAGAAATTTATTTAACTTTTGATTGATATAAAATTTGGACATTAGTTTCACCTCGTTCATACGAATTCTATGACACCAGAGTTGAGTCAAAATTCAAAGTAGTTTTTGTTTTATGGTGTGTTGAACTAGGTATTCTATGGCACTTTCTGAAAAAAGGACCTGACTTAAAAATGGTATGACTTCGGAATGCGTTAATGGATTTAAAAGTGTTGGACATCATTTTATAATAACCACTTTAATAATAGTCGATACAATAGTCAAGTCATTGTGGTTCAATGATTTTGAAAACTCAAAATAATCTTTTATCCTATAATATCTTGCATTATTTAATTGTATATTTAATTTTTGATTTCCCCCACCAAAAAGAAAGTCCATATTTTTCTCTACATCATAGCCAAATTTCAAAATGGGATACCTATGAGATCAATAGATACATAAGGTTTGGTAAAGACTGCTCGAGTTTTGCTGTTTTAGTTTCGATTTTCCAAGTATTGACTACGTATAACACAGTTACAAAAAATACTAAACTAGAAATACATGGGAAGTGATAGTATTTTTCTTGTAGGTATTGTCGAGTGAAACAAGAATCTGCTTGTGAAATTTCCCAAACACCCCCAAACTCTTGAAAACCGATTAAAATCCCGGTTTTGCGTACGTTTGCGCACTTATAGGCCTGTAACTTAGTTGATTATCAACCGATTTTCACTTTCTCACCGGATTTAAAAAGAATAAACTTAGGCCTTTCATTTGATATACGAGTAGGCGTTGTTTAAGCAAATCTGGGAAGTCTCTGTGTATTTGTTCAGCAAACAGATATTTTTTAACTTGTTCGCCATTTTTCTACTTCGGCAACGATTTCACACATTAGTTTATAAAGAAGCCATAATACTCTTGAATTTATTCAACAGCGGCAATTCCTAGTGACCAACTCTGTTTTTAAAAATCCGTTATTAATTGACTAAGTTATTGCAGGCTTATAAGTGTGCAAAGATGAACTTTCTTTTCGGTGGGGGAAATCAAAAATATTCAAGGATAATGGATACTTTGGAGTTTTCAAATCATTGAACCACAACGGCATGACTGTTGTATGGACTACTATTAAAGCGGTTTTTGCAGGCTTTAAAATGATGTCCAACATTTTGGAAACCATTAACGCATTTGAAAGTTGTTCCATTTTTAAGTCAGATAATTTCTTCAGAAAGTGTCATACAATACCTACTTCAACGAACCATAAAATAAAGCCACTTTGAATTTGATTCAATTCTTATGTCACAGAATTCGTGTGGGCGAGGAAAAACTTCTGTCCAAATTTCATACAATTTAATAGGGGTCGGGGTACTGGACTGTGTCGAAATATTTTGGAATTACCCTCTATCAAATCTTTTAATATCACAATTGTAACCTTTCTCTCTTTTTTGTCGAAAACTAAGAGGCCAATCCCTTTATAAATACCATCCTCGCTGCGTCTGCTACTCCCTCTAAGCCTGCAATATCTCATTATTCCAAACCTTTTGTATCCTCCCTCATTTCCTCTCAAGTTTGTACATATTGTTGTGGCAAAGTATAAGAACTTTGCAAATTCCTTTAATCCATTTAATTTATGTGCTCCAGTTATACTTACGTAGTTGCTCCTAGAACATCAGATAATCCCCCAACTTGAAATTCAAAAAAAAAAAAAATAAAAAATAAAAAAAATCTGCAAAAAACTTCAGTTGATGGTAATTTCACAACACGTTAAACAGTGTGCAAACAACATGAAGGTGCTTGTTTGTTTGTTGTTGCATAAAATCTTCCTCGCCATGATCCTTGTAATGGATGCGATGCAACAAAGTTTAATAATAATATTTTGGTGTGAAAACATTAAACTGTGAAATTGGTTAAAGGAGCTTAAACATAAACCTCCAAGCCTGTTATTTGCTAATCAATCGATGTTTAAATTATGAATTATCATTAATTTAATTTAAAACATAATTTCTAACAAATTGTCCTTTATCTTTTTTTCTTTTTTGTACAGCTCTACACCTGATTCAGCATCTGGTTCCATTTCCGGCAAAATCGATGCTGCTTCTCGCCATGGGTCCTCCGGTGGCTACAACAACGTTGCGAATTGGGTAACATCTTCGCTGGGGTCCGCCAAGATAACGTCACCCCACAGTTCGTTGAATAATAACAATCAATCAGGCGGAATTGATTACTACAGTCCCAAGGATGATGTCAACTCCTCGGTATTCTGTGGCAATGAATCGTCCGACAACGACCTGTTCGACAGCAACTATCCCGATCTGCTGGATATAGCCAAGTATGCGGTGGCTCAAGCCACCAGTTCGAATCAAGCGAATGGCGCTCTATGCACGTTGCCACGTAAACTCAAAAATACGGGGAAGTATTTTAAGAATTCCTCGGACAGCCAAAGCCCTTTGCTGGCGGACACTTCTAGTAAATATGGCAGCAGTACTTTAGGAGATGCAGGCTACTTGAATGAAGTGGCATTGGGTAGAAGATTCTCCGCGGAATCCTCCTATTCGGGATATGGAGGAGTGGTAACCTACACAAAAGGTCAAAGGTCAAATAGTTTCTTAAATCTAGTGCATAGCTCTAGCAAGAATGCATTGGCCGCTGCTGTGGGCAGCAAGGCGGCAATAGCCAGTGCGGGGGCAAGAAGAAATCCCAGTCTGCCCTCGTCGCCGGTACACGACTATCAACAACAGCACCAGCGTTCCTTAAGTTCAGCTGCTACACCTCTACTGGACTTTACGTCGCTAACCTCGAGGACGGGGGTGACTAATCCGCCGGCGGGCGCTCCCAGTGGCATGAGTACGTCTATGCATTGTCCTCCCCCCGTGACGGCATATGATTATCATGCAGCCCAGCTGGAACGTTTCCTGGAAGAATATCGCAATCTGCAAGATCAACTGTGTAAAATGAAAGAAACCTGCGATACCATACGCAAGAAAGAAGTGCCCCTACGTGTGGGTCTAGGCCATTCGGCTCATGCCGCCGATCCTGTGATGTATAATGCCGCTTTAGCTGCAGCCAGTAGTCCCACCACCAATCCCAAGATTACCCTTAAGACAAAGACCACCCTGCCGGGACAACCTCCAGATCCGCCACCATATTGGTTGCATCGCAATGCCATGTTAAAGAGACTAAATGAACCCCAGAATGATATCTTCAAAAGCTAATGAACATCGTGTGTACAGTTACCATTATCGTTAAGTCAATTTACGTTACGATCTCAAACAAGTTGTTGGTTTTAAATTTGTTTTAACTGTTTAGAGAAATTAATACATGCATACATACATATATCAAGAAACCCATCTCCTGTCCATCCCTTTATTCCTTTTACATCCCAAATATACAAAAAACAAAACAAAAATACAACACAATTTTGTAAACATTTAGTTCCTTTCACTAGATCAAAGAAAAAAAAACAAGAATGAAACACCAAATACCAGAAGAATATTAAAGAATGGATAACAATTCGCAGTGGTACAGTGGTGTGGAAGGTTACTTTTCCGAAAGATTTTTGAAACTTAATTCTTGTGCTGCTGAAATGTTGGGCATCTACGTCGTTTGTCTGCTCTAGGGACTTCGTGACTACAGCTACTTTTATAAATTTAGATGGAGTCTTTAGAATGGCCTAATTAATATCAAATCTAGTAAAAATAAATAAGGATATCGATAAGTTCGTTCTCATTCCTTTAATTTCAAAAGACCAAAAAAAATATCCGAGTCTTCCAGTTTTACCCAAAGTCATGCACTTTGTTTATGGGACCCCAAAGATTTGAGGCCTCAGTGTCATTTTTGCATCATCATCAGCATCATGCCCAAAGTCATGGAGTTTTTTTATGGGCCCCCAAAGTTTGGTTCCTCGGCGTCATTTTTGCATCATCATTCCTAGGAAGTTCATATGTTATAGAAAGTTGTTTACTGAGATCTTAGGTACATTTTTGTAGGTGATCGTTTCCTTGAATCTTGAACAGTTTGCTATCTGTGGAACTGAACTGGGGAAAAAAGGTAAAAAAACGAATTTTTTAAATTATTTTTGCGATTTTGACCTTGAAGATGAAGTTGTTTTGATTTTATATGTGCAGTATTATTGTTCTTTATGATAAGAGCTACAAATTTCCCTCAGAAAGTAAAGAAAAATTCCGAACGGTTTTCAAGATATGAACCTGACAAAATTATCACTTACATAGACGCCCCAAATCTTTGGGGGCCCATAAAAAAAAGTGCATGACTTTGGGCAACATTGGGAGAAACGGGTCTTTTTTTTGTCTTTTATCACGTGGTGGTGTCCGTATATGTTTATATTTCCATGACTTAAAAAATTACACGCAGTGTTATTAGTCCAAAGAATTACAAATTATACATGGAATTGATCATTGCACAAAAATCATAAAATGTTTTCCCTTTATATGAAGGGATTTAGGAGAATTTCTGATAACCAGTGAGCTTTGCGCGTTTTAGTTTTATACTCGCTGCTTGAGACTTGAGTATTACACCATTGTGGTGGGGGAAAACCTCGCCTTTGCGATTTACCTACTTAGGTCATGTTTCTTTCACAGCTTCATCAAGGTTCGACAATCGGTGACAATAAACTTCAGAATTTATGATTTTGAAGCAGTTAAAAATAAATTCCTCCCTTAATATTCCACCAAATAAATATGAAATTTGACCGCGCTCGTCGTGCTTGGAGCTGGAGTTTTTTTAATTGACATTGTTATAAAGAATCCATTCTTCATCTCCAGTGACAAAGCGTTTCAAAAATGTATAGTATTTGTTGCGTTCGAGCAATAAACCGCAAGTCCTTATCCGTTTTGTTAAGTTTGTACGGAACACAAAGAACAAGCTTTTTGACAAGTCCAAGCCGTTTCAACTGACTTTCAATGATCGTGTGTGACACTTTCAGCTTATCTGTAACGTCTCGAACAGAAACTTGTTGGTCAGATTCGATAACGGCATCGATGTGTTCATTAAATTTCCAGAATAAAATTTTTTGACCCAGTTTTGTTAAAGCATTCAATCAATCCATACACGTCACAAATATCCCGGTGTACTTTAGCGACATTTTTGCCAATTCGGAAATAAATGAACAAAATATGACGAAAATGCTGATTTTGATCATCCATATTCACAACATGATTGGGAATGAAATCTCACCACTGGAAATAATGTGGCATATTACAAATTTATGCGTGAAATATCAACTGTGTAACTGTATGACAAAGAATTTCGTCAGCTGATCAAAAGCATTTCAGAAATAACAAAGCACCATCTATATTTGAGCAAACCGTATTTACTTTCTTGCCAACCCAATAAGTCCTAGGGCTGTAGGTAGTGATGTTTCGTCCTTCTAGCGATTAAACGCGCGCATTAGGCAGATATTTTCATTTTAATGCTGTTTAAAGATCATGACAAAATATAAGTTTTTTCGTGATTACACATAGCGCTTTGAAGATATGACTATTTGTTAGGTATACATCGGTAACACTGATCACGAAACTTCGCCCTTCTAGAGGTTATGACCAGTTTTATATGTTGTTGATGGTGACCACGAAATTTCGTCCGTTTTGGGATAAGCGAAATTTATATATTTCTGTTATGGTGATTTCGAAACCTAAGCCATTTTCAATACGCTCAGTTTTATGTTGTTTTATGTTATAATGATATTTACTCTTTTATCTCCACATCGGTTATTTTGTGTACATCTAACAGATGCGTCTGATCGCCAAACGCTTCTGCTTCTGCAATGTTGATCATAACATTTCGTACTTTTTGCAATTAGATTCACTGTTTACGAGATATGATCATTTTTATAATTTTTAATCCCCATCACGAATTTTCGACCTTTTAGATGCATCGTTTAGGACAATATATTTTTTTAGCAGATTCAAATTTCAAATTTAGGATTCGAATTTAGCGAATTTGAAAAAGTTTGACTTGGCTTCTTCTATGGCTCACCGGAAAACATTTTCTTATTTACAATATTCTTCAAATCTGGTTCAATAAAGAAACAGGAATCTAAATGGTTTAAAAATTGGAACCATCGTTATTTAAATGCAATACAAATTCCTAAAATTTGCAAATTCAGGTATTGATAAGCACCAATTTTATTAAAAAAATATAAGGTTTATGAAAAGAAAGCAGCCAGTTTCTCTATCTCGTACCAAATTGTTTCTCTATCTTTAACTCAAATTGGGTTCGCCTAAGTCGAAATATTCGTTTGTCTGGCTCTATATTTTGTCCCAACTGGCACCACATTCGAAATTGAGAAACCAAAAATTGTACTGAAAAGTTTTGAACAATTTCATGTTTTCATTCGACTTGAAGCAACAATATTGTGGAACCCAAATCAAGTTTCTGTCGTGTAGAAAACGTTTGAAAGCTTTCATTCGAGATAGAGAAACAGGCTCATACAGTCCGAAAGAATTTGAAACATAATTGGTGTGTTCTAAAAACATTCCGAAAATTATATAGCATTGTTTTCAGATTCTCTTTTTAGGGGCCCAATTTTTTTCTGCGCCTAAGGCCTCAGGCAATCTAAATCCACGTTGTGCACTGACGTGCGTTTGTGGCAGCAAAAGTTCACGACTATTTCAAGCTTACAGAGATGATTTTTCCCTGTTAACTGACAGACATAGAGTCAGAGAGAGAGAAAGATTAGGTCCATAGAGTAAATCTTACTAAAGAGAATATTTGACTCATCTGACGTTTGTTTTCACACTCTTCGTGATGCGGTCGGTGTGATAGAGAGATGTTTGACGAAAAGTGAATTACACCAGATGGAATTACAAGAACTTCGGGCTTTAATTATTCATGTCGTTTTGGTGAAAAACTGTGAAATTTAAATACGTTTACCCTTTTTTATTGACTGTAATAATTAGCATACATTTGTGTTGTATTTAACACATTAATTTTGACACACAAAACGAAATACCGTTGTTGTTATTTTGTTGGTTGATTTAAACCATTGCATCTATCTGGTAATATTGAATCAATTCATTTCAACATCCAACGTTTATATGACTCCCGGTTAAATATCATAAATTTTCTCAGAGAAATGTTGAGTCTAGTATAATAATTAGTCTATGATTGAGTCAATAGTTCTGGTATACAATAGCGACATTTATCAAAACGTTTACATATACTTAAGGTAAACGTGTGTGTGATGACTACAAGCTTAATATGTGTTTTATTGGTCTTTGCTAATAAGTGGAGTTTATACAATGTATTTTAGGAAGCCAGATATAACTAAGATGTCATTATCCTTAGTTAAAAACTTGATATTTATATAAACGGCGGCTTCCGTTCTCCTGCTGTAGAATCGAAGTAAGCAGTAATCACTGCTTCGGCATGTCCATATCTTTCAGTCGGAACGCGGCCTTGAAATATCCTACTGGGATCGCCGCACAGTGGCTATAGACCATTTACATCCCGTTAAATGTGGCGACTGAAATAAGAAACTTTATGAATTTTAGTTAATGTCTGAGAAATCCTAAAGAAGCGTATCCTAAAGAATTTTCTAAATTGACAAAAAAGCAACCCTAGTACAGGGTTTTCCAATAAGGCTTAACAAATTTGTTTGTAAATAAAACGCTAACCATTTGAGATATTTCCAAATCTTTATGATCGACTTGATATACAATCAAAACATATATGAATGGAACTCGACTTCGTTCATATGGCCACCGCGGGTACGTCGGCAACGGTCGATTCATTGGACCCAATTTTCGATGACTCGGTCACAAATTTCGGCCGTAACGGCCGCTACTTCGCGTTCAATGCTGGCTCTGAGTTCTTCCACCGTCGTCGGCTTGTTTGCATAGACCAATGGTTTGACGTAGCCCCAAAGAAAAAAGTTAGAGGCGTTAAATCGCAGGAACGAGGCGGCCAATTGACTGGTTCATTCCGTGAGATAAGACGCTCATCAAACCTACTCTTCAATAAATCGATTGTAACGTGTGCTGTGTGGCTTGTGGCATCGGCCTGTTGAAACCACATGTCGTCCAAGTCCATGCTTCCCAATTCGGGCCAAAAATAATGTGTAATCATTGCGCGATACCGATCGCCATTCACAGTAACGTGACGATCATTATTGTCGACGAAAAAATATGGGCCAGTGACGCCGCCGGCATGCAAACCGCACCAAACAGTTATTTTTTGTGGATAAAGTGGTGATTCATAACGCACGTGTGGATTTTCACCAAACCAATGACGCATATTTTGTTTATTGACGAACCCATTGAGCCAAAAATGACCTTCGCCACTGAAGATAATTTTGGGATGAAATTCATTATCTTGGCGCATCTTCTCCAGAGCCCAATAGGAGAACGTACGTTGCGTCAAATGGTCCATCGGCTTCAATTCTTGAGTCCGCTTGATCTTGTGTGGGTGTAAACCAAGATCGTTACGCAAAATTCGCCATGCCCAGTTCTTGAGAACGCCGTGGAATCGACTGATTTGGATCATTAGCTACGGACGCTTGAACGGCAGCGATATTTTCGTCACTTCGACCAACCCGTTGTCCCACTAGCACGGCAGCATTACGCAATAAATATGTAGACTCAAATTTTTGCACTAAACATGTTATTGCTTGTCTACTAGGACGAGAATAACGACCGAAAATTGGAGTTAACGCTCTTAAAGTTTCTGTCACCGACTCCAAATTTCGGTAGTACATTTTTATAATTTGCATACGTTGGTCGTTCTAATACTTTACTATGATAAAAATGTTGAGTTTACTGGAAAAAAGGAAACTAACAGTTAGATAATCACTGAAATAGTGCGTTCACAATTAAATTGAAAGTCTCCAAGTACCTATTGGAAAATCCTTTATTAAGGCTATAGAACAAATTAAAAATGATTCCCACAAATTTATGTCATACAGCGGACTACACAGAAACCTTAAAACAGTTGGTCTTACATTTTAGGACTCCATATAATAATATAAAGAAAATCTGAAACGTACAGTGCACGGGTCTTGTACATGAGAACGTGGTTTCGATCCCTGCTCTGACCACCTTGGGTTTCATTCGCCGGTGGTACTTCGCTTGGCAGCGGTGACACTTTCGAGTGCTTAGAATTGAAAAAGTTTCGCAGATTTCTGTTCGGAGCCGGTGTAAAGACTGTAGGTGCCAATCAGTGAGAGTAAAAGTAGAAAGCTTATAGCTGAATAGGTTTGAGAAGCTCTCCCCAATCCTTTCATGTGATGTAATGCGAAACCATATTTATTTATTCTATATTGTTTATGGCATACCTGGTATAATTTCCAAAAAAAAAAATTGGGAGACATTGACCAGCCAAAATGGTTTTTTATAATAGTTTTAGATGTGTTAACATCTACAGATGCGGGTACGGCCTAAATTTACAAAGTGAATACATCCAAAAACAATTTGTCCGACTGCGCTCACACAGATTGTCCGACAGCGATCACACATTTTTTGCCGTTAAGCTCCTCCGAAACGGGTGGACCGATTTGTATGAAATTTTGTGTGCATATCGGGTAGGTCTCTGAATCGGCCAACATCTATTTTTCATACAATGATAAGGGTGAGCCACCCTATAAAGAATGCAGGTTTGTCCGACTGCGAAACACAGATTGTCAGACAGCGAAAAAAATACAGCAGACAGTTGTCCGAGGCCTTCGGCCACGGACTGTCCCTACAGGCTGTGTCAGAGACACGGCCATTAAGTTGAACGTAGAATACGCCATCCGATAAGAGAGAAAACATAAATAACAATTAATGATAAATAACATAAGCAAATGAATTTATTTATTTGATAGTTACTTTTGATAATATACATAAGCTTATGGTAGGAAAAATAGGATAAATATTTTTTTAAATTAAAATAGTAAGGATAAATGATAAATAACAGACGCAAATCAATGTGATTTATATTTTTTATAATTATATATCCATGTTAAATTCAAATTCACATTTAACATTTTGTTTCACTTAAATACATAAGTAAATATACGAAATTTCAATATTTCATCAATCAAAACAACAGCCGAAGGTTTGTGTCCACACTGAAACAGCAGCATAGTTTGTGTTCACGCTACAAACTCAAACACTCAACCAAACGCCACACATATGTTTCAGTGTATGTGTTTGAACAATTTTCATTTCAGAAATTTAAATATTAGGAAGATATCAACCAATATGAAATGTATAACAAACGAAAGATAACATCTTCATTTACCTACAAAAAAATTTTTAAAAAAAGTTATCTCGCCGTTTCCTCATAATCAATGAAATAAAGATTACAACAATAACAATCTGACATGACTCCCTATACCGTAAGGTAAGACGTATTCTACGCCAAAAAACACACACTGCTGTAGCGGCAGCGAATAGTTGTATTGTGTGGGTGCGAACCACTCTCAGCGCAAAATTAATAATGACGTATGAGGTAGCATGAGAGCAACGAAAATTGTGTGAACTTGTGTAGCGTATGATCGACATAACAATGTATGCTTGTGTACATTAGGGTGATAACTTTTTTTAGACAACATTCTCCCCAGGGCTTTTCTAATGGCAAATATTGTATTAATGATAAAAAATTATTTCAGTTCAATTTGGTAAAAAAAACCTACGCACCGACAGCGACTTCTAAAATGCCTTTAATATATATTTTTTTAAATTTTTTTTATTAAAAATTTTTTTAAAATATGGTTTACAAATATGTAAGTATGTAAACAAATAATAACAATGAATGATTAAAAGTAGGTATTGTAAGATAACTATAAACTTTAGGTTCAAAGTACGCGATGTTTTACAAAGCGGATATATGAATGTGTCAGTGGCCAAATCGATTAACTCCACTTTCCCAAAATTTTGGTATGTTAGTGTCTGTGGGTTAAACTAATGTACCCCGATCATTTTGAATTTAACTATATAATAGATACAGATGTAGTGAAGTAATATATAATGTCAGTTTGCAATTATAATGCACGTGGAATTTGAAAACCCAGCGAAAATTTAAGTTTCTACAGGTATTTTTTGATGGAGTTAATCGATTTGGCAACTGACACATTCATATATCTTGTACTATATTTATTCCACGTGTGATTCAAAAGTTTAACGCGTTTGGTGCGTAACCTTTTTTAACGATAGCGAAAAACTAAAAACGCAGTTCTTAATATTTGTCCATGCCCTACACGACTTTGTCTGGGGAGATTTGATATTTGCACAAAATGCCAAAAGTTATTACCCTAGTGTACATGTGTCTGTTGCTTAGCATTCACTAAAAGGTATTAAGCAAGAAAATATTGACACTTGCCTTTAAATATTTTTAAGTACTAGTAAGTATTAATATTATTTATATAATTTCCTAAATTCTTTATATTAACTTCACCTATCTGTATGCATGTATGTACATACATATGCCGAAAAAACTTTGGGTTGATTTTTAACCCTTTTCCCGTGATCCAATCGAGCTGAAACTTCGGAGGCAAACTAATGGTGACGACAAAAATAAATTATAATATGGGCGGGATTGGACAAAGCGGCGTAGTACCTCCCATACAAATCACAAATTGAAAATCCATTATTTCTGCTCCTGTTGATGGTGCACTCACAGAAAACTTCGGTTGAGACAGCCGAATTAGCCGTGACCGAATTTAGAGGTTGTCTCAACCGAATTAGAGGTCGACACAACCTCATTAGAGGTTGACACAACCGCATTAGAGGTTGATACAACAGCATTAGAGGTTGATACAACCGCATTAGAGGTTGACACAACGTCATTAGAGGTTGACGCAACCTCATTAGAGGTTGACACAACCTCGTTAGAGGTTGACGCAACCTCATTAGAGGTTGACACAACCTCAATAGAGGTTGTTACAACCGAATTTACATAGTGTCACAAATTAATTTTGAATGTATTTTATTATTAAGTGATTATTTATTTTCCTGTACTCATATATTACAAAGCGTGGAAATGAAGTCATTTAAATCAATCTGACCTTGAAGTCCCGGCCATCATTTTGATGTAGGTCCTAAACCGTTGTTCATATGTACAGACGATTACAGCATATCTCAACCGACCGACCTTGAAAAACTTGAAAACTCTTCATATCTGCTTGGATATTTTCTGCAAAATAAGAAAGTCATTTTAATACAAATCCAGTAGTTACAATATTTTTACTTACCTTTCTTAATAACCACAAAACAACCTTGATATCGCCGGAGCAGCAATAATTATACAGTCTTTATCTTTCTCTGACATAATATTTGTTTTTAGAATTTTAAACGTTAGGTTCGAAATACATAGACTATATAGAATTTGGTTGTAACCAAAGAACTAATGAGAAATTCGGTTACAGCAACCGAATTGACGCCAAATTCGGTCGTTGCAACCGACATAAGTTTAAATTCGGTCATTGCAACCGAATTGAAACCAAATTCGATAGCTACAACCGAATTGATGCCAACTTCTGTTACTCCAACCGAATTGATGCCACATTCAGTCACTCCAACCGAATTTGGTGCCAATCTCGGTTGTCGTATCCGAATTGATTCCTAATTCGGCTGTTCCAACCGAACGTTTAGAAAATTTAGTTGACAGAACGAATATAATTGAAGATTCGGTTGTCACAACTGAATCAATTTTGCACCAAGGTTGCTTCAACCGAATTTCAGTTGTGGGAACTAAATTCGGTCGTGACAACCTCAATTCCGTTGTAGCAACCTCAATTCAGTAGTAACTGCCGAATTTACGGTTGCTACAACCTCTTCTCAAACAATTAGTTCTCGGAGTGTATTTGAAGAAAATTGGGTATGTTGGTTAGGTTTACATATTCTAAGATCTGCTGCAAATATGGGCGGAATTGGACATATATAAAGAATTTATAGTCAAAAACTATGTTTTTAACAGGTTGGTTTTTTATTATTATAAATTATAAATAAAATGCGGGTGCGGAGCACTCTCAGAACAAAGAGACGTAGCAAGAGAGCAACGAAAATTTTGTGAACTTCTGTAGCATATGTACGAACATAACAATGTATGTATGTATGTTCATGCGTTCAGCTGTCAATGTATCATTTACAAATGTGTTCATAAAAATCGAACTAGTACCGTGTAGCAAAAAGGTGTTAACACATCGCCCGTGAGTTCGAACACTCATTGGATTTTTTTTGTGTGTAGCTCGATCGTAGCATACTAGATATCGTTGTGAAAGTCTCGACGAGTACTATCCTTTGTCATGTAGAACTCTCCGACGTACTACAAAATTTTCTACTGAGGGCCTCATTTAATGCAGTTTCTGCCCCTAAAATGTTAAAGTACTTTTTTCCAGGATTAAAGCCCTTTAAATACTAAGAACATCTATATAAGTACAGTTTTATTCAAAAACAAAAACGTTACGAATGACAAGATGTATTTACAGCACTAATACAAATATTTAATCTTGTTATTTGCATTATTACCGCAAATTATTGCATACTTTTTAGAGCTATGAAAAATATTTTTAAATAAAAATTATTGCATACTTTTTAGCACAAATTATTGCAGACTTTTTAGCGCTATGGAACAAATTTTTAAGTATTACTCTGGCGTAATTGATTTTTAATCTAGTTACCATATAAAATTATGTAATAACAATTACATGGAAGTATCAAATATTTAGTGTTTTTTGTAACACTAAGATCGAGGGTTATCCTAATTTTTCGTTTTGCTTCTTATATTATAATATCTTTTTCTATTACAGCAACAACAACAAGCACACTGTTTTTGTTGATTTGATTTGGTCAGCGTGAGTGTAGTTGTTGCTATTTGTGTATGCAGTCGATAGAAGTTAAAAATAACAACAACAAAAGCGTATTTGAAGTTATTTACATTCATCAATTATTTCATACATTATTTATTTACTTACATCCAACAATTATTTCGACAAGTGTTGTAATTGTAACTGTTATGTTTTTCTATTTTTGTTTGCCCATTAATATTGTAATTTGAGAGATGTTAGATGAAATCAAGACCTGTGACATTTATTAGCGTTTAATAATAAAGTCACCAAAAGGACAAATAAACAATTGAAAAAGTGTCGTAGAAACCAATTTAAAATAAATTCCGCTTCATGAAAAATAAAATTTTTTATTGACCAGTGTGGACCAAGGGGTGCCGGGATTGGGTATTACTTTTCTGAAGACGAGACCGCAATTGTGGTGTCTGTGAAGGGCAGGAACATGATAATGGAGTTCTTGTGGCCTCAACTGGACGGCATGAATCAGGGCGACGTGCCGTTTCAGCAAGACGGCGCCACTGTCACACCTCGCTTGAAAAAATCGACTTAATGCCGGAACGATTTCCAAAACAAATTATCTTAAAAAATTCTGATGTCAACTGGCCACCACGATCAGGAAATTTAAGGTCGTGCGATTTCTTTCTTTGGAGTTTCGTGAATCTTCGATTAATGCAAATAAAGCAGAAACAATTCCTGAGCTCAAATCCGAGATCCAGCGCGTCATCGGTGAGATACAGCAACAGCTGTGTGAAAAATGCATGCAAAATTTCATGAAAAGAGTAATGGCCTGTCATCAGAGCCGTGGGGGTCACTGGACGAATATTTTATTCCGTATTTAATCGGAACATAGCTTCTTTATCAGCCAGTAAAAATATCACAACTATCTCTAAAACAAATGTCTTTATTTTAGAATTAAAAAGTGCATTCTTACTGAGGCACCCCTTATGTACATAATTTTGCAATTGCTGTAGATTTTCTATGGCATTCCCGTAACACCAATAATTTTTTACGAGTTGTCAGCGAATCACCGCTTGCAGTCACTGATTAAACGCGTCTGAGCCATATCTTTGAAAAACTAAAAAGTCGTGAACGGTATACCCATCTTGAGTCTCGCCACGATTTTCTCCAATTATCTCTGATCTTTTTTTGTATCTTATTTGTAATAAAACCAAAACAAGATTTGAAACAATTTTTCGATAGCGCTTAAAAGTGTGAAAAATATTTGCGCTAAAAAGTATGCAATAATTTGTATTTAAAATTTTTTTCGATAGCACAAAAAGTATGCAATAATTTGCGGTAAAAATGGAAACAACATTAACCCGCCAATGGTGACGCAAATTTGACTTTGATTAATGGTGACGCCCGTCTCATGCACCGGGGTTTTCAACTGAAGATTTTTCGAAACGTGTTGCTAATAGATAATGTTTTTTTTTTTTTTTTTGCACTTTGACAAGATATATAATCATTATCAGTTCTTTTATTTCAATATTAAAATTCAAAAATGTTTCTAAATAGAGCATTAAAAAAACAAAGTTTTAGCAATACATTTTTTAAAATTAAGAAAAAATAGGAAAATCACATATTCATTAATGAAAATAATGAAATTTCAATGAAAATTCAATAGGAACTTTTACAAAATGAACAAAAATTGGTATCCTTCCAAAATATAATACAAAAGTGTTGCTATTATTTTTACTTACATACACACACCAGGTTAGAAAAAAAAATACAGAAGATGTGCTCACTAAGCAGCTTCGTCATTAACTGATGGTGGGGGATGTGCAAAATTGCAACAAAAAACAATAACGGAGAATAAAGTTATACGAATTTTTTAACACAGCCGGTCTCACAAACCAGTACGTCACCATTGGCGAGTTAAAAAATATTTGTATTAATGCAGCAAATACATCTTGTCATATGTAACTTTTTTGATTTTCAATAAACCTGTATCTTCCAAAGCAATACTTCCCAAAGCTGGGTACTGTAGGTGATAGTGTTCAGGGGTTTTTCGCATTAAGTTCGCCGACAGTAACCCCTGTATTTTATTCAACTGTTAGCAGCATGTGTACTAAACAGGGTCGCCCTCCATATAAAAAAAATCCCAAAGTCGAGGGAGGGCAAATATGAAAGAATAATTCGAAGTAATTAAAAAAAAAAATGTTTATCCTTTCCGAGCCAGTGAAAACCGCCAGTAGAAATCGTCAGCAAAGACGCGATAAAAGTTTGCGCTAAAAGTATGCATTTATTTTTATTTAACAAATTTTTCGATAGCGCTTAAAAGTATGCAATAATTTCCGGCAATACCAAGGCGCCTCAATAAGTCCGTGATTTTTCGAACTTCCATCGTAGTTATATGAAATGCAACACTGCTCCCTGTATCTGTGAATAGACTACTGTCAAATTTTGAACAAGTTCCGTCATTTACTTTGTGTTTAACAGCTGTTCAAAACATACAACCTCGTAAAATTTTTTAAAAATTAAAGAAAGTGAATTTCTAGTGCCCATTAAACATAACATTTTGCAAAAAAAAACCGTCAACCAAGACAAGGAAAACCTTAATAAATACTATGAGGACTCTGCACTATCGATTTCAGTTGTAAAAAAGTGGTTTACTGACTTCCGTTGTGATCACACAAGTACAAATGACGCTGAACGTTCTGGACGGTCAATTGTGGTCAATACACCCGAAAATGTCGAAAAAGTCCCGATCGAAGAGTAAAAGTGCGTGAGATTATTGATGCCATAGGCATTTCATATGGCAGTGTGGTTTCGATTTTAAATGATCAGTCGGGTTTAAGATAGCTGTCTGCAAATGGGTGCCGCGTTTGCTCTCAATTGACCATAAACGTAATCGTGTGACCACCTCAAAGGATTGTTTGGATTGTTCCACCATATAGTCCGGATTTAGCCCCCCAGTGATTATTTCCAAACTTAATGAAATGGCTCGGTGTAAAGGGCATACAATATACAAATTTCATAAATATAAATGAGTTAGTTACAAGCCTTTATTCTCATAGTGGAAGCTACAATCTGGAATGTCATCATAGAATAGAACAAATCTCCAAACATTTATTAGAGAATGACAGTGCATTTGATATAACTATTTAAATTACACAGCCACAATACAAAAATTAAAAACAAAAACTTCGGAAATATTTTATAGTTGCTCATTGAAAATTTCATTTTAAATATCGATAAAAATTGGTTCACATTACTTAGGTACCTCAAATGGGTAGCAGTTCATCAGCTTTTCATGTATAGTCAGATTCATGTGATAAATGCTTAACACTACGATCATTTTCTTGTGTTTGGCCCACTTCCTTAACAACTCCAACCTTAATATCAAAATTTAAATTTTTCACTGGTACACCAGAGATACTTCCCTACAAAATCGGCAGTACTTCTACCATACCTAACCACTGTGCATTGTGATTGTTCCAAAACGAAACTCGCATTCGTATAGCTAAGCTTCAGATCATATCAAAACACACACACACATATACATCTACATACATATCTACATACATACAAAAGTACATAGATCTATATTCAGATATATATAACTACAAACACATTCATATATCAAATCACATGTAATCAAATGTAATCGAATGTAATATAGAGTAAACCAAAAAACTGAAATTCTCTTTATTATAGGGACACACACATAATTGAAGCAGACAAGTATCAAACGATTTTCTCTTACTCCCCTCTCAAAACAAACTACAACTACATATACATATACGAAACACTCTCTCTCTCTCTCTCCAAACTCCCTGTTTCTACTTACAATTGTATAGGTATAAGCTAATTGTTAAGCAATTATACATAGCCTCACATATATATACATATACACACTTATACATATACATCAAGTATATATATATATATAATATAAATAATGTATGAATGAAATCAAATGATATTTGTAGGAACCTCTTTGTTATACACATACATGCGTACATACAAAAATACATTCATTCATACATTTTGTCCCTTCCTCTCCCCCAATGTGACGAAGCAACAGGAAACGGAAATGCCCAGAAGGCGAAAAGACAAAATTATACTATACATTTATCTCCATCAGCCCTCATTCCATCCAAACACATATCTGTAATTTATGCATATCGAGATCCTGTTTATTTTTGGTTCTGGTCTCTTCGTCCTGTTGCCACATGAATTGGAGAAGGAATGAAGAAGGAAAAACAATTACAAAAACAAAAATACTGATGGAATCATTTAATTGTTTGTTAAGATTTGGTTAATATCTCTATAACAATTTCTTAAATTTTTTGTACTTTGTAGTTGTACTTCTATGTATCAAATTGAAAACCAAAAAAATAGAAGAAGAGAAGGAGAGAAGAAGAAAGCAAACAGAAATTGCTAATAAGAATCTAAGAAACCAGTGATGTAGTAGGTGAAGGTATAATCCTTACAATGTTTATGATAATTCTCAATTATTACAAATGTATTTGTATTTATACTAGGGATAAAGTAAAGTAAACTAAATTATTTAAGGATATGATACGAAGGAAAAAAATCAATTACCAAATAAATGGAAAAACTAAATTCGAAATTATGTATGAAAAAAAGAAATACAAAAAACAATTGAATTGAAATAAAACTTAGTTAAAAAAGAAATAATTATCATAATTGATTTTGACGCATTTTAAATTCTGTGGGAGCTAGAAAGGTTTGTATGTATGAAAGAAAGCCCAAATATTGAGTTATTATAAAATAAAATTAAGCTTATTACCTTTTTTTATAATTATTATTATTATTTATCGAAATAAAGTTTATTATCTTAAGGATTATCATAACAGTTCAAAATCTAAATGATTATTGAAATAGTTTAAAACTGGAGAATTCATTGGTAGTAGAATTAAAGCCATTGTTATAATGAGGAGGCCGTTTGCCGCAAAAATTTGCGTAAAATGAACATGCCCTCTCCTGAGTTGCTTCTCTCCTCTTTTAATAAAAGCGAACGAGCAGATCATAGCGCTATACCTGCAACAGCTGGCTTGATATTTGCGTGGACTTGCAATGGAGATGGAAAGTTTATACATATTGGCTCACGCTCACGCACTCTCACTAAAGAAAGGTGGGCACTATCGCACACTCACGTAAGGGGTGTGTTTCGGTACTCTCGTTCCCACACTTTCATGTGAGCAGAATTTGATCTTACTCACCTTTTACGCGTGACTCACTACAATCACGTAACAGTTACTTACTCACCTATCCGGTCTCGAACAACCCCGGGGGATCAGGGACCTTACAACGCGAAGATATCATATTTCGCCAACCAGTTCGATCTTTTGTCTTATCTCTCCAGTTGGCAATACCAAGTGTACGCAAGGATTCGTGAACCTGATCCTTTGGTCTTTCTATTTCTTCCTTCGAGTTCGGTTTCGAAAACCCTTCGTGCTGGTTCGTCTTCTAGCCATCGTAATCGCATTATTTTGATCCACTTACCTATCCGTTTTGCACTATAGGGCCATAAAGTTTTCGGAGTATTTTTCTCTCGAAGACTCCTACAGATGTTTCGTCTGCTTGCGATAGGACCCAGAATTCTGCACCATAAAGCAAGACAAGTTAAATGGGAGTCTGGTACAGCTGGACTTTTGTTACTCGAGAGAGAGCTTTATCTCTAAAGTGCTTGATTAGACCAAAATATCATCTATTCGCAAGCACAACTCTCCGCTTGATCTCAAGGCTGACGTTGTTGTTTTTGTTTACGGCAGATCCGAGGTATATAAGTTAATCCACTACCTCGATGTTATAACGGTTATCAACGTTCACGCTTTGGTCTAATCGCGTGGAGGACCTGTTCGTTGAAATCATTAATTTTGTCTTGTCACCGCAGTAACTCCTCTAATTGTGCGTCCAATGATATTTATATCATCAGCATACGCGAGCAGCATGTGACTTTTGCTGCTGATGGTTTTATTCATGTTGACTGCAGTTTTTCTTATAATGGTCTCCATTAAGATGTTAAAGAGATCGCACGATAGGGTATCGCCATGACTGAGGCCTCGCTTAGTTTCGAAAGGTTCGGTAAGATTCCTACCAACTTTCACTGCGGATTTGGTGTTCGTCAAGGTCATCCTGCAAAGTCGTATGAGTTTTGCAGGAATACCAAGCTCAGATATTGCCTCGTAGAGTTTCCCCCGTATCGTGCTATCGAAGGCCGCTTTATAATCGATAAATAGATGATAGGTGTCGATTTGTTTTTCGTGTGTCCTCTCCAGGATTTGGCGTAGCGTGAAAATCTGGTCAGTTGTTGATTTTTCAGGCCTAAAGCTGCACTGGTATGGTCCAAGCAGGTCAGCGATAATTGGCTTTAGTCTTTCGCACATTATACTTGATAGAACCGTACATGCTATGTATAAAAGGCATACCCCACGGTAGTTGACACAGAGACTCGGGTCACCCTTTCCAAACATGGGACATAGTAAACTGAGACTCCAATCGCCGGGCATGCATTCATCTAACCAAATTTTGCTAATGAGCTGATGCGTGCACCTTATAAGCTCATCGTCGACAGCCTCAAACAGCTTCGCCGATAATCCATCGGCTCCTGCGTCTTTATTTCTTTAAGCCGGGGAATAGCTGTTCTGACCTCGCCTTGTTTAGGAGGGGGCAATGGACGCCATCGTCCGAATTATGATCGACTGTCTCGTGATTGGATATCTCAGGTACCAAAAGCGAAGAGAAATGCTCTCTCCATATTCCCAACATGCTCTGCACATCTGCGACGAGATTTCCGTCCTTGTCTTTACAGAAGGGGGGCCCTGAACCATGTCCATTAGTTCCGTTTTTAACTTTTTGGTAGAATTTTCGAGCTTCGTTCTTCCTTCTGTATGTCTCAATTTTCTCACTCTCGCGCTTTCTCCACTGCCGTTTCTTACGCCGAAAGAAACGGTTTACCTCCTTTCTCTTCTCCCTATACCGCTCAGTTGCAGCTCGCGTTGCAATTGACTGAAGCACTGCCATACGTGCTGCGTTCTTTTCATGATTTGCAATGCAACACTCTTCATCGTACCATGGTTTGTTGCGAAGCGGTTTTTCAAACCCAAGTACTGTTGGTGCGGCAGTTTTTATAGAGTCGGAAATGGGTTTCCACTACGCTTCATGATCGACACCGGGAGGGGGTGGGTTCTGTACCAAAAGTAGCGAAAGCTTCCCCGAGTAGGCTGTGGCTACCTCTGGCAATTGCAGCTTTCTGATGTCTAGCTTTCTCTGCTTCTGGTTTCGTATGATTTTCACTCTACTCTATTGTGCGAACCTTTCTTGCTAGTAGGTAGTGATCAGAATTGATGTTAGCTCCTATGATTACTACTACGTGCATTACACTGGAAGAGTGCCTTCCATTAATTACCACGTGATCAATTTGGTTGTTCGTCCGTTGATCAGTGGATATCCAAGTACCGGCAAAGTAAAACGTATTTTTAACATGAACCGTTTGCTTTAACTTTAAACTAATATTATAAAAATATATAGAAATCAATGTCCGACATAAAACAGGCATTAGACGCTACTACACTCAAATGCAAATACCTAAGTTAAATTGAGTGTCGTTTTAAACCAATTTAGCAAATATACTTAGCCCTAATACAGAAAGAACATTTTATCACCTTTATCTCAAATAAGTTTGTATCTTATTTCCACCAGCATTTTTCCAGACTTAGAAAACACCCTTCGCTGGTATCTGAATTCATTGGAATACAGAGGATAATACTGTGGAATACCAAACAAAATCGCACGGTTCTAATTTCTGGTTCTGGTAGAGGGGGTAAAAAAGTACACGTGTATCGGCGTTTTGAAAATTTACGTCTGACTTTTTTTAAGGGGTGGTGGATTTTTGCTCCTTCTGCACTTTCTTATGATGAATCGGCATAGAAAACCATGTTATCCTTACATTTTAAGTATAGGATGAGTTGAGCAATTGTATGTAAAAATTTAAGAGAAACATTTTTGTGGAATACTAAACTCTTCTACCGCCTCATTATATTGGTCTTTCTTGTTTCTTTTTGTGGAAAATGGCAAAAATAACTCACCTGTTTAGGGCTAAATGCACTAAAATGTAATACAAAAATATTCCTCATAAAGTTCTAGCAACGGGTTTTTCAATAAGAGCGCTACAAAAAATTATTTATTCCTGTGAAATTACGTTCGATGCCATTATGTATGGAGCTCGATGTCATTTGCATGGCCACCACGGGCACGCTTGCAGAAGTCCAGACGCTGAACCCAATTTTCAACGGTTTTCAAGCATAAATCGGCCGATACTGCTGCAATTTTACGTTCGATATTCGTACGAAGTTCATCAATCGTCGCTGACTTGTTGGCATAGACCATAGACTTGACGTAGTCCGACAGGAAATAATCTAAGGGCGTCAAATCGCACGACCGAGGCGGCCAATCGACTGGGCCATTTCGTGAGATAACACGTTCACCAAACTTGGTTTCCAATAAATTGATTGTGGCATTCGCTGTGTGGCTTGTGGCGCCGTCCTGTTGGAACCACATGTCCTCCAAGTCCATGTTATCCAATTGGGGCCAAAAATATTCGGTTATCATTGAACGGTAGCGATTCCCATTCACAGTAATGTGCCAATGATGACTCATGGATTACGTGTGGTTTGCTGTCTAACCAATAACGCATATTTTGCTTATTGACGAAGCCATTTAGCCACAAATGAGCCTCATCGCTGGAGATGATTTTCCGATGAAAATCCGAATCATTTTCAAGTTGTTGCTCAGCCCAATTCACGAACATACGACGCTTATGGTGGTCAAGCGGCTTCAGTCTTGAATGCCAAAAACTCAACTTGAATGCCAAAACTAAGTCAATACAAAAAATCCACTTAAGGGTCAATTTCGTCAATGTTCAATATTCCGGGGGTCTGGTCTGTATTTAAAATATGGTCTACGTAAAATTTTACATAAGTCATAAAACAAACGAGAGCTGTAGATGTAATATCTATATATACACATAGATATAATATCTATAAGTATACATTTTGGCATTTAAGCAAGAATTTATTTATTATATTTTTCTTTCAGCTCTTTTATACCCTCACGCATAGTATGGTGGTATACATCATTTAATCCGGGAAAAATTAACGCATAGGAGGAACCATATTAGACCCTGAGTATCTTTGCGCGAAATTCGTTTTGGAACTTTTTAAGACGATTGAGCCATATCCGTGTGTCTGGCTGGCTGGCTGGTTGGCTGGTCAACATGATAACTGCTGATCTTAATCGATCGCAGCTAAATTTTGTCAGTGACTATTATTTGCCAAAAGTTAGTTTGGGATCGACAAAGAGGGTTTTAGACACGCCCCTTCTTGTACCTCCCATACAAATCGATACATTTAGTACGAAGTCATGTTTCTTCTAAAATTTTTTTCTGGTAAATGTGATTAGCTTCAACTCAAACATTGGTTAGTAATCCATAAATATCTACTTAATTGGAGAAAATGGGCGAAATCGCCACGCCCATTCTGGTACCTCCCATGCAAAAGCTCGTCCGGGTTGTCCATGCGATAAGTCGCGTGAAACACTTCCGATCTTAATGAAATTAGGTTATAGGCATCATGTCATCACACGTGAGTCACCAAATAAGACAAGGGTGATTTTGCCACGCCCATGATGGTGCCTCCCATACGAAAGATGTCTAGCCGGGTGGCTTTTCGCCCAGATAACTCCCGTAAATCGTCGCCGATCACAATGATACTTTGCTAGTGATCATAATTTGTCCAAACTTTGGTTGGGGTTGAAAATGCGGGTTTTGACCACGCCCGTTAGTTGTTCGGCACGATAACTCCCGCAAAATCTAACCAATCTTTATAAAATTTGGTACTAGACAAAATTTAGCCAAATTCACACAAAAGTTGATACCACACCAATTTTCGTACCTCCCATACAAAAGTTGGGCTGCTTTCCAGCTAGCCGACTTGTTATCTCCCTTAAACCACAACCGGTCTTAAAAAAAATTTGGTACTGATCAATATAATGTGAAAAAGTACTCTGTAATAACATAATAATCACTTAGGATCGTAATTAAGTTGGGTATTGAATAATATTTAACGGAATGCCACTCTGCACACACATTTGCCAATATTCAATAGAACTCGTTCGTAATTGATGCCATCGGGTGAGAGTATGTTTAAGTCGGTTCACCAGACTTAAATTTCTGTACTGGTTTGTTGTTCGGAATATGACGTGTCTGTGTCTTGTCGAAAATATAGTATACTTGTTTCCAAACACATAATGTTTGCTACTCCTTATAACATATTGGAGAAACAATGATAAATAGTTCATAGTGTATGTTTTGTTGAGAGCTGTTGAAAACAAAAACCTAACATACAGCAATGAAACAGAAATGCAGCAGATCTTCGATTTCATGAAAACAATGCTAACAAACATTTATAAGTACATGGTTCCTGCAATACGTTGCACAGAGGGATTTTGCCGGCAAAAATACCCTTTTTCGAGTGTCAAATATCAAAAATGAAATGATGCAGTTTTGTAGAAAATTGTTTAATTAAGAGAAATAAATCATTAGTTTTTTTCAACAAATTTTGTTTTTGTACAAAAAAACGGGGCAAAGTCAACAAAATGAAAGTCTGCAGTAACCTGCCTCAGATTTTCATGCATTTCAATGGACTGGAAACATAACTTATTTTTGTCGTATCGATTTGGAATATGTATATTTGAAAAATATGGTATTTCTACATTAAGTTTTAAGAAAAAATAATTGAATAACAATAACAGATTAAAATATATTCATGCTTTTATGATGACACTCAAAAAACTAAGTGTTTTTAGTTTTTCTTGGACTAAAAAAATGTGGTCGTTATCGATCGTTGTGGTCTGGTTGCTAAAAAGTGAAAGGTGGGAGTGTATTCTTTTGATTTCATAAATAAAATTCCCATAATATTTTATACTGTTGAACAAAGTTATAAATTTTATAAAAAAAAGTGCCACGAAATTTCATTACAAAAATGGATGAAAACACCATATAAAATGATGTATACTTTTAGGCATATGTGTTTTAATGCTGTCAATAATAGAAACGTTAGTTAGTTAAAGTTTTTTTTACAGCGGTTGTGTTTTATATATCATATCCCTAAAAGTATGCACTGAGAAATGCTGAAAAATTAATAAATTTCGATAATTTTGTAGTACAAATTTGACTTTTATTTGGAATGATTGGTTAATTAAAAAAAAAACGGTAAACTATGGCCCCCTAATTTTTTTGCAAATTTTCAACTAACATATTAGGCTTTAGTTATTTATATAGATGTAAGTGCTGATTTACATCTATCACAAACTACAAAGAATTATATCTGTGTTTTCGAAAATTTTGAAAATTGAAAATTTGTATATGGGCGTTGGGCGTTTCACTTAAATTTTTAATATAATTGAGGACTCAAATTCAAGCACTGGCAGTAATTTTTATTGACATAGATATGAAAATGAGGAAAATACAACGATTTTTTATTTTACGTTATATGGGAGGTAGGCGTGGTTGTAGGCGGATTTGAACAAAAACTTGTTTTTTTTCTAATTTAGCAATATGAGAGATGTGTGCGAAATTTCAAAGCCCTAGCTCGATTCCTTCTAATTTTTGCCGCGGCTTGTATGAAGAAATCCCACTGTGCGTTGCTGGGGCGGTGTGTTTCAGCATGCATAGACTTGGATTTAGCAAATTCACTATATTCTTCTACACCAATTTGAATCTGGTTTTAGGAATATGAGGGCGATTCTATCACGGAATGTATACCAATTTCAACAATTATATATAAAATCCAAGGAATATAATTATAATATAAATTCGTAGGATCTTGCAAGTATTTCAGAACTGTAAACAAGAGTGGGGTGGCCGTCGGTGGAGTTCGATTCCAGCTCTGACTACCTGACACTTGTTTTGACGACAGCCACCTCGCTTAGTGACGACGACATTGTCGAGTAAATAGCTTCATCAGAATGATGTTCGCAACCGGTTTAAACTGTAGGTCCTAATTAGTGAGTGACAACTGGAAAGCGCACAGCTCAGTGATTGTGAAAAGATCTCCCCTACCCTTCATGGGATGGAATGGGAAAATATTTATTTATATACTTTATAAAAAAGAGATATACTTGTACCTAATAACTGCAATTTTAATTAGTATTTCAGTCTGCGACATTTTAAATTACCTGTTTTGCCATTTCCTTTTCTTAGGCTTACACTCTTCAACATACCTCTGACGCCAACAAGTTTACGAATTTCACTTTACTCGCACTTAAATGACAATCATTTTACCAGACAACAAATCCTTTAAATTTTCTCATAATGTTTGTACATCCTGTTCAAACTCTTCTTAAGCGACAAAGGATACCCCTTAATCGAATAAATATTCTTAGACACCAGCAGCTCAATGGCAGATTAAAAGGCAATTTTAAGAAATTTTATGCAATGACTGTCCGTAAAATTTAATAGAATAACGAGCACAGCCATTGGCTTTAAGATGTGCGGAAGTGTCCTTAAAATTCTTTAATACCTGCTTAATTTCCCGTTTCAATTTGAGGCCATTGTTTCAGTGGAGCTGTAGAAGTGAGTTAGATCTCTTGTGTGTGGGTATGAGTTTGAAAAGAAATCGAGTCCTAAATGTTGAATAGATATCGTTGGTATTGCCCACCATTTCCCCCACTTGATTACTACCCTCATGTATTATAGAAAACACTTTCACACTGAAAAGGAGGTTACAAACTAGACACATTTCACAAACTGACATAGCAGTTGAAAGCATTAACTGACACAAGGTATGCCAGTAGGGGGCAATATCCCATTATATTCTGAGATCCTTTTGATTCTGTACCACCCCAACCACATGCTACATCACGCTTTATTTATGCGGTGAAGGGACAAAAGACTGAGCAACTCTCACTTGTACGGGCCATTATAATGGCATGTGGGGTTTGAGTAAGACGCAATCGCAGACTCACTCCCTCACATATGGTTTGTATTTTAAACTAAAACAAGGAAAATCGGTGGCAATAGATTCCAAGTTTAGTAGGATTGAAGTAATGTCCGTATAACGGCAATCACCAGCAACACAAACAGCTGAGGTTGTTACTTGCTACATACACACACACACACGCAACTGCCGTAAGGACGAACCATGCAGTATGTTACTAAAAGTCTCACATGTTGACGACGATGCTAATGAAGAAACTGCTGCAAAAGATGTTGTTCATCATAATGATGATTAGGATGATGATGATTACTACCGACCATGTTGCACATTTCGATGAAAGTCTGTCGTCGTTGCCTATGAATTTTCTATGCAAAAGTAAAAGTAAAATATTTACACAACGACATCAACTAAACTTAAGCAAAACCCCAACCATCATCATTGGTTATATTATTCAAGTTTTTGGCAAAAATTTAACTCAAGTATCGATTAGTTTATGTAGGTCATGTAGCGGGGAGGAGGCAGTTGTGTCACAGTGTATAGATGGAACCCCCATATCTATTATATGTAAATGGGTCAATAACCCAAAACGACAATGAGGCAATGGCCCAGCTACGTGCACTGAATATGAATAATGCATCATAAATCGTATGGGGAATATAACAATATATACTGGGAATCCTGTGCATGGATATACATATGTAGATATAAAATAATTTTGGTATGGAACATAAACTCATTGACACTAAATATACTATTCGCAGGACGAAGTTTAATGGACATTGTTCTTCAGTCCGGAAATGTTACTTGATTATGAAGTTACTTTCAATTAACAGAACATAAAAGAGCAAAAGTACTTGTCCATCCAGAACGAATCAAAATAGTTTAGGGCGAAGTTCGCCTGTCGTCTGGGGTTTCCCAGGTCCAGCAGAAATATATGGCTTATCTTTACTTTCATTGTCAAACTAATGGCGATTTGGTTTCTGAGAAAAAATTCAATATTAACCGAAGTAAATAAAACAAAATTGAAAGACTACAGTTGTGAGAAAATGCAACAATTCTGTGTTCGTTACTCACCCAAAAAAGTCACAATTGAAAGGGTGATGGCAACATTTCTTAAATGTCGCCTCATACAAGAGCAACACTAGCTTTTAGAATCGAAATCATTTATCCGGTCACGACCAACCCCGAGGGATCAGGGACCTTACAAAACGAAGATAACATATTTCGCCAACCAGTTCGATCTTTTGCCTTATCTCTCCAGTTGGCAATATCAAGTGTACGCAGGGATTCGTCAACCTGATCCCTCTAGCGGAGTCATAGAATGTCTTTGGCATCATCATCTTTCTCTTCTGTCGGGGCATGCACACAAATTAGGGAAATATAAAAATATTTTGCTTTTATGCGGATTGTTGGTATACGTTCACTCATAGGATTGAACCTAGAGAGTAGATGTCGCCGTCTTTTGCCAACTACAAATCCGCAACCAAATTCATGTTTTTTCTCATGGCAACTGTAGTATATGTCGCAGTTTCTTTTTCTTCCGCAGCCATGTCCTGCCCATCGCATTTCCTGGATTGCGGTAATGTCAGCCTTATAACTTTCGAGGACATCTGCCAATTGTATACTTGCACCGGGTTTTTGCATTTTACCTACAGCCAGGATATTTGATTGCAGCCGCCCATTATGGATCAGACGCTGACCAGGATGCAATATGTCGAACCTGGATTTTCTTCTTTTGGCTTTTTATCCGCCGTTGGCACATATGTTTGGCTCATCCGCCTTCTAAAGGACAAATACAAAAGAATAAGCTTGATGAGCTTCAGTGATATCAGTCACCAACTAAGCCTGAGACACATCAGTGATCGCATAACCAAATCAGGCTGCTCATTTATTTTCGCCTTCTCACTCTAGCTAGCTAACGGAGGTTCCCGATAAAGCCATTGCCCAGGACATACTGCGTGGAAGTAGTGAGCTGCTTGGACTGCCCAATGAAGGAATCATTTCTGGCCACACCCAAGTGAATGGCTATCAGAAACATTCCATCTCTACGGAAGTGGAAAGTGGAACTTTCCACCTCCATCTTTATAATAACAGTTTTAGGACGACGACACATCTGACGACGCCCGCTTCTAGCAAGCGATGCCGGTTGGTGTTGGCTTGTGATGCCCATGCTCATCATTCTAAATATGCAAGAGGTGAGTCAGTTTTTGGTTTTACTACTCTATCCCGACTTCAGTTTTGTGACCGTCGGTGTTGTGTGCGCAGTTCTTGTGCGTGAGAATGTGGGTTCGATACCAAACCAACCAACAACTGTAGGTCCTAACCAGTGAGTAGAAAACTAGAGAGCACGCATCTTACTGATTGCTAGATGCTCTTCCCAATCCCTTCATAAATGAAATGAGAAACAATTTATTTTTTTGTAACAAAAGCGATTTTTCAATTAGAAAAATGTTCATGACTTGTAAACTGTAGTATGAATTTCTCATACATTAAACAAAAGAAATATTTGTATATTTCCCTTATTTGTGTGCATGCCCCGACAGAAGAGATAGATGATGATCCCAAACACATATTCTATGAGCTCCTAGAGGAAACGTATGACCGCTGCCCTGGCCATGACATTTAGATTGTACAAGGAGATTTTAATGCTAAAGTAGGCAGGGAGGATATGTTTCACAAAAACTATTGGCAATTTCAGTCTACATGCTGACAGTTCCGACAACGGTATGAGACTGATTGACTTTGCAGCGGCAAAAAACATGGTCAGTAGTGGTAGAAGGTTCCAACCTAAAGACAGATAACGCTACTTGGGTATTCCTTGATCAAAGAACGAAGAACCAAATTGATCACGTGGTAACTGATGGAAGGCACTCATCCAGTGTGATGGACGCACGAGTGATCAGAGGAGCTACCGTCGATTCTGATCACCGATTCCTGGTAGCAGCAACGGTTCGCATAAGATTAAGTATATTGAAAATCGTACGAAACCAGACTCAGAGGAAGCTGGACATCGGAAAGCTGCAATTACCAGAGGCAGCCACAGCCTACTCAAGGAAGCTCTCGCAACTTTTGGCACAGAACCCACCCCCTCCCGATGACGATCCTAAAGCGCAGTGGAAACCCATTCCCGACTCTATAAAAACTGCAGCAACAACCGTACTTGGTTTCAAAAAACCGCTGTGCAATAAACCATGGCACGATGAAGAGTGTCGCATTGCAGATGATGAAACGAACGCTGCACGTATGGCAATGCTTCAGTCAATTGCAACGCGAGCTGCAACTGAGCAGTATAGGGAGAAAAGAAAGGAGGTAAACCGTCTCTTTAGGCGTAAGAAACGGCAGTGGAGAATGCGCGAGAGTGAGGAAATTAAGACATACAGAAGGAAGAACGAAGCCCGAAAATTCTACCAAAAAGTCAAAAGCGGAACTAATGGACATGGTTCACGGCACCCTTCGGTAAAGACAAGGACGGAAATCTCATCTCAGATGTGCACAGCATGTTGGGAATATGGAGAGATCATTTCTCCGCGCTCCTAGTACCTGAGATATCCAACAACCACAGTATGGACGACGATTGCCCCCTCTTAATCAAGAAGAGGTCAGAACAACTATTGCCCGGGCAATAATGTCCCATATTTAAAAAAGGTGACCCGAGTCCCTGTTGCAACTACCGTGGAATAAGAATTTTATCCATAGCATATATGGTGCTATCAAGTACCGAGTCCCTGTTGTTGATTTTCACGCTACGCTAAACCCTGGAGAAGACCCTAGAAAAACAAATCGACACCTATCATCTATTTGTGGATTATAAGGCGGATCAAGCGGAGAATTGTACTTGCGAATACATGTTATTTTGGGTTAAGCAAGCACTTTAGAGATAAGGCCCTCTCTCGAGTAAAAAAAGTCCGGCTGTACCAGACTCTCATTCAACCTATCTTGCTTTATGGCGCAGAATCCTGGTTCCTATCGCAAGCAGACGAAACATCTGTAGGAGTCTTCGAGAGAAAAATAGTTCGAAAAAATTACGGCCGTATTCTGCACAAGTGCACATGCACGCATGAACCATGAGCTTTGACATAGTTAAGTGGATCAAAATAACGCGATTGCGCTGGCTAGGCCATGTCAGTAGAATGGTTGAAGATGAACCAGCACGATGGGTTTTCGAAACCGAACTCGAAGGCAGACGAAAAATTGGAGGGATCAGGTTGATGAATCCCTGGGTACACTTAATATTACCAACTGGAGAAATAAAGAAAAAGATCGAACTGGTTGGCGAAATGTGGTATCTGCGTTTTGTAAGCAATGGTAGTGTTCGAAGCTCTTGTAAATGAGAACTTACTTTCGATTTCTGCTATGACCACCTTATATTACCTTCGGTTACGGTCACCTCATTTGGTGATGGCGACACCATCGAGTACTTCGCCACGAAAAAGCGACTTGGGCTACATCATGTGGATGGTAAGGTACCCTGTTCGCTTGTTGCCGGAATACTGGGTGTTTAGGCTGCTCATGTTTGACGGTATAATGCTATCGGTATCTTCTGAGACGAAGTATCTTGGGCATATCCTTCACCAAAAGCTAAACAAGAAATGAAAAGTGAGGCCAGAATGGTTTGATGCTTGATTTGCAGAATCGGCTTGGATAGAGAAAATCTATTATAACTGGATATAATACTTGATCTCACTACTTTTAACCTTAACGCAAAACGATGCGATGACAGAAGTTTGCTTCGATTAAGCTGCGTTGGTTGTTGGAAGCGTTGTTGGAATTAAATTGAATTGAATTACAGTATGCTAATATTCTCCTTGAAAACAAGTCCGATCAGAAGTCATACCTGAATCGAGCATCTGACTATACTATCCATATGGTGGAATTGACGAAGCGTCCGGACAGGAACGATTGGACGGATGAGACAGCCTTGCCACTTTCGGGAAATTTTTGATTTTATTGATAGCTCTAAGATAGATATTGGCAGTGGGGATCATTAGCAGGGACTTCCAATTTAACATGTGCTTAAAACCGGATGACCACTGTTGAGGCTATCAAGTTGAAATTCTGGCCATCATAAGGGTTCATTGCGATGTTTAAATGTGGTAATAGGAGTATTCACTAATGTTGTATTCTTGAGGATTTAGAGGGGACTGAGCCCAACACAAACCTTCTCTGTCACTGTACAATTTTGCATCACAGGATACTCTATATCTGTGAGATTGTTGTGGAACGTTTATATGCTCATCATGTTTTTGAAGCTGGAGAACTACTGAAGTTCTTGCGATGACTCAGGTAATATGATTAGTGGTCCAATCCAATATTTATCAAATAAAATTTTCTTTAGAATTGTTTGTTGAATATTGATTAAATTCTATGCTGTTTAGTTCTTGTGTATCCGTTTATTTCTCATTATATATTTCCCGGAATTTCAGATATCTGCCATGCTTCCCAACTTTTCTATCTTTACATCGACCTATCTTCTCTTCTCAGGACAACAACACAGGGTCAACAGACCACCGGTTGTAGTATCAGCAGTTAAATCATTGATTATCTTAAGTGGCACGCATCCTTACGGTGGCTTAACTTGAACATTGTGCGACAACGAAATTTAGTTATAGGCCTGATGTCAGCAAGTAAATGTGATGTCACATGTGACGAAGAACCAAACTTATCATGAAAGCCCAATCTTTCCGTGGGGCGATATTTTTTTTTTCGTGCTACGGGCAAGCGAATCGCTGTCATTTCACACACATGCGAAGTCATATAAGACGAGTTTCTTAGCAGAGGTCCCATCTCAGTAGGCCGTGTCATGAAGACATCATCAAAGAATCGAGAACGACCATGTAAAGTCTTGATAGACATACTGAGGACATTCCTAACAAATCGTCAAAGACATATTGTAACGTGGTTTCACGAGGAGCAACGTCTTCGTAATAACCACCGTGCAGTACCCGCGAGGGGTATAGCCGTGGTAATAACCAGGATGCAGTACTCACGAATAGTAAAGCCTAGGTAATATCCAGGGTACAGTACTCAGGAAGAGTAAAGAGTTCGTATAATACTGAGAAGAACTATTAGGATCGGGCATAATGTCGTTGCCTTGACAATGAAGTTCGTCTTGGAGTGATAGCCGATCACTACTTCTAACCAGACTTGACCACTTATCCAATGACTACTATAAACTCAATGAGAATTAGAAGGTGACGTAAGAAAGTGATGCACATCGGAACTTATATTCTAGTGCAAACCGGTATGCCATCTTCTGTCTTTCAATAGAGATGGCAAATGTTGTACGGGCGTATTAACGGGTCCGCCATCTAACTTTTTTTTCAACTAGTGCTTATTTCGTGAATGATAACACTTAGCACATGTCTGATTTCATTTCTTAGCTCATGTCTGATTCACAAAACTTGAAGAGGAGGATATTGGCAACATTTGGTTTCAACAGGACGGCGCTACGTGCCACACAGCCGAAGCTACACTCGATGTTTTGCGCCCTGTTTTTGAAGATCGCATTATCAGCCGCAGAGCTGATGTCGTTTGGCCACTACTTTGTAAACTACTCTAAAATCAAAATCGAGCTCGCTACTTTTTTCACTTGAAAATTAGAATATTATCCAAAAAAGTCGACCCAAAAGGCATACTTTTGAAACGTGATAATCTTCGATTCCTATCACACATATATTCTACTCGTTACTATCGTTACAATTACGTTTATTTTAGGTCAAAACTCCCCACAGTTAATGTTTTGTAGCTGTAAGGCGATACCATGACCGTTACAATCTGATATAGCATTCAAAAGCTGTTCTAACATTAACACTGGTACTTCTTCACAAAAGTATTGCAGATGAACAACTTCAAAACAGCTATGTATAAAACATGAACTGTGGTCGTTTCGACCTAAACTAAACGCCATTGTAACGGCAGCAATGAGTAAAATCGATGTGTGAAATTTCATTTCTACCATGAATAGTATAGAGAACTTATTGCACTCTTTTTCCGCTATCATCTACAGAGTCTGAGTAAAAGTGCATAAACGAGTCTTATTCTCTTTATAGAATATTTGTATATAAATGCACCATTTCGACATTGCTATTATATAAAACAATACAAAAGGCATAACTATTTCAAAATTCATCAATGTATCACATCAAAATTATGAATGGACCAAATTATGACAAAAACAGGGGAATACGTTTCGAATTAGTCGCCAGATGTCGCCAATGCTTTTGAGTCATACAATTCCTTCCATCAGCTCTCTATACTATACAATACTCTCTGGCGACGACGACCTGTTTGTTCGCTATCACTACATCAATACCATCATGCTTATTTTCAGGCAGAGACTATTGTTGTACAACAACCACGTATGTGATGCTAACGCTGTGTGTTGTTTGCATGTGTTCACTTTGATAGATTGCCCTACCAGTGCCTATAGATGTTAACACGTCAAAAAGTTTTAGTTGGCTTTGTGGAGAAAAGACCATCATCCATGGAATAATTATGTTCCTAGTTACAGCCATAATAGAAAATAAAGGCTTATAATTATTCAAATTAATGTCTTCCTGGGACTTGCCAATTGATAGTTTCGCAGTAAACATTGGATTAAAGATAATTCTAAAAATAGTCAAGGCAGAAATCACAGAGATAGTCTACAATAAGTATACGGAGTATGTCATAATTAAGGAATCTCTTAGCGGAATAAATGCACGTCAGTTTTCCAATGACAAGTCCATGTGACTATTGTGCATGAGCACGAGGGTTCAATCCCCACTCTAACTATTATTCATTTCTTTCAGAAACGGTAACCTGTGTTGGTATTCAGTACAAAACTAGGTTCTGAGCAGAGACTCTACAAAACTGATTGTGAGAAGGGCTCTATGTAATGAGAAACTATGTTAAAGTTTAGCATCACTAACTATTTTACGCAGATCCTGAACAAATCCTTATTAAGAAGCTTTAACTACAGGTCATCCAAAAAGTGGCAAATGAAGACGAATGTACCTAGGGTTCATATTAAAACTAGATTTATTAATTGTCGTGCGCCAGATACTTCACTTTTCCCATAGTGTGTCAGTTTAAAAAATCATTGGCTATAAATTTCAGTATCCATCTGTTTATATTATATGCGGTCGTACCATGATAAATGCCTTCAAATTGACACCCTCAATGCCGAATTGACATTTAAATAAAATGCACATTAAAATAAATATTTGTTTTTATTTTTGGCTAAATGTTAATTGGGACCATCGTGTATAAACAATGTACGAGCCACTACCAGTGCTGGTGGAGGTGGTAACGATGGTGATGGGACCACTGCCATGAACCGCATTATTATTATTATGACGTGAAAGTGCAGCAAAATTGATACGTGTATTCTACATAAAAATAAGGCCACAGCTGTCTGCTTTCAGTGTGACAGTCAAGCAGAGCAGCTATCACGAGTTGCAAATGCTGCTGTTGCCATTGTGGCCATATGAATGACTGGCTACGGCGACCAGGCGAACGAGCGACCTTGGCTCATAATGTGGCAGCAGTTGTAGTACGACGTGTACGTGGCATTCTTTTATGATTAGTTGTTGTAATTGTTGCATCTCACTATTACTGCTACATTGTAGTTGTAGCCATTAAAATGCGGCAACTTGACTTGGCTTATGGTTGTTGTTAATTTTGTCCTTTGCTTTAATTGATACACGCGCGTGTATGTGTCCTTTACTATGGCAGCGTGGAAAGGGAAACTCGCCAAGAGAGAGGGTGGAAGAGAATATGTCCTTATGGGCTACAAAATGAGGTCGTTTCGTCTCACTAAAATAGAGAAAGGAACGTTGCCAAACAGAAAACACCACATTCTAAAAATCACCAAGAGTTTTTAATTAAGACGTTTGCCCACAAATTGTTGCCCATTCAGCAAAATGTTTGCAAACATTAAGAAATGACCCTGAACAATTTTCACTTACTACTTATACCCTTTGATAAATCATTGTTATTAAAGGAAAATGTTGTAGGGTTGCAGAAATGGGTTAGATGTTTGTTACAGTCTTGAAAGACCAATTACAGGGATCACTTGAGCCGTTGTGCTTACCACAATACAAAATTATATAGTCTGTTGTAAAATGCAACAAACCGAACGAAATCTGAGTTGCCTAGGAATGAAGGGAAGCCACACATTCACTTCTCTACAGGCGTTTGATAGCTTCACTGTGAATCACATAAATAAGGAATCGAAATATACAAATTTTAGTCACAATGAGAATTTTAGGGAATTGTAGGACATTCATATAATTTTTTTATAATAACCTAAGTTTATATTCTAACAAATAAACCTACGTTAACAAACTTGTCAAAAATATGTTTCTTGCTATCTTTTTTATAAGCAGCAACTTTTTTGGACTGAAGTTCCGTATCGCATGTTGCGGCGTGGGGGCTAAATGAAAAAAACTTAAACAGCTTTTGCTTTAACACTATTATGCTACTACCCACCATTATCGACTATATTGTTAACTTTTGCTTTGGTTTGTGTCTAGACTAACGGCTTGGATCATAGAGAAAGAAATTAACTAGATGTCTCACATATGTTGGAAAATTTTTTGTTTAATGAGAAGTTTTCTAGGTGGCGCCTTTGACTAATATTTACTATATATTGTAGTTTCGAACCCAATAAATAAAACATTTAGAAAAGCCAAAGTGAAAGAAGTTTAAAAAAGAAAATTTTCTTAAATAAGTGGCTTTTCTTCAAAAAAGTAAATTTTCTCAAAAAAAAACCTATTCATATTCTTAAACAAAGTACGTTTTCTTAAAAAAATACATTATCTTAAAAAAGTACATTTGCTTAAAAAAAGTTAAATTTCTTACAAAAAGTACTTTTTCTTAAAAAAAGTTTTTTTTTTGTAAATAAGTACCTTTTCTTAAAGAAGTAAATTTTCTTGCCACAAATTGCCTTTTCTTAAAAAACTAACTTTTCTTTAAAGCGTATCTTTTTGTGAAACGAAATAACTTTTCTTGGGATTAGTACCTACCCTTAAAAATTTACCTATTCTTGCAAAATGCATCAAGTCTAAAAAAAATTCCACTTCTTCAAAAAACCTTTTCTTCAAAAAATACCTTCTCTTAAAAAAATAACTTTTCCTACAAAAATTCTTCTTCTTAAAAGAACATTTTAATACATTGTCTTTTCTTGAGGTAAGTAGCATTTCTACAAATAAGTACATTTTCTTAAAGAATAACCTTTTCCTAAAAAAGTGTCAGTCGTATAAATAGTACCTGATTCTAAAAAAATACTTCTTTGAAAAAAAATTATACTCTTATGGGATTTCTTTACAGAAAGTACTTCTTTTTAAAAATAGTACATTTACTTCAAAAAAGACATGAGGTTTTAATAAAAGAAGTGGCTCTCTTTAAAAAAATTCAATGAGGGTTCGAACTCACGGGCAATGTGTTAACACCTTTTTTTTCCACGGTACCTGTTCGATTACTATGAACACATTAGTAAATGTTACATTGGAAAATAAAAAAAGAATAGTTTTTGTGCTGAATGCTCTTTTGCTATTGCACTTTCTTTTTCTTACATCTGCTTTAACATTAGGGGTAATATTGTTAAAATAAATAGAGGACTAATTAGCTCACTGAAATAACTATTTTTTTTGTCATAAACAGAGCGACGACGTCCTGCTTGTTTGAATGCTGTCATAAAAATAAAAAATCCAATATTTAGCTCAATGAAATAATTTTCTTTATTTTTTCATACACAGAGCGACGACAAAATGCATTGAATAGTATAGAGAACTTATTGCAGTCCTTTTCCGCTCTAATGTAGAGAGTCTGAGGAAAAGAGCATAAACCAGTCCTATTCTCTTTACAGAATATTGCAATATAAATGCACCATTTCTACAATATTATTACATAAAGTAATACAAAAAGCATTAATTTTTCAAAAGGTATCAGTGTTTCACTTCAAAATTTTGAATGGACCAAGTTATGGTAAACAGAGAGTAATACGTTTTGAATCATTCGCCAGATGTCGCCATTGCTGCTGAGTGATACAATTCGTTTCATGAGCTCTCTATACTATTCAATACTCGTTGGCGACGACGATCTGCTTGTTTGTTCGCTGCCGCTACATCACCACCATTATACTTATTTTCAGGCAGAGACTATTGGTTTACACCAAACACGTATCTTATGCTAACGCTGTGTGTTGTTTGCATGCGTTCACTTTGATAGATTGCCCTAACCACGTTTTTTTAAAAATTGTAATGCAATTGTAAATGCCTTTAAAAATTGGGGATGCATTGTCGCAGTGAGTGCGTAAATCTAGTACTTATCGCAAATACTTGTCGACATTTCATATTTAAAGTGTCAACGCTGTTTTAACCCACATCCACGAAAACTCTCTGCAAAAGGTACGGAAATATTTAAAGCCAATCCCCGTACCCGAGTGTAGAATGCTGAGAGTAATGAAACCAAAACTGTAACTGGTCATGTGCGAAACAGGGGAAGAGAAAAAACAAACTATTGAAAGTCCTGCAATTGATGGGGTGATGCCAGTTCATATTCAACAGACCCGCGGCCATTTAAAACAATTTTTTTTTGCCCTTAATTGCGTAAATTTACGGCAGAACTTTCTTTTCCTTCTTCCTCTTGCTCTCGCTCCCGGTCCCTGTCGGTTTTTGGATAGGAACATTTTAACAACTTCTACGAGTATTTAGTTTAAAGGCAAACGAGTAGAATACATACAAATGCTTGTGCTTAAGTGTTTTTTTGGGGAAAAATGGAAAACAAAAATTGTTTAACTCACCTGAGCCAGGCAGGACGGGAACCAAGGACGAAATGAACGAAAACAAAAAAAAACAAACAAAATGAGAAGCGAGGACGACAAAATGTTGTCTGTTAACAAAATATTGGCCATTCAGGCCATGACGGTGTCACTTAAATTGAATTACGAGCTAAAAGTTTGGCCAGTAAACGATAGTTAAAAAGAAGACACAAAATTCGTTGGATACAGGATAAACAGAGGTAAGTGTGCAACTAGAGAGAGAGCGAGAGTATTAACTATTTAGTAAATCGCATCGGGCAGTTGTATCCAATTGCATGTCTAATTAAGCAATCAATGTTTGTTTATTTTTGCCTTCCAGACTAAGTGTTCGACAGGCAGGATCTTTAATATTTTATTGTCGATTTTGTTGTCTAAGGTGTTCGAATTTCCTTGGGATTTTTTTCCACTCGAAATCCTTACTTTGTCTTTGGGCTTACAAGTGTTTGGCTTTTTTTCCTGCTGTTGACGTTTATGTTCTGTTGTTTTGACCAAGTGAGAGGTTATATTGTTTGTTTGGTAGTTTTCGTGTTTTATTGTTTTTATTCGTGAGGGATTGTCTAATGTCCTTAGAGTTTTTAGTATTGGCGAAACAAGGAGAAGGCTGTGCTAAGATATTTACTTTCTAAACCATGGTAGACCATAAAAAATCTTCACAGCCCAAGTTGGCAGCACTCCCGGGAGACAAATCAATTTTGTGTTTAAGTGCAACATTTCTAATCCAAACAGTGTAGCAAAATGAGGACATGAATGGAAAGAGAGAGAGAAAGAGAGAGACCGGGAAAGAGGATGAGTTTTTTTGCTTTCGCTATTTCTTTTTGCTTTTCGTCCAGTCATGCCATTTCTTTTGCTTAAAAAGTTTTCCTTTAATATCCTTAAAACCATGTACGTTTTTATGATCCTGTAGGATGAACACCAATTTTGTTTTTATAGTTGTTGTTTATTTTCTTTTGCGAGAAATCTAAAACCCAATACAAGTTGCTGTTGCCGGCGAGTTTGTGTTGTAATTATTTTCAAATTAAATAACTCAACGCCACAGAAATATCGTGAACAAAAACTTTTCTCAAGTCATTCTTCTTTCATATCTTTTTGTAAAACTCGTAGAGAAGACATAAAAAATATCGCCTAGAAGATAAAATCGAGGACTAGAAGTGGAAGTGAGACTAAATATTTGTCTTACAGAGAAATGTGCTTTAAATTTCAATACAGCTTACGTGGTCTACCCATCATAAGAGAGATACTTAAGGGGGTATTTTAGGAACATATTAAAGTCCTTTTAAAATATAATATCGTATTAATATGTAAAATCCGTGAAAAGCGATGGGTTTAAAATACTGAGAAGTATTTAAGAAATAAATTACCAATACGGGATAATGCGTGACATCTTAAAGTCCTGTTCCTTTCTTCCTAAGAGTGTCACGTGTGTTCATTTTACATATATATTTTCCTTCAGTCTAATTTTCTCTTAAGATATTTGGATTCTATTGAAATCTATTTCTTATAAATTATTCAAATTCACATCAATTTGCTGGTGCTTGCAATAAGTACTGACTTAAGATAAATCAAGCAGACATCCACAAAATACCAAACTGTTCGCTTTAACTTTAATAAAACACATTAGAACCATTCGACACGTTTGAATTTGTTTATGGTCCGACGATTCAATTTGGGAATGAATATGTATAAATATTGTTTGTTTGCATGATTCGGTCGTTAGTGTTTTGATTAAAGAGAAACAAACATATCTAATTTCACAATTAAGCTAAATCGTCAAAGAAATACAAAGGATTAACTATGACTCTTCCATTTCAGCTGAGTAATCTACTCATTGTAAACGTCTTGTGCTAGGTCAGGTTAAGAGCACGAATCAACGAAGGTAATCAATGGTTAATCTGTTAAGACCACAGTAGATGGTCTGTTGAGTCATTGTCATTATCTTGTAGTGAATCTAGATAGAAGTAAAGACAAGTTTGGATGCGGAGATATTTCTATGAAATAGTGGAAGGAGGCAGGTGTAACTTCAGATAATGCTCCTTCATCAGAACTGGATACTTAATCCGGGATGAAATGGTAAAGTGTTATTACAAGCGGCACTCCAGGCTGTGGCCGATCTATTGATCCCTGCTTTATAAAGTTAGAAATTGCATATACACACTGAAAAACAACGGACTGTCTAACATATTTTCCCAAACATATTCTGCAGCAACCATGTATATGTTTGGAACACACTTCAAACATTCTTATGTTTGCAAGTCCCAAACTTACTCGTATTTAAATGCAAACAGTATCATGTTTACTGACAAACATGTATGCTTTTGCGTGGAAACATATGCGTTCTTCATTCCAAACATCCATAAACTAACGTGGAAGCATTCGCGTGTTTCCCCAAACCTACATACACTTACGTGGCAACGTGTGCGTATTTCCCCCCAAACATAATAATATTTACACACGAATTTTCTTTCAATTTCAATATGTATGTATCATTTATTATAATTAATTTTAACAAATTAAATCCAAATTTATAAATTTCAATTTAAAACGGCTCTTTTTACATTTATTTGCATTGAATATATTATTGTTTTTTTTCATGAAATCAGAATCTGCTACTCGTTGGCTTCTCCTTTCTCTGTTGTCTCTCACGTTTTTGTTTTCAGAAGGTTTCAGCTACGCGGTGGTTATCACTATGCGTTGGTACACAAACAAGATATTTATATACAAATCAAGTTCATGCAAACCAAGCGTGGATTTATTACTTGTGTGTTTTTTATTACACTTACATCACAAATGGTCCGCCGTTCCGATTTTCGCAGTAAGGCTCGGACAGATAAAGTGCTGCACGTTGTTGCCCTTTCCAGTTTCTTTCCTCAAAATCGTTTCTCACTCTGCTAGCACACAAACATATATATGAAACACATACACAAAAACCAAAGCAACATCACAAACCATTTAACCATCCGAGCCTTCGTTTATTCTTTTTTCATTGATCAAGCGCCTTTGATATTCTCTGTCCGATGAACCCTTGATGACTGAATACATGAAACTAAAACGCAATACATCGGGCAAAATAAGAAGCACTTTATCTGACTGAGAGAATAATGCAAAAACACAGAATCACAATTACAAGCTAGAGTCTCTCGTTGTCCATCTTTTATTCTCTTGCACTCGAGAGACCATGGACAGTGCAACAACCACAGGTGTATTTGTATCACAAAAATAAATATCTGTGGGTCGCAAACACATATATTATAACATGTTAATCGTTGTGTCTCAAACATGTAATATTGAATAGCAAACGCAATGTGTTTGGACACAAGTATATTATATTTGCGATAAGCTCCAAACACACTTTGTAGTTGCATCCAAACGCAGATTTTTCAGCGTGTATAGACTTAAGGTCAGACGAATTTTCGATCCGCTCGAAAAATTTAAATCGGTAAGGGAGTTTAAAGTTGTATCCATTGAAGATTTAAATCTTTCCAACTGAGTAGTTTTATTTTTAGCCGAATATTTATTTCCAAAGATATGAAAATATTGCTCGCTCCCTATCTAATTCAAGCAGAATAATTCGAGAGTAGAAATTTCAGAGTATATAATAATTATTAAATGTATAGGAAGATGTACTTTAGGGTGTCCCAGCCATAAAAATTAATATTTGCTCAAGCTTTAGTTGAAAGCTTATACGGTAAAGTATTTTTGAATTTTTTTTTCAGATTTTTCGGAAGAGGTTTTATCGGGTATCGGGTATTCCGGACGTTTTTTGGGCTTTACTTAAAACTCGGTCAATAATCATGATTGGGTTAGTTTGTAAGTCAACATTTTTGAAGCTAAACCAATAAACTTTGGTGTATATGCATATACCACCAGTTTTGGCAATGATTTTGCTCAATAAGGTACCATTTATTAAAAGTTTTCGTAAATTTTGGATACATTTTATAAATATCGCTTTATAGCTTTTAAAATTACTATAAATATTTAAAATATGTACTAAGGGTGCACTTTGAAAGACGGATAAGTTCCAGGCAATTTTGGGGGGGAAATGTGGAATTTTCACTTACTGTTCCAGAGATATACTATTTTAAAGCTTTATACCCATTGTATGAAACTAATTATCTTATGAACTGTTTGGCATTTTTGCATCGGATTTGCTGTAAACATTGCTTTAATGAAAAAATCTACATGCGCGAATTAACGACAAAGAATTACACGCAGCAAAACCGGCATCGGCAATATATTGCAGACACCATATATATTTATGTTTGCAAGCATTGTGTTTTCAAATGTGGCTTTATTTGTTTAAAACTGCTGAAAAACCCCTGACAGACAACAAAGGAACAAAAACGCATCAGGTTTTCAATTCATAAAAACAATGTCTCCAAACATATATATGGTTCCTACAATATGTGGCTGGGGCCGTTTTTTCAGCTTGGCCTTTCATCAGAGCCATGGGGGCATTTGACGGATATTTTATTGAATACTTAATCGGAACATGTCCTCGTTACAATCCAACAAAAAAAAAACACAGCTATCTCAAAAAGTATACGTGTTTTTGGAACGAAGTACCTTATCCCACGTTGCGGGATGTGGGCTAAATGAAAAAAAAAATTAAACTTATTTTAACACTATTATACTAAAAACCAGTATTATCAACTATATTGGGTACTTTTGTTTTGGTTTGTGTCTAGACTACCATATATTGGGAAATTTTGTATTGTAGTTTTGAACCCAATAAAAATTGAATTTAGAAAAGCCAAAGTGAAAAAAGTTTAAAAAATAACATTCTCTTAAGTAAGTGCCTTTCGTTAAAAACAACTATATTTTCTCAATAGAAACCTATTCATATTCTTAAACAAAGTACCTTTTCTTTATAGAATACCTTATCTTAAAGAAGTACCTTTGATTAAAATAAGTAAATGTTCTTACAAAAGTTCCATTTTCTAAAAAAAAAATAGTTTTTTTATAAATATAAATACTCTTAAAAAAGTAAATGTTCATACAACAAATTGCCTTTTCTTAAAGAACTACCTTTTCTTTAAAGACTACCTTTTTTGTGAAAATTTACCTATTCTTGTAAAAAAAAGAACCATTTCAAAAAAATACAATTTCTTAAAAAAACCTTTTCTTAAAAAAAAAAATTCCTCTCTTAAAAAAATAAATTTTCTTAAAAAAATTCGTTTCTCAAAAATAAAATAATGCCTTTTCTTTTGTTGAGATAGTCAACCTTTCTGAATATAAGTTCATTTTCTATAAAAAATTTTCATTTCCTAAAACGAGTACCACTTTCTTAAAAAGTAAATTTTTTTAAAAAAAAAAGTACTTCTCTGTTAAAACACAATCATACACTTTTTCTTACAGAAAGCACTTCTTATTAAAAATGGTAGCTTTTCTTAAAAAAAATCCACTGAGTGTTCGAACTCACGGGCGATGCGTTAACACCTTTTTGCTACACGGTACCTGTTCGATTTCTATGAACACATTCGTAAATGTTACATTGGAAAATAAAAAACAGCGTTCAATCATATGATGACGTTACAATTAAATAATATTAATACCTAAAATTATTTAAAAACCCAGTGCAAGCACATGTGTCATTATTTTCTTTTTGTTTTATTCCCACAAAAGTCAAAGAATGCAAAGCAACAGACACTTGTATATACATACATACATTGTTATATTCGTACATACGCTACACAAGTTCACAAAATTGTCGTTGCTCTCTTGCTATCTCATTTTTATATACGTATAATACGTGATTACTCTCTTTGCTCTGAGAGTGCTCCGCACCCACATTTTATTGGACTTACCTTTCACTATAATAAAAAAACAACAACACCAACAACAACAACTACTACTACTGATATGTTGGTGATTTATTTGTGCTTGCTGTGTCGTGGAGTGTTTGTGTGGGTGGATAGTGAAGGGAGGGGGGTACCTAAAATAAAAACAACCAAACACACAACATCACACATACTTTGTCCGAAGTAGCTGACGTATACGTGTGGCACATAACCACATGTTTGCCATATCAACAGCAACGAAACAGCCAAACACACAACATCACACATACTTTGTACGAAGTAGCTGATGTATTAGCAGCATAAAATCTGGTTTTAGCAGATTTTGACTTTGATAGATTTAAATCAAAAACATTAGATTTTAGTAAAAGAAATACCTCTCTTTAAAAAGGACCTTTTCGGTAAAATATAATTCATATTCTTATAAAAAGCACCTAACAATATGTTTTTGATGTGTTAACATCTATACGCGCGCCTCTAGGGCCGTAAACTATAAATTTAATACATACGCAAGTGTTAGGTTTGTAAGAGTAAATCATCGTTTGTTTGTTCGTTGCTTTTCATATAATTTTCCCACTCGATTTTCTCCGGAAATTCATAGCCGATTTTATTAATTTTTGGATTAAAAAGCTAGTGCGGATTTCGACGAAGAGTTTAGGCCAAAAATTAAGGCGATCCGATATCGGCGAGCCGAGATTTAAGTGTTTTAATTTGGAGTAATATTAAAAGAGTGTTTTATGTTGATCTTCGGTTTTGTCTTATCATCGTTTGTTTGTTCGTTGCTTGGCAGTCGGTATTGAAAGTGATTATTGGGCGATTTTCTTATAATTTTCCCACGCGATTTTCTCCGGAAATTCATAGCCGATTTTATTAATTTCTGGATTAAAAAGCTAGTGCGGGTTTCGACGAAGAGTTTAGGCCAAAAATTAAGGCGATCCGATATCGGCGAGCCGAGATTGAAGTATTTTAATTTGGAGTAATATTAAAAAAGTATTTTATGTTGATCTTCGGTTATATCGTACGAATATAACAATGTATGTATGTATGTACAAGTGTCTGTTGCTTTGCATTTTTTGACTTTTGTGGGAATAAAACAAAAAGTATTGAGCAAGAAAATAATGACACATGTGCTTGCACTGGGTCTTTAAATAATTTTAAGTATTAATATTATTTAACTGTAACGTCATCATATGACTGAACGCTGTGTTTTGTTTTGCAATGTAACATTTACGAATGTGTTCATAGAAATCGAACAGGTACCGTGTAGCAAAAAGGTGTTAACACATCGCCCGTGAGTTCGAACACTCATTGGATTTTTTTTTTTAAACAAAAGTTCCAAGATCCATTTAAATGATGGTATTTTTCAACGGGCGCCTTAAGCGTGTTGGAACTAACTAGTACATAATATATTGGGAAAAGAAATTCGTTCCCACCGGGTGTCCCCCGACACCTCATGTAATTTTTATTTAAAAATTAAATTTAAATTAATTATAAACAGCAAATTATTATACTTGAATGAAATTGGAGGAAGCGGATCTGGACCGGATCCGTATAGGATAAACGAAAGCGAAATCTAACATGTCTTACTCAAACCAGATCTGCTTCGGAGCAGCGAATGCGAAGTCCGACGAATCGAATAGCAAAATTCGATGCGTCATACTCAAACCACATCTGAATCGGATCAGCAAAAGCGAAATCCAACATGTCGGACTTAAACAGAATTTAAATCGGGTCAGTGAGTGAAACATCCGGCAAAAAGGACTCTAACCATATCCGAAACGGATCAGAGAAAAAGAAATCCTTCATGTCGGGCCCGATTTGAAACCGAATCGGATCAGCGAAAGAATAGTCCGATATTTCGGACTCAAACCGGATCGTATTCGAGTCTGACTCTCTGCTTATTAGTAACTTAAAATGTGCAAGCAATCTGCTGTAAATCAAGTTCTTGGAAATGCCAACTATTTTACGAATATTGATGAAAAATATAGATACCGAATTTGGGACACTGTTTTAAATTGCACCAGCTTTATTTCATTCTAAAACTTGTTCAAATTTAAATCAAATGTAATCACAAATACAAGAGGAATGGGTTTAAAAATATGTCATATCATTAAAAATAATATTAAAATATTTATTAAATATTAGTATATATATTAAATAAATATCAAATGGTTGATATTTAAAAACGTTTCCTTGACTTAAATCAATTCTTAGTTCTTAGAAAACTTAAGCCCAAGAATAACAACCAAACACAATTTTTCCACACATCCAATCAACATTTCTAAAAAGGATTTTTTTTTTGTAAAGTTTTGAGTTAAAATTATAGCAAAACCGCCAACACTGCCACCGCAGCGACCATATCGAAACTAAAGAAGATATCAAGCACTCAAAGAAATTTGTGCCGGTTCATGGCTCAAAACGAAGTGGGTCAAATGCTGCCATATTTGAAAAGTGCCTAAACAACCACACACACAAACACACACACACTCGCATAGCCACTTAAAATTTTCAATACAAACACGTGTGTTTGAATATATTTGCGTAAGTGTATGTGTGTTTAGTGCGGTTTGTAATGAAAATTCTTTTACAAACTGAAGACCTAATACTCGTTGTGAAGGCGAACTTGAGAAGAAGATTCTTTATTTCAAGATTCTTCTTGTGGTGTCGAAACTAAGTAGGCTTTTGTGTCGCTTGTCGATGTGTTTTTCTTCATCGTCATCTTCTTCCTCTTCAACATCAACATCATCGTCATCATCATCATCATCATCATCTTCTACTCTTTTATTTTCGGTGATCCATTTATTTATCAACGTTGAAAAATTGCACTTGATGCCTCCGCTGCGCTCTCATTCCTCCCTGGAGACGAGTGGGTAATTTTGTGGGGTTTAGCAGGTCATGCGGGGATTATGCGTTTGTGGTTCGTTGCTCTGATATTGCACTTGAACGTGATGTTAGTACATTAGTATTTGTATACATGTGTGTACTTCTGTTGGGATTTTCCCACACATGTAGGTATCGGTGCATGTGTGTATGGGAGGATATCTACAATTCATACGCTGACGATAGAATCGCTTTAAATGCGAACGTTGGCGCAGACCACAACAGCTGCAGCGGAAATTATGCGACAAAAAAATTTCCTTCATCATTTTGTGGCGAGCGCACTGGTTGAAGGGCCTCCAAGCTAGGATGAATATGAGTGCATAGTGCATGTATATGCATGCACTAAGGTTGCCAAACAAACAGTGAGAGAATATTCTGTACATTTTTCTTAAAAATTTGGCTGTGCTCTGATTCTAAGCTGATGCAATTTAAAGTTGGAATTCGTTAACTGATGCCATCCCCAATGATCGCCGTAGGAACCCACGAAATCAAGTAGGAAATTTTTCCTGTTTCGCAAAATATTGAAAACTCTTTATAGAGTTTAGTTTGGGGACACAAAATTCATAAAATAGTTTTGCGAAAACCAAGTAAAGATGTCTTTAATGGTTGTATATTAGGGCGATGTGCGTTGAAAAGCTGGGATTGCCAACCTTTCCGTTTGGTATTGTGTGTGATTTTTTCGGCATATCACCCGCTAATGAAATCCTATTGATATAAAATATACCATTATTTCAAAGAAAATTTCCCCATCTTTTTAACTGCGTGCTTACTTTTTTAGTTGTACACGCTGAAACAAAAACGGCCTTTGTAATCTACTCTATCAAACACATTCTACAAGAACCATGTATATGTTTGGACTATAATCCACATATTCATATATTTGCAAGTCCAAAATTCCACTTATATTCAAAAGCAAACATTCGCATGTTTACCAGCAAAGATGCATAATTTTACATGGAGCCATATGCGTATTTCATCCCCAACATCCATATTCTTACATGGGAACATTCGTGTGTTTCCTCCCAAAACAAACACTTTACTACAGAATGGGTGAAACTAAAAAGCAACAGATCAGTCAGCATTAGAGACACTCGTCACTTCACCCTTTACTTCAGGAATATTTATGAATCACTGACTGAAAGAATAATTCAAAAATACTCTTATGCCCTGGATGTAACACTAACTTAGGCTGAGAACAATCTCTTTTTGCCCCTCTTTTTATTATTTAGCTCGCGACAGAACATAGTGAAAAAGAAAAGTTAGTTGTTTGTATCACTAACAAAGCTGTATTTGGTTCAGGAACACATATAATACACGGTGGAGCAAAAGTAATCCTCCAATCAGAAAATGCCATAAATTTTGCAATTGGCCCCTAATGTCAGTTCTATTTTGACATTTGTGTAGTAAACACATGCGAAATACACGTTAATAATCAATGTTACGCTACACTGCTCCAGAACGCGGATTATTGCTGACTATTTATTTGACCAATAATCGGTCGGTGACTTTGGCACAACGTGAATTTCGTCGCAGATTTCCTGGCCGTCCAACGCCTACTGGTGAAACACTGCGACGTGTAGCCGCTCGCCTCGAAGAGACTGGCACAACACGAGATGCTGCAAGGCGTGGCAGACCCCGCAGTAGCCGTTCTGCAGAGAATATTGCTGCTGTAGCCGAGGATGTCATGGATGCGCCGTCGACATCGACTACAGAGCAATGATCGGCTACAGAGCAATGATCAACGAGTTCTTTTTGCCGCAACTTGATGAATTGGGATTGGAAAATATGTGGTTCAAACAGGACGGTGCAACGGCACACACTGCACGTGCCACAACCGATATTCTGAAGGATGCATCTCCCGGGCGCCTAATCTCCCGTTTTGGTGATTTGCACTGGCCAGCAAGATCGCCTGATTTGACCGCTCCAGACTTCTTTTTGTGGGGGTTTTTGAAGTCGCGGGTTTATGTCAACAAGCCTCAGACTCTTGCAGCTCTTAAAGACAATATCCGTCAAGAATGTGTGGACGAATCGCCGGAAGTTTTGGCCAAAGTGATGGAAACTGCCAAAAAAAGGGCTCAAATGACAATCAACTGTGGCAGCGGCCATTTACATGACATCATATTCTCGACTTGATGTAAAAAAAAATTAAAGACCAAATAAAAATAATCCACAAGAAGAATCAAAGTTTTTAATTTTTTTTTTTAATTACAGCCAAAAAACATCGGAAGTTTACTTTTGCGCCACCTTGTGTAAAATATTAATCATTGTGTCTCAAACATGTAATATTAAATAGCAAACACAATGTGTTTGGACACAAGCATACTATGTTTATGACAAGCTCCAAACCCGCATTATATTTGTATCCAAACAAGAAAAAAATACACATTTTTCAGCGTGTAGGAAAGTTGTTGTTCATTTGTCAGTCCTTTTTCATTAAATTAGCGATATCTTCTTTGTACTAAATCGGGCGCCGGATTAAGTAAAGGAGTAAATAAACAAAGTTCAGAAGCAGATTCAAAAAACAAAACAGCAAAAGAACATTAGGTAATTAATTTTGCGCCATCTTGTAAATAGTAGTCAAACTGTTAGCCTAAAAAGAATTACAACTTTCTAAAAATAACTCGGATCAAAGGCAACAAAAATTTAAAAAAGTTGTGAACTTTGGAAATTTTTCTGAAATTTATCCCACTGTGCGAATTTCAATTTTGAAATACCGCAGTAAACTTTAACTTATTGCTTTTGATCGGATTTTTACAATCGGCTAAACTTGTTTTTGGATATGAATACTTTGTATACGTCGTCGATGGTGCAATGGTTCGTGTGCGCGGCTCTTGTACACGAGAACGTGGGTTCGATCCCTGCCCAGACCACCTTACATTTCTTTCGACGACGGGCACCTTGCTTAGTGATGGCGACATTATCGAGTATTTAGTCATAAAAATGCTTGTTAAAATACCGTTCAGAACCAGTGAAAACTGTAGCTCCCAATCATTGAGTGCAAAAACTAGAAAGCGCACGTCTTACTGATTGTGAGAAATCATCCTCAATCCCTTCGTGGGACCTTCGTGATGGGACCCCATTTTTTCAATACTTTGTATACAACGACAAGATTTACCATTGGATCTTTGGCGACTCCAATAGTAGCCGCCATTGTGATGTACGAACTCTTGAAAATATGTATTGAAAACTGTGGGAGTAGGCCTAGGATTTTTGTAGGATACGTGGGCGACCTATTAGGGATTTGTGGGTAAAGCTCAATGGATATTATTCTGACGAAACTCGATACTTATGATCCGAATGTGAAATTCACAAGGGGAAGGGGGGTTAAGAGCTAACTCCATACCGGGACACGGTAGTTATCGGAACGGGAAATAATATCCTACTTGATTGGTATCAAAAGCCAACAGCTTCGGGTAGAATTGTGAAATTTTAATCTCAACACCTGAGGGAACAGCATCCCCAGGATGTCGATTGAAAAATTGATGAGGAAGTCAAGGGCAATTGTGAAAACTGCTTAGAATCCGTTCATGTTCGGATCTGATATTTATGTTCCCAACCTTTTGGGAACGATTGGAAGGGACAAATTGTATTGACAACATTAAGTGTGAAATGGCTCTCTCAAAGCTGTCGACTTCTAATTGGGGAAAAGTGGAGAAGGAAGAATTGGGAAAATCAGTGTACTATTGGAAGAGGTCGAAAACTCTCGATATCTGGTTGACATTTTTGTGTTTTATTTGTAAAGGGTTAAGTTTTGAACGTTCACATGTACCCCTGTCAAATATTTATATGTGCAATGTAACATGTTGAGTTGCAGCTATGAAAACTAAAATTTGAAAACTAAAATTATGTGTTATCTAAAATTATAAAAAACATATTTTTTCGTTTATTTTTTAGAACAACAAATCTAATTGTTATTCTTATTCAATTAAAATAAGTAATTAATATGATATTGAGTTGCCCTTGTGTATAAGAACTTCTTGTAGCCTGCGTGGCACAGACCTCACTAAGTTGCTTAAAGTGGTCATGCCAATTTTCTTCCATTCCACCAATATTGCTAGTTTTAGTCCTTTAAGCGTCGTATACTGCTTCGAATGTCGCCACTCGAGCACCGAGCAATGTGGATCGCGGCGTTGTCTTGTTGAAAAGTCCAGTTATCTCCATATAATTCGCAATGTCGATTAAATTGCTATCCAACAGATCAATGAATGCTTCCGCATTCATTTTAGTTGGGACAAAGCATATTTCTGACTTCCCTCGTGCTCCAAATGCAGCCCATATCATAAGAGATCCACCACCGTGGTTTCGCTTGTAGCACGTTTGCCGAGGATGTCGTAAATCTCTCCAATATTTATGGTGACCATCAGGTCCGTCCAAATTAAACTTTTTCTCATCACTAAATATAATGGTTTCAAATTCGCCTCCCAAAACTTGTACTTTTCTGCAAAAGAAATACGCTCATTTTTATGGTGCTGGGTTGCGAGTGGTTTGGCCATTTTGCTTTGGTACCGAAGACCTATATCGTCCTTAAGCAGTTGCTGTACACGCAGTGTCGTTACATTTAGACCCGATTCCTCCTTTATGTCCATACAACTCATATTCTCATTAGCTACTAAATGCCGAATGCGCCGCTTAGTCCTCTGGTCTACAGTTGGGATGCGACCACTGCGCTTAATACAACCCTAGATTTCGCGGTATTTGAGGAAATTCGAAACTGTATTACGATGCCGATTTACCGCAGCTGCAACCTCGCCAATTCCTTTACCTGCAAGTCTCATTCCAACAATTTTTCCGCGCTCCTCATCTGTGAGTTCACTTCCACGTGGCATGTTCAACTAGAAACAAAACTGTGAATAAAACGTTTCTCTTTACTCACATACAGAAAGATATTTTATACTAAACACCCGAGAAAAATAGAGTTGTTCACTTTAAAGTGTCAGGAACGCGACTGCACATATAATTATTTTCTATTGAATTGCAAACTTACAGCGACAATCATAGATAACGGACCATGTTAGAGTGAGATTTCAGCTGATTTCAATTTTTTCGCGTTGTTTAGTTGGCCTCTTCTGTCAGTTTCAAAGGTTTTGCTTTAGTACTTTTCTGTTTACATTTATTTGTTGGTATATGTATGGGTTGATTTTGACATGAGGAGAGCCTAAACAAAAACAAAATGCCTGTTGTTCTTGTCCACAATTGTTGTTGTATCTACTGCGACTACTTGGTATTTTTACTATGTAACGGACCTACAAATACAGTCCCAATAGAAAAAAGTATATGGTAATGAGAGAGGGATGTTATCGAATTGTATATGTATGGTCGACATTAAACTACAGTTAGTTTTCAGAAGGAAAGAAAACAAATTATTTTGCACATATAAATATTTGACAGAGGTACTTTATGTACAGACGGAAATGTTTGTTACATTACAAAAATAAACCGTGTGCCTCGCAATTGCGATTTTTGTAATTGCTGCTATAAAAGCATTCACAGTAAACTTAAAAATCAAGTGATTAACTGAAAAAGAACAACAAAATTTAAAAATAAAAAATTTATAAATTACCGGTGATACCCAGTAGATTTCTAATAAAAAAAATGATTTTGAATTTAATAAAAAAAATCGTCTTCATACATTCTACTGACATGGCCTGGCCAGCGCAATCGCGTTATTTTGATCCGCTAACTATGTTAATGTCGGGATGAAGCTCATACAGCTCATGGTTCATGAGTCACCGATACTCGCCGTTGTGCACTATAGGGCCATACATTTTTCGGAGTATTTTTCTCTCGAAGACTCCTACAGGTGTTTCGTCTGACCCAGGATTCTGCACCATAAAGCAAGACGGGTTGTATAAGAGTCTGGTATAGTTGGACTTCTGTTACTCGAGAGAGGGCTTTATCTCTAAAGCAACATCTATTCGCCAGCACAATTCTCCGCTTGATCTCAAGGCTGACGTTGTCGTTTTTATTTACGGCAGATCCGGGGTACATAAATTCGTCCACCACCTCGAAATTATAACGGTTATCAACGTTCATACGTTCACGTAATCGCGTGGAGGCCCTGCTCGTTAAAACCATTAATTTTGTCTTGTCCTCATTTACTGTTAGATTCACTTTTGCTGAGGCCTTCTCAATTCTCAAAAACACCGCAGTAACTTCTCTAATTGTGCTCCAAATGATATCTATATCATCAGAATACGCGAGCAGCATGTGACTTTTGCTGCTGATGGTTTTATTCATGTCGAGTGCAGCTGTTCTCATAATGATATCCATTAAGATGTTAAAGAGATCGCACGATAGGGTGTCGCCTTGTCTGACGCATCACTTTGTTGCGGAAGGTTCGGCAAGATCGTTACCAACTTTCACTGCGGTTTCGGTCTTCGTCAGGGCTACGCGTTTCTACCGTATCGCGTTATCGAAAGCCGACTTAACATCGACAAATAGATGATAGGTGTCGATTTGTTTTTCGTGGGTCTGCTCCAGGATAGCGTGAACACCTGTCGGTTGTCGATTTTCCATGCTGGTATGGTCCAATCAGGTCAGCGATAATTGGTTTTAATCCTTCGCACATTATACTTGAGACAACTTTCTATGCTATGGATAAAAGGCTTATTCCACGGTAGTTGGCACGAGTGACGGCGACACTATCGAGTAGTTAGCCATGAAAATGCTTCTCAAAAATACCGTTCGGAACCGGTGTAAAAGTGTAGGTCCCAATCAGTGAGTATAAAACTAGAAAGCGCACAAATGTTTTATTTTAGTTGGCACAGAGACTCGCGTCACCTTTTTTAAATATGGGACATAGTACACTGAAACTCCAATCGCCTGGTATGCATTCATCTAAATTAATTTTGCTAATCAGCTGATGCATGCACCTAATCAGCTCATAGCCGCCAGCCTTAAACAGCTCCGCCGGTAATCCATCGGCTCCTGCGACTTTGTTTTTTTAAGACGCACAATTGCTGTTCTAACCACGTCTTGGTGGGGGGCAATCGACGCCGTCGTCCAAATTATGGTCGATTGTCTCGTCATTGGATATCTCAGGTACCAGTAGCGCAAAGAAACATACTCTGCAAATCTGCGATGAGATTTACGTTCTTGTATTTACAGAAGGGGGGCCCTGAACCATTGCACCAAGTCCGGTTGTTCCGTTTGTGACTTTTCGATAGAATTTTCGAGCTTCGTTCTTCCTTTTGTATGTCTCAATTGTATCACTCACAGTTTCTCCACTGCGGTTTGTTATGCTTAAAGCGACGGTTTATCTCCTTTCTTTTCACTCTATATCTCCCAGTTGCAGCTCGCGTTGCAACTGACTGATGCATTGCCATTCATGCAGCATTATTTTCAACATTTGCAATGCGACACTCTTCATCGTACCATGGTTTGCTGCGAAACGGGTTTTCAATCCCAAGTACGGTTGTTGCGGCAGTTTTTATAAAGTCGGAAATGGGTTTCCACAGGGCTTCAGGATCGTTATCGGGAGTGGGTGGGTTCTGTGCCACAAAGTTGCGAGAGCTTCCTTGAGTAGGCTGTGGCTACCTCTGGTAATTGCAGGTTTCTGATGTCTAGCTTTCTCTGCGTCTGGTTTCGTACGACTTTCGCTATACTCAATATTATGCGAACCATTGCTGCTACCAGGTTTTGATCAGAATCGTTGTTAGCTCATCTGATCACTCGTATGTCCATCACACTGGATGAGTGCCTTCCATTAATTACCACGTGATCAATTTGGTCACTCGCCCTTTGATCAGGTAAACCCAAGTAGCCTTGTGGATGTCTTTATGCTGGAATCTTGTACCACTAATGACCATGTTTTTGGCCGCGGCAAAGTCAATCAATCTCGTATCGTCAACATGTAAACTGAAATTGCCAGTACTTGTATGAAAAACATTCTTCCTGCCTACTGTAGTAATAAAATCTCCTGGTACAATTTTAATGTCATGGCCAGGGCAGCGGTCATACGTTTCCTCTAGGAGCTCATAGAATATGTCCTTGGCATCATCATCTTTCTCTTCAATCGGGGCATTCACACAAATTAGGGAAATATAAAAATATTTCCCTTTTATGCGGATTGTGGCTATACGTTCACTCACAGGATTGAATCTAGAGACTAGATGTCGCAGTCTTGGTGCCAACTACAAATCCGCAACCAAATTCATGTTTTTTCTCATTTTTTCTATGTCGCAGTTTCTTTTTCTGGTGCAGCCATGTCTTGTCCATCACATTTCCTGGATAGCGTTAATGTCAGCCTTATAACTTTCGAGGACATCTGTCAATGGGATGCTTGCATCGGATCTATATAGAGTTCTCACATTCCAGGTGTATATCCGTAAATAGTAGTACTTATGACGTTTGTGGGGGTAGTCAACAAATAGGGGTTGCTCATGTTTTCTCTTTTGTTCTTGTATATCTTTTTTGTTCTTGTATGATTATGAACGGTGGCGGGAGGCAAACCCAGGCCACCGGGGTGAAAGGATATTTGATAGCAACTACCCATTGTGGATCAGATGATGACCAGGATGCAATATGTTGGACCTGGATTTTCTTTTTTTGGTTTCTATCCACCGTTGGCCCATATGTTAGGCTCATCCGCCTTCTAAGGACAAAAAAATATGCCCGATAGCTTGATGAGCTTCAGTGACATCAGTCACCTACTAAACCTGAGACATACCAGTGATCACATAACCAATCAGGGTGCTTATTTTTTTCGACTTCCCACTCTAGCTAGCTAACTGAGGTTTCCGATAAAGCCATGACCCAGGACATACTGCGTGGAAGTAGTGAGCTGCTTGGACTGTCCAATGAAGGAATCATTTCCGGTCACTCCCAAGAGAATGGCTATCTGAAGCTTTCCACCTCCACGGACAGTCGCATGTCCGCTGCTACCTTGTATAGGTCAATTCTCCTGCAGTTTTTTAATGGATTTAATCTAATCTAAAGGGTTCTTTATAGCCATCGGTTGGTCGTCACAGTTACCAAAGACATCTACATATACATATGACTTATTTCACATTTACTAACTTTAACAATTTCCCCCACTGTAATGTTTGCGTACATTTGAGCGTTGCACTAGATTTGTGCACTATAGCGGAGATGGCCTTTTTTGTGATGACACCGCCGCTTTCACAAGGCCATCAACATCATCGGGTGTTCCTGTTCGACATACTCCCATATATACATATGTAACAATGGATAAACCCGCTATGGAACTGCGAAAATTCCCACATAAATGTTGCCATTAATGCAAAATGCAGCAATGAAGAGATTTTAAGTTTTTTATGACCCCATCTTTCCTTTTTTTTGGTTCATTTAGCCTAAGAGACAGAAATAGACCATCGCGAGTGTTCATTGTCCTTTGGGTCTGTTGACGAGAGACATTAGACTGGTTTCGCTGTGATTGGGGAATGGGGGCTGTAATATATGTGTATTTGGTAATTTTCTAAACAGAATCCCCTTTTGTCTTAAGTAATATAATTGGAGTCTTAAAAAGAAACTGGGAAAAGCTTCTCACAATCAGTGAGCAATGTTATTTCTAAATTTAGACTCTGTTGCTGGCTCCTACCCTCATAGAACTAATTGGTTGAAACGAGATGGTACCAGAGATAAATTCGGTCAGTGGCACCGAATTACAGTTCACACACTCGAATTGAGGTTGCCACTACTGAATTTCGGTTAAAGCAACTTCTAAAAGGGTGTGACAACTTCTAACAAATGGTTGTGGCAACGTGATAGTTCGGTTACGGCTAATTCAATTTTGTTCTTTGGGTGAACACTTATGCGCCGGATCTGATTGCTTTTGAAAAGATTCTTCATAGGCAATAAATGGATTGTGTGACCGTCAATCAAATCGGACCAGAAATACATCGTTGGCAGCTTGTGACAGAAACTAGAGTTCAAAGGTTCATCGTGCAGCTTGAGTTGAGTCCATAAATCTCAGACAGATATATGTGTGTATTTATTCTTTATTTATTTAAACAAAAAATAACAATGTAAAATAATCTAATTTAAAAACTAAAATAATTATTAATATAAGTACTTGAGCGTGGAACTGGAGAGACGCATCGTGACATCAAAAGCGGCGCAGATTGCCGACCCTTGACATAGAGCATCAACGAATTCTTTCCAGCGATTCTGTGGCTGGCAAGTGATTTAGTTTGGTTCGATGATAGTCTAGTTTGTTTGTATTCCAGTTCTAGGCACCAAATTCACTTATCGGGTTGTCTACCTGGACTTCAATACCCAACTCAGGAGGACTGTTACATCAACGTTGCCATAGTAATGCATTATATATTGTCTTGGGCCAGTCGATAAGGAGAGTTTATCTCGGACGATGATGGACAAACGTTCGAAACGTCTTCATTGTTAGCTTCATCAAGCTCCAAGTAGTATCGTTTTTCCCGATATCATCTTAGTACGCCAGATTTTGTGCAGGTTTAGGTATGCAAAACGGGCCCTACTTATTCAATCACCTATATCCGCCGTCGGTGGTGCAATGGTTAGTGTGCGCGGCTCTTGTACATGAGACCCTGGGTTCGAACCCTGCTCTGACCACCTTCAAATTTCTTTCGGCGGCGGTCACCTCGCATAGTGACCCATTACATCCCATGAAGGCACAGGGGAGAACTTCTCACAATCACTGAGCTGTGCGCTTACCAGTTTTCACTCCCTGATTGGGACCTACAGTTTTACGCCGATTCCGAACGGTATTTTTGAGAAGCTTTTTCATGGCTATATACTCGATAGTGTCGCCGTCACTATGCGAAGTGAACGCGGCCAAAGGAAATTTAAGGTTATCAGAGCCGGGTTCGAACCCGGGATCTCATATACAATATATCGTTGGTAATCTTGCGTCCGAAATAGTAGATTGAATCCGCGTCTTCAATAAACGAACCACCAAACATTAGAGGAGTAGTCCGTTGTGTTCGAATACGCATTAGCTTTGTCTTCTTTATATTTATTTTCAATCTTACTTTTTTCGAAGATCCTGATTAACTCGGCCTAGATGTCATCAAATCTCTTGGGCCATAAGACATATGTCATCAGCGTAGTCGCTGTCATGTAGGTGTTCATACATACTCCACTGAATGCCGAACAGTGCTCCTGCATTAATTGCCTCCATTACCTCATCCATAAGTAGACGAAATAATGAGGCGCCCAAGACACATCCTTGTCTAACTCCCGCAGATGTGGTAAAAGATTACTGTCCTACCCACTAAAACGAAGTTTATACGTTGCATCGCTGTACAGTTCACAAATCACTAACACTATCTTGTTATCCCCCTTTTGGTAAAGGTGGACCACATTGAGTTGAGGTATACATAATCAAATGCTTGTTCAAAGTCTACAAAAAGTAGATACAGAGGCGAGTGTAGTTCAGTTGATTGTTCCATTATTATATGGAGAGTGTTCACATGGTCGACACACGCACGACTTGGCCTTAAACCCGTCACAATTTGCTCCACCACCGACGATATCCGTTGAAGTATAGGGGCCGCCGTTATTTTGCCTATTGCAATGTAATACCTCTCCAGTTCCAGCACCGCGTTAGATCATCTGTTTGATGTGTTAACATTTATAGGCACGGGGAGGACAACCTATCAAAGTGAACACATCCAAACAACATACTGCGTTAGCATCACATACGTGGTTGTTGTGCAACAATAGTGTCTGCCTGAAAATAAGTATGATGGTATTGATATAGAGGCAGAGAACAAACAAGCAGGTCGTCGTCGCCAAAGTGATTTATTTATTTATTTATTTATTTATTTATTTATTTCAATCTATTGGGCTTAGCCCTTACAGATCAATTACTTACTACTACGTACTTAATTCTAGCATTACATAATCTAAGAGTGCCTCCTTAAAAATTGAGCGATTAGCAAGAAAATCCAAATGATTGCATGATTTGTTACATAATCTCAGGCACCTTGTCACAACTTCATTTAAACCATAATTACATCTATGAAAACATTGGTAGAAAAAATGATGGTCTCTTAAATTTCTTCTAGGAATATTAAATGGAACAAGCTGCAAAAGCTCAGGAGAATCTATTTTATTGTCAATTATATCTTTAATAAACATGATGTTGTGCGATACTCTCCGCTGCGCCAAAGTACTTAAATTAAGCAGCTGACAACGAACTTTGTAGTCAGGCATATTAAGGCTGTGGTATAAGTTTCTTAAGGCAAACTTTAAAAATCGACTTTGTACTCTTTCAATCCGATTTATATGTATGTTGTAACTCGGGTCCCATATAATATCACAATATTCTAGTTGTGAACGAACAAAGGCAAAGTATAAGGTTCTCAGTGTGTATGGGTCTTTAAAGTCTGCAGCATTACGTTTTAAAAACCCTAATTGAGAATTAGCTTTACTTATAACGTATTGGATATGATGAGTGAATGATAACTTAGAGTCTATATAAACTCCAAGGTCTTTCACTACCATTTCTCTCTGAAATTCGTTACCATTATAACAATAATTATTCATTAATGGACATTTTTTTTGTGATATTGTTAAAATTTTGCACTTAGAAAAACTTAGTTCCATACCATTACATATACACCACTGAAGAAAATTATCAATATCGTTCTGAAACAGCATGCAATCATTTAGATTTTGAATATTAGAATACATTTTTAAATCATCAGCATACAATAGGACATTACAAAACTTAAATATTGAAGGAATATCATTTATAAATAACAAAAATAAAAGCGGACCAAGGTGACTACCCTGTGGAACGCCGGAGCTCGCTTTAAATGGTTCTGAAATACAATTATATATTTTAACATAAAGCATTCTATCTGACAAATAAGAGGCTATCCAATTCAGCAAATTGGAGTGAAAACCTATCATTTTCAGCTTATAAGTCAATAACCTATGATCCACTTTATCAAATGCTTTAGTAAAATCTGTGTATAACACGTCAGTTTGTAAACCGCTTTCAAAAGCTTTAATGCAATAATTGGAAAATATTGTTAAATTAGTAGTCGTGGACCTGCCACTGTAAAAGCCATGTTGGCGAGTACTTATACTATTCTTAACAATAGCGAACAGTTTATCATTAACTAACTTATCCAATAGTTTTGGCACAACAGATAACTTAACAATAGGTCTATAGCTAGTGATAAACCCTTTTTGACCTGATTTGAATATAGGAGATATGTAAGACATTTTCCATTCATGTAAAAAAACTGCAGAAGATAGCGACTTATTAAAGATAATGGTAAGAGGTATGGAAATGGCCGATGAACATTCTTTGAGGAATAACGGCGGAAGCTTATCATATCCAGCACTTTTGGATGAATCTAACGTTTGCAAGGCTTGATACACGTCATTAACATCAAATTCTATTTGGCCGACGTCAGTAAGTTCATGAATATAAGACACATTGGACATGTTTATCTCCTGATTAATGTTATAAACGCTTGAGAAATAATTAGCAAAGGCATTACAAATAGACTCTGTACCCTTGAACGTTGAGTCATTATATTGCATGCAAGTTGGAAATCCGTTCGACTTCCGTTTTATGTTGTAAAATCTAAAAAAGGATTTTGAGTTTTGCTTTATCGTAGATTCAATATTATATAGATAGTTTTTATACAAAAAATTTGACAGAAAATCATATTCCTTGCATCTTAAAGCGAACAGAGCTTTGTCGCTGGGTAAGTTAGTTGTTTTATATCTTTTTTGTGCTTTAGTTCTAAGATTTTTTAAATGCATTAGCCTTTTGTTGTACCAAGGCAGCTTAAATTCCCGCTTAAATTTCTTCACTGGAACATATAAATGAATAGCATCACTCACTTTTTGTTTAAAAATATTATAAATGTCAAACAAATCTCCATGCCCAAAAATCATATTCCACTCAATAGATCCAAAAAATAAGTTTATAGCCGAAAAATTGGCATATTTGAAATCATATTGAATTTCAGGATCACAAAAAGGTTTAGAATAAGTATAAAATGAAAAATTCATCACCAAAGCTTTATGGTGTATTGAATTTCTAGTAAGTGGAGTATAACATTCATAAAGTTTGTACTGGAAGTCATTATTAATGAAAACTAAGTCCAGTATTCTATGTAATTCATTTTGGATATCATTTACTTGAAATAGTTCTAATGAGTATATACTATCACAAACTAAAGCTTCAATGTCTTTACTAACATTAAATGGTATTAAATGTTGATCTGATAGGCTAAAATGCCATTCAATATTTCCTAAATTAAAATCGCCCAAAATACAAGGTGTTTGGTGAGGCTTTAGAGAATTAACAATATAGTTTATATTAGAAATATGAATAGAATAAACATGAATACTACTTTTTGGAGGAATATAACTTAATATAAATACCATTTCATTTATATCCTGACATAATTGATCACCAAAATTTACAGCAATACAAATTTGTTCGATAGAATCATTGTTTACGGGCATTTTTATTTCTCTAGTTGCCAAATTTGCAGCCACCGCAATTAAAACACCTCCGCCTCTGGAAAAACTTGAGTCAAGAGAACGATCTCTCCGATAAATGTTGTAATGAGAATCAAACAACTCAGAACTTAGAAAGTGAGACGTTAACCATGTCTCCACAAGAGCGACTACTTCGAATTCATGTAAAGCAGCGCGGGAGAACAGCTCATTTGTTTTCGTCCGCAAACCACCAGCATTGTGGTAGTAAAGAGATATTGATGTATTGGTGTGTGTTGAGTTATCAATGCTTACAGAATTATTATCAACGTATTGAAGAACATCATTTATTGTTGGCGAAATAGAGATGGACTCAGAATATTGGACGTTATTGTTGTCACTGTTTAGGCATCCCCCGCCGTTGTTGCTATTGCTGATATAGTCAGGGTATCTCCTTGAGGAGGGGGTAGGGGAACAATTCCATCTCCCCCGTTTTTTGGTTTAGAAATAAATGGAGCTATTTTAATAGACATTGGCCACAACGTCTTACTGAACACCTTCTCGAAAAACTGAGCAGGCACTCCCAATTTAAAATTAACAAAGTGAAGCTGTGATAAATCTGCATCACGTTTAACCAGCTTAGTGCATTTGAAAGCATCGGTCTGAACCCCTAAACTCTCTGCCACAAATTTAAGAATCGCCTCTGGTTCAGTGCGAACGTTGAACTTAGATAGGTGTAGATATTTTATTGTGTGCACAACTTCAAAAGCATTATTAACAGGAGCGATCCCAACAACACGTTTTTGTTTCTTGTGCTTGTTGTTATTTTTCTGCAATTGCCTTTTCTTCTCTTTTCGACGAACAGTAATCCAATCTTGGTTTCTGTTTTCAATAACCATATTCGGATCATCAACGGCATCAACAAAATTCTCACAGACATTATCGTCACTTTGTTGTGACGATTGTTCCACGGGTGGGAGACGAAGAGTTTGAATATTAGAAACTGGAGAGTTTTTTTGTTTGTTTCTATGTTGTGACCGAGCTGTTTTGGTATCTCTTTTTCTCCTATCATACGCTCTAACTGAATGCATTTCGATTGAACTTCTCTCATTTGTCGCGAGAGCAAATCAATTTTGTTATGCGCATCGCCTGTCATAACAACGCAGGAATTACATTGCCATAGCAAATTTGGTATGTGTAATAAAAGTTTTAAACAATCCGCTGACAAGTCGGTACAGTTTTTATGGAATACACGACCGCAAATTGAGGCACATTTTATACCATCAAATGATTTTAAGCTTAAATTTTCCGTTTCAGCGATATTCAGTGAGCTAAATATTGCCTTACTTATTTTAACAATATTACATCTAATGTTGAAGCAGAGGTAAGAAAAAAGAAAGTGCAGTAGCAAAAGAGCCTTCAGCACAAAAACTATTTTGCAATGTAACATTTACTAACGTGTTCATAGAAATCGAACAGGTACCGTGTAGCAAAAAGATGTTAAGACATCGCCCGTGAGTTCGAACACTCGTTGATTTTTTTCGGGATAGTGATAACCACTCCTACTTTCCACCCCGTAGGGATTTCGTTGTCTATTTATGTACTTCTAATGACCGGCGAAATTAAATTTGCTAACGCTGAGGCACTATATTTCAACAGTTTCGCTGAAATATTATCAGAACAAGTAGATTAGTAATACTTCATTTTACCCAGTGCGACATGAGTATGCTGTCGAAGGGGTACACGGGTCCTCATTATCCGGAAGTCCAGATTGTGTCATAAAGAACTCACGACATCGCTCCATTTGCTGGTATAGAACCGATATCTCCGTGCCATCATTAGCCTCCTGATGTTGTTGCAGTTCAGCTGTTTGATTGAGGAGTACAAAATACGGAGTTTACCTTTACCCGCAGCTCATTCGGTTTCCTCCGCTATTCTGTTCATATAATTGTCATAATCTGAAATTACTATATAACCCACTAAACGTGCTGATTGCCGATAGTCTGAATTTAACTGCTTCTTCAACGTTGGTATCTTCGATCGTATATACATTAGGGTTAGTCAGTTTTTTTGCGGCAAATGATTCGGAGTATCATGTAGGGCATGAAAAATATGAAGAACTGTGTCTTTAAATTTTTGATATTGCAAAAAACCCTTCCGCAACAAATGCGATTACTTTTACTCAAACCAGAACTTTTCAGTTTCATATTTTTGTGATTCTTAAAATATGAAAAAAATTTATTTTTCTTTTAAATATTTCTTGTGTTGGTTCATGGTTAAGATTAATACGATGATTACGAATCTGTTGTTGATCAATAACTGGTCATTTAGTTTTTAGTTTAAAATTGGTTTGAGATTTTTTGTGATTTTTAATATTTTAGCATTTTTTTAATGTGTTAACATCAGAGTTCGTATTTACCCCCCCATGTGTAACCAATACACATCGTCGTGGGGAATGTGTAATGAACGTTTACCCATGACCCGCAGGTTATGGGGAAAATAATGGGTAGCTACCCACGAAAATGAGGAATTACCCATCACGATTACCCATTACCCTCAGGGCAATGGGGAAAGTAATGGGTAGCTACCCACGACGATGGCCAGTGGGTTAACCATCACGATTACCCATTACCCTCAGGGCAATGGGGAAAATAATGGGTAGCTACCCACGACGATGGCCAGTGGGTTACCCAGGGTGACTCATCCCCATTTTTGATCGATAATATTAACAAATTAGATAAAATTTCTATATCTCGGAAACGGAGCGTCCAATTGAAAAACTAATAAAAAATTGACCTCTATAGGAGTCTTTAACCGATGGGTGTCTACAATATGGCATTACTTTTTTTTTTTAAAAATCGCTAAAAATAAAATTTTTCATACAAAAAATCGCTAAAACGCCCTAATGTTTATATCTCGGAAACGGAGCGTCCAATCGGAAAAATAGTAAATTTTTTTTTATTTGTTCCATTGGACGCACCGTTCTCGAGTTATGGCCACTCTTTTATTTTGGCGATTTTGGCGATACGAATTGGACCACTTTATGAAACCCCCTTAGAAAAATTGGTTATTTTTACAATTAGACGCTCCGTTTCCGAGATATAGACATTTTTTCTAATTTTTTCATATTATCGATCAAAAATGGGGATGAGTCACCCTGGGTAACCCATTGGCCATCGTCGGGGGTAGCTACCCGTTATTTTCCCAATTTCCTTGAGGGTAATGGGAAATCGTGATGAGTAATTCCCCATTGTCGTGGGTAGCTACCCATTATTTTTCCCATTGCCCTGAGGGTAATGGGTAATCGTTATGGGTAATTCCTCATTTTCGTGGGTAGCTACCCATTATTTTCCATATACCCTGCGGGTAATGGGTAAAAGTTCATTACACATTCCGAACGGCAATAATAATGGGTTACCACAGGTAACCCAGGGTAACTCATTACCCACGAAATACGAACCCTTGTTAACATCTAAAGGCGCGGGTAGGGACTAAATTCACAAAGTGAATACATCCAAACACAGTTTGTCCGACTGCGATCACAGATTGTTTGGTGTTGAACTCCTCCGAAACAGCTGGACCGATTTGTATGCAATTTTGTGTACATATCGGGTAGGGGTCAGAAACGGCCAACATCTATTTTTCATACCCCTAAATGATAAGGGTGACCCACCCCTATATATAACACAGATTTGTCCCACTGCGCAGCACCGGTTGTCAAACTGCGAAAAAACAAACACTGATGTAGCTAGCGGCAGCGCTTAGTTGTCTTGTGTTGGTGGGGGGCACTCTCAGAGCAAAGAGAATAATGACGTGGTTATACGTATATAAAAATGAGATAGGAACGAAAATTGTGTGAACTTATGTAGCGTATGTACGAACATAACAATGTATGTATGTTCATGTGTCTGTTGCTTTGCATTCTCTTTATGTTTTGTGGGAATAAAATAAAAAGTATTAAGCAAGAAAATATTAAGCGTGTTTTGGTTACACCGCTTGCTTATATATTCGCTTGTTTTGTATGAAGCACTTAGCAAGAGTTAGCGAGAACTTAGCGATGAGATTCATGTTTGCTAAGTTTAGAACAAACAAATTTTGGCATCTTTTACCGTTTTGAACCATTTATCATATTTTTAAATAAAATGACTTCTCGCTAAAAATCCGTTTTATTTGCAACTTAGCAAGCGATTATCGCTTGTTTGTAACCAAAACACAACTAATAACACTTGTCTTTAAATATTTTTAAGTGTTATTAAGTATTAACATTATTGATGTGTTATTGATTCACAAAGTGAATGTATCCAAACACAGTTTGTCTGACTCCGATCACACAGATTGTCCGACTGCGATCACACAGACTAAAAAAAAAAAATAAATGGTTTCCCATTACATCCCATGAAGGGACCGGGGAGAACTTCTCACAACCACTGAGCTGTGCGCTTTCCAGTTTTCACTCACTGATTGGGACCTACAGTTTTACACCGATTCCGAACGGTATTTTGAGAAGCTTTTTCATGGCTATATACTCGATAGTGTCGCCGTCACTATGCGAGGTAACTGCGGCCGAAAGAAATTTGAAGGTGGTCAGAGCAGGGTTTGAACCCAGGATCTCATGTACAATAGCCGCGCACACTAACCATTGCACCACCGACGGCCACGATCACACAGACTGTTTGGTGTTAAACTCCTCCGAAACGACTGGACCGATTTTTGTGAAATTTTGTGTGCATATCGGCTAGGTGTCAGAATCGGCCAACATCTATTTTTCATAAACCTAAATGATAATGATGTGGTTATACGTATATACAACTGAGGTAGCAAGAGAGCAACGAAAATTGGGTGAACTTGTGTAGCGTAAGTACGAACATAACAATGTATATACATATGTACATGTGTCTGTTACTTTGCATTCTATTTATTTTTTGTGCGAATAAACCAAAAAGTATTAAGCACGAAAATGATGCCACATGTGTTTGTACTGGTCTTTAAATAATTGTAAGTATTAATATTATTTAAATGTAACGTCGTCATATGATTGAACGCTGTTTTTTATTTTCCAATGTAACATTTACTACTGTGTTCATAGAAATCGAACAGGTACCGTGTAACAAAACGGTGTTAACACATCGCCCGTGAGTTGGAAAACTCATTGGATTGTTTTCGTTTTGAATTTTTCAATTGGCGGTTATTAGTTAGGTTAGGTACCCTGTTTACGAATATTCCAAAAAAAGTTCAAAAAATGACTAACCCTAATATACATACTGTGCAGGCGTTCGAGATTCCGAATGTCGGTGCGGTATTCTGCACTACTCCAAGGTTTATTCACACATCTTTCCTCACCAAGGACCTCCATGGCTGTTTCCGTCAGAGTTCGAACAATGCCTGACCTGTGCCACTGTCCTGTGCCAAATTGGTGGGTAAAATTGTATCGTACATCATTTATTTTGAATTAACCCTGCAGAAAGTGTGTATTGTACGATTTTGCATCTATTACCGTTGACAGCTGCTGGACAGAGACAGATATAGTTTTGACTTCCAGTTGGGAACGCAGAAACATCTTTCTGAGAAGTATATATGTATGATCAATTTTATTGAAGATGTGACCATCCGCGATTCCAATTTATACTTGTCTATATTTATATAGGGGAATTTCGTTCCGCCGATAAACAGTTGATGGCTAGTAGAGAAATCTATGAGCCTGTCACCATCGTCATTCCTCAGAGTTCCAAAACCATGTCTTCCCATCACTTCCTGTAGGTTGTTGTTGTCGTTACCCACTTTGGCATTGATATCACCCAGAAATATTTAAATGTCTCCAGTTGACAAGTAGATAAGAGGAAAATCCCGTTGGCTATAGAAATCGCCCTTAACGTTCTCCTCATCAGGCTCAGAAATCCTGCGGGATTTTGAAATAAAACTCACAATGATGATGCGATCATATATAGTCGTGTATGACATTAGACCATTTCTAGCCCTAGGTGAAAGTAGAACGCAGACTCCGTTTATACGTTGCGTATTATTGCCGTTGCCTATTAGTATTTAAAGCCAGCTTACTTCTCTTGTCCACATTGTATAATTCCACAATTCGCCTAACCTGTTCAAGTCTCGGTTTTTAGGAGAGCATTGTTACATTCCCGGAACCAATCATAAACCATTGTTTAAAGCCAAATGTCGTTACAGAGGGGACGTTTTTTTCCCTGGACTCCAATTTATTGAAGTTTCTATAATGATTGAAATTTAAGACGATGATTCATTAGACCGTGGCCATCGGTGGCACAATGGTTAGTGTGCGCGCTCCTTGTAAATGAGATATGGGTTCGATCTCTGCTCTGACCACCTTAAATTTCTTTCGGCGGCGGTCACCTCGCATCGTGACGGCGGAACAATCGAGTATTTAGCCACGAAAAGGCTTCTCAAATTACCGTTCGGAATTGGTGTAAAAACTGTAGGTCCTAATCAGTGAGTATAAAACTAGAAAGCGTACAGCTCACTGCTTGTTAGAAGCTCAATCCCTTAATGAGATATAATGGGAAACTATTTTTTCTTTTTGATGTGTTAACATCTATAGGCACGGTTAGGGACTAAATCACAAAGTGAATACATCCAAACACAGTTTGTCCGACTGCGATCCCACAGATTTTTCGACTGCGATCACAGATTGTTTGGTATTAAACTCGTCCGAAACGGCTAGACCGATTTGTATGAAGTTTTGCGTGCATATCGGGTAGGTGTCAGAATCGGCCAACATCTATTTTTCATAAACCTAAATGATAAGGGTGACCCACCCCTATATAGAACACAAATTGTGAAACTGCGAAACACACACTAATATAGAGAATAATGACGTGGTTATATATACGTATATAAAAATGAGATAGTAAGAGAGCAATGAAAATTGCGAGAACCTGTGTAGCGTATGTACGAACATAACAATGTATGTAACGGGTTTTTCAATAAGAGCGCCACAAAAGTTTTTTTAAATAAAACAAAACCAGTTTTAGATACCAATGAAATTCTTTATTCCTGTAAAAGTACGTTCGATGCCATTATGTATGGAACTCGATTTCTTTTGGAAGGCCACCACGGGCACGCTTGCAGAAGCCCAGACGCTGAACCGAATTTTCGACGGTTTTCAAGCATAAATCGGCCGATACTGTAGCAATTTCACGTTCGATATTCGTACGAAGTTCATCAATCGTCGGCACAGACCGTAGACTTGACGTAGCCCCACAGGAAACAATCTAACGGCGCCAAATCCAACGACCGAGGCGGCCAATCGGCTGGGACATTTCGTGAGATAACACGTTCACCAAACTTGGTTTCCAATAAATTGATTGTGGCATTCGCTGTGTGGCTTGTGTCGCCGTCTTGTTGGAACCACATGTCATCCAAGTCCATATTATCCAATTGGGGCCAAAAATATTCGGTTATCATTGAACGGTAGCGATTCGCATTCACAGTAATGTGCCGGTCGTGATCATCATGGAAGAAGAACGGCCCAATGACGCCGCAGCCCATATACCGCACCAAACCGTAATTTTTTCGGGATACAATGATGACTCATGGATTACGTGTGGATTGCTGTCTGACCAATAACGCATATTTTGCTTATTGACGAAGCCATGCAGCCAGAAATGAGTCACATCGTTGAAGATGATTTTCCGCTGAAAATCCGAATCATTTTCAAGTTGTTGCTCAGCCCAATTCACGAACATACGACGCCTATGGTGGTCAAGCGGCTTCAGTTCTTGCGTCAATTTGATCTTCTAAGGATGTAGGCCAAGATCTTTTCGCAAAATTCTCCACAACGACGTCACAGAGATGCCCAACGCTTGAGAAGGACGTGTGAGAGACACATTTGGGCTTTCTTGAACTGAAGCCTTAGCGGCAGCAATATTCTCGACACTACGGGCAGTTCTTTATCTCACTGGCACGGGAACATTTTGTACTGCGCCTGTGGATTCAAATTTTTCCACTAAACGCTCAATTGTTGAAATGGTAGGACGATTACAACGACCATACATTGGACGTAGCGCTCTTAAAGTTGAGGCCACTGACTCCAAATTTCGGTAGTAAATTTTAATAATTTCGTCTCGTTGTTGGCTCAAATATCTTTTCATGATGAAATGGCAAACCTTACTGAAGAGAAATGTCAAAAGAGCGGGAACAAATATGCCGTCGTTTGCTGTCCCTATCGATTTACTTTTGAAGCGTCTGTGTTGAAAAATCCTTTACATGGCAAATTTTAGTTCATGCCAAAGTTCTACACATATGTCTTACAGATGAAAAAACGAATGGGTTTGCATCGATCCAACAAATAACGAAAAAAAATTTTTTTTTCAAAGTCATTTTCGTGATTTAACAACAATCTTCTTTTCGAGTATTTTCACGAAAAGTTTCATGAAAAAAAAATTTGTGGTTTTTATTGGTTTTTTATATACATAATAAATAAAAAATATTACTTTAAAAAAAATATATATAAAATCATACTGTTTTGCGGCTTCAAAAAGCATACATTTTTTATTTGATACGCAAAAATTATAAAAACTTCATGAAATAAAAAAAATAATACGAAATATGAGGTTTTTTTATTATTTTTTTTTTTACAGTTTATATATTTATCTACCAGGGAAAAATAAGAACAAGTAGAATAATAATAATTTCGGTTTTTATGGGCGGCGGGCGATGCGCGTAGTCAATGTTGATGAAATGCTATTTTTTTGATAAGGTGCCATATAAATATATTCTTCAAGCAATTTTCATGAAACTTGTCGCAATATTTCAATTTTTACAGCCAAAAATAATTTTGGTTTGAATGGGTTGGTTGAATGGTTTGAATGGGTAACACTTAGCTCATGTCTGATTTGACAGATAATTAGTTTTATCCTTCCGCTGAAGGAATATGGTTGTGTATACGCTTGAACAACGCTAAGTGGGCTTCGCTAAGTGGGCCTGCGATCGACTTACAGACGATGCCGATTTGGACAAAAAAATCATCTTTTCAGATGAAGCTCATTTTGATCTTAGCGGGTATGTAAACAAGCAAAATTGTCGCATTTGGGGCACAGAAAACCCGCACGCATACATTGAAAAGCCGATGCACCCAAAACGAGTCACTGTTTGGTGCGGATTTTGGTCCAGAGGCATAATTGGGCCATTTTTCTTCGAAAATGAGCAAGGAGTGGCCGTTACAGTCAATGGCGATCGTTATCGGGCCATGTTGAACGAATTTTTGTTCATAAAAATTGAAGAGGAGGATATTGGCAACATATGGTTTCAACAGGACGCCGGTACGTGCCACACAGCCGAAGCTACACTCGATGTGTTGCGCCCTGTTTTTGAAGATCGCATTATCAGCCGCAGAGCTGATGTCGTTTGGCCACCTCGGAGCTGCGATTTGACACCGTTATACTATTATTTGTGGGGTGCCCTCAAAGATAAGTGTTACGCCGACAAGTCAGAGACAATTGACGCTTTAAAGGACAATATTCGTGAAGCCATTGGTGAAATACAGCTGCACACAATCGATAATGTACTTAAAAATTGGACCGATCGTGTAGGCTACTGCATGGCCAGCCGAGGCAGCCATTTGAATGAAATTATTTTCCGTTATTAACCGGAAGGATTGTACTTTCAAATAAAAAAAGAAATTTGAGAAAATATTCAGTAGTTTTTTTTCTAGCATTTTCAAAAAAAAAAGTTATTTGGCGGACCCGTTATTAGGGACTCGTGCCAAACTTTATTACCCTAGGACGGCACCTTCTATTTTTGTCCCATCGATGTACTGGGACAAAGCACTGTGCGCCATATGAAAGCCACCTAATAAACTTTTCATAGAAGTAAAATAGTGCAAGAAGTTCGAAAAAAGAGGTAAAAATTCTTCGATTTTCATAATTCGAAAAAAGCGAATATCCGTCAAACGAAAAAAACTTTAACTTTTTGTGCGCATTATGAAAAATGTGTTAAAAAGAATAAAAAATCCAACATTTTTGTTTTCTTGTAAATCGCAAAAAAAAAAGTAGTCAAATTTGGAAGGTTTTCTGAAATATACCCCACTGTGCTATTTGCAATGGTGATATGTCACAATAATCCTTGACTCTTAGCCTACAATCGGAATTTAACAGAACTAAAAATGTTTACTAGATCAAAAGATATTGAATTTTGGCTAATCGAAATCGGCTCTCAACCACTGTGTTTCGTTCTAGTGAAAGTGTTCTATGCATGGCCTTTATCTAAAGGTTTGTAATAGCCAGTTCACGAAGCACATACGTTTCAACTTTTGCACGGTTTCACTGTTGTACTTCCTCTATATTTATGTAAAAAGTACTAGAGCTGCATTAGGTCGGATAGGTCTGATCGCGCTTAGCAAAACCCCATCTACCCTCTAATTCAGGCAGAGTAAATAAGACCGAAGGAAGCCTTTAACCATCAACAACAGCCCAGCGGTAGCTGAGTGCTATTTTGACTGTCTTAACGTAATACTAAGAAACGAGCAACTAAATTTCCCTTAACAATAGACTAATTTCGACAAAAGATTAATAAAATTTTAATTTGCCACTATGCAAAATGACCGCCAAGGACACCCTTAGAATGAAGGTATTTTTCTTTGTGCAACGACATCGAACACAGTGTGCGTCCCATCAATATAATTCAACGACACTTATGTTTAAATGACTGTTATTATTCGTATTATTCATCGAATTATTTATTTAAAAATTATCCAAAAACGTAATATAAATCATCTCAGTGACAATCTACCAATATCTATGACAAACAAAAAATAAATCCCCCTAATTGTCACCATTATCAAACATCAATTACCAATGATCTACAACACTGTGTGGATTACAAACGTACATACATATACTTATGTATATCGATAGCACAGCCATCCCATAAGATAATATTTTTTGTTTTGCTTTGGAATTCGCCAAAGACACATAAATTGACTGGCAGTTGTGCATACGTCCCATCTGTCCCTTAAGACCACTCACACAGAGCTAACAAACTGAGACCCAATTAATGTCATTGGTGAAGCCGCAAAGAAAAAACCCCAGCCCACACAGTATCCGAGAGGGAAAGCAAAATAATTGGCACAAAAAAAAAAACCATTCAGTTCTTTTAATTTTTTTCTTTCAGAATTTTTGCTTCTGTGATGCAGTTTTTTTGTTTCTGTTCTATGGTCATGTAAACTTGACTCATGGATGTCAGTTTGAGTGACAGCTGCTTGACTCAGTTGGGGGTTTTTTCACTTTTTTGGAAGACATTCTTTAGCGCCGAATAGGGGGATAATATGAAAGGGAATGCAAAAATCTTTGACAAGACTGTTTAAAAATATAAAGTTACTATGTTAACTATGACTTTAGTTCATGGTTGTCACACACTGATTTCGAACTAACCAGTTTCGTCATAGCGAGTATGAATCAAGGGTTTGCAAGATTTTGCGTTAATACTAGTGGCGCAACTAAAAGTTTTGTGAAACTATTCTTGAACATTGATCCGGCGTATAGCTAGTTCCGAAATTAGTTGGAATGTCATAAGAGCAATTTTCAATTCTATGGACTAGTTCTCTTGCAACCAGTCCCGTTTCTACTAGTGAGAAATTCTATCGCGACATAGTGTTTTCTTTACATAGTTTGACTCAGTTTGAATAGTTTGACTGTTTCATAAAAAAAAGATATGTAAATAAAATAAATACTTCCCATTACAGCCTATGAAGGAATTTGGAAGAGCTGCACGCTTTCTAGTTTTTACTGTCAGTGATTGGGGCCTACAGTTTTACACCGGTTCTGAAGGGTACTTTGAAAAGCTTTTTCATTGGTAAATACTCGATTGTGTCACCGTCACTATGCAAGGTAAGCACCGCCGAATGAAATTTTTTAAGGTAGTAAGAGCAGGGATCGAGCCCAGAATCTTATGTACAGGAGGCGCGCACGCTAACCATTGCACCACCGACCGCCTCCAGATAATTACTGCTGTCATTATTTTTAGTCAAAAATCTAACTCCTTCATTGTATTATATTGCGGTAATAGGAAAATATTGTGACTGAACTTAAAACTTACCCACCAAAACCTAAAATTGCTAATTTTTTTTATTATCTTCTAAAACCGCCCCTTCAAATTCCAAAATTGATTGCGTTGCCACTGACTCCGTAATCACAATGATTGCAGAATCTGATTTTGTAGCTGCAACGAATATTTATAGATTATATTTTGAACAGTATTTCGGACGCAATGTTTAGGTTTAACCGGATCTAAAGCATTTCCCGATTCTTTGAATCTCGGTTTGTACGGAATTCGATATCGGAACCAGTACATGTTTCAGGCGGGTGAACCGACTTAATCATACCCTCCCCTAAGTTATCCATTGCGTGGGGGTTCGGTTAATAAACGTCCATAGTCATAAGTGACCATATTCAATAGCAGATTGGCATTGCGTTAAATATTATTTAATTCCCAAAATTAGTTAGGATCCTAAGTGGTATTGGAAAGTTTGTTCACTAGCAACCAACTGCTCTCCCAATATTTATATACGACGTACAAAAATGGGCATGGCAAATTGTTGCCAAAATTTTAATCAATACCAAACCTTATTAAGATCTGTTATAATTTATTTGAGATCTTAAGTCGGAAAACCGGAAATACGCCCAACTTTTGTATGGGAGGTGCAAAACTGGTTATTAAGTACACAATAGCTTTTAGCAAAATATTGCCTAAAACCGAATTTTATTAAGATCGGTTGTAGTTTACGAGAGTTATCCTGTCGATCAACCGGTCATCCGCCAAACTTTTATATGGGAGGGGATAGTACAAACTTGCATAAACATTGGTTCGGTTTTGCGGGTTTCTCGTGCCGAACATCCAGACGGCCAAACAACTTTTGTATGGGAGGTACCGCAATGGGGGTAACAAAATCGCCCTTGGTTTAATCGGTGATTGGCATTTGATAAAGTGAATCCTTATACATAATTTCGTTAAGGTCGGAAGTGTTTCGCGCGATTTATGGGATTGACAACCCGGACGAACACCCTGTGTTGTATGGGAGGTACCAGAATGGGAGTGACAATCTCGCCCATTTCCTTCAGTTCAGTAGGCATTTACAGACTTTTAACCGGTGTGTGAGTTGAAGCTAATTACATCTACCAGAAGAAAAGTTTGAAATAAATATAATTTTGTGCTAAATGTGTCGATTTGTATGGGAGGTAGCAGAAGGGGCATGGCCAAAACGACCATTTTCAATCCCAAACTCAGTACTGACAACTAATAGTCACTGACAAAATTTCGCGGTGATCGATAAAGATTTACGGCAGTTATCGTAGCCAGACAGACAGAGGGACATGGCTCAAACATCTAAAAAATCTGAAAACGAATTTCGTCCAAAGGTACTAAGGGTATACTATAGCTCCTTCTATGTGTTACACTTTTTTACGTATTAAATGATATGTACCCTCACCCCTATGGGCGAGGGTATAAAAACATAAGTAATTACTACACGCTTGGTTTGCCTCAACTAGATGCTGCAATGTTTGGTGTGCGCGGCTTTTATTCATGAGAACGTAAATTCAATCCCACCTCGCTTAGTGATGGCGACACCATCGAATACTTAGCCATGAAAAAGCTACGCAAAACATCCTAATCAGTGAGTGAAACATCCTAATCAGTGAGTGAAAAATTAGAAAGCGCACAGCTCACTGGTTGTGAAAAGCTCCCCCCATCCCTTCATGGGATGTAATGGGAAACGATTTTTTTTGTTTTTTTCATATTGTTTGTGTACCAACGCATAATGAAAACCAACGCATAGTTGAAACCTTCTGAAAACAAAACTGTGAGACAAGAAAGAAAACAATTATATCTGGTGTCATGATAGATACGATAATTTAAAAGGATCTTTAAGAAAAGATACTTTTTGCAAAATGATAAACTTTTTAATAAATTTTTTTATACGAGATTTTTTTTATAAGAGAAGGTATTTTTTTGATGGAAAGTTTTTTTTGAAGAAATGGAATTTTTTTCAGAATTGGTTCTTTTTTAACGAATAAACGAATAGGTACATTTTTAAGAGTAGGTACTTTGTTTAAAGGTATTAATAGGTATTTTTTTTTTAAAAATTTACTTTTTTTTAAGAGAAGGCACTTATTTAAGAAAATGTTCTTTTTGGAACGAATTTCGTTATCGCACGTTGCGGGATGGGGGCTAAATGAAAAATGTTTAAACAACTCTTTTTAACTACTTTATTACAACCCAATATTATCAACTATATTGGGTACCTTTGGTTTGGTTTGGTTTAAAGGGAAGATTTCTAGGTGGAGCCTGTGTATTACATATTGTAGTTTTGAACCCAATAAAAATTAATTCGAAAAGCTAAAGTGCAAGACTGGCAAATCCATGAAACACAACCCTCAGCATGGAATTATATTTGGCAGCACTCTTGCAGCAGTACTTTTGGTTTGTGTCCAGACTAACATATTTCACGTTTAATGGGGAATTTTCTAGGTGGAGCCTGTTTATTACATATTGTAGTTTGAACCGAATAAAAAGTAAATTTAGAAAAGCCAAAGTGAAAGAAGTTTAATAAAATAACATCTTAAAGAAGTACCCTTGCTTAAAAAAGTAAATTTTCTTACAAAAAGTACCTTTTCTTAAAAAAAGTAATTTTTTAAATAAGTACCTTCTCTTAAAAAACTACATTATCTTACAACAAATTGTATTTTCTTAAACAACTAAATGTTTTTAAGGAATACCTTTTTTATAAAACAAAATTATTTTTCTTGAGATAAGTACCTACTCTTAAAATTGTATGTATCTGTTCTTTCGTAAAAAAAAAGTTTTTCTTCAAGAAGAAAAAGTACCTTCTCTTACAAAAAATACCTTTCCGTACAAAAATTCCTTTTCTTAAAAGTAGCATTTCTTAAAAATAAAGTACCACATTTTCATTTGTTTTCTTGAGATAAGTAAAAATACAATATAAGTAAGTAAATAAATAAGTAAATGCAATATACGAATGTTTGAAGTGTGTTCCAAACATATATATGGTTCCTGCAGAAGACGCTTGGGATAATATGTTACAGAGGCCGTGTTTTTCAGCGTGTATGCGCTCCTTATCAGTATTTGATCTCTGAATTAGATACAGGGAATATTTGCGACTTTGATAGGTTTCCAGTGGCATAACTTGTAATTTCTATCGAAACTAGCCATTGAAACTATCCATAGAGTTCAATTGCTAAAAACGCCTCGAATTACACGTAATTGCAAGACACAGAAATCACAATTTCTATCACAATTAAACGAAGTAACAACTCCTTTGGTATCCTAAGTTCACGCAAATAATGGGAGTGATATAATCAAAAAAGAAGTTTGTCTCAGTAAGGTTGCACTTTTTAAATTTAGTGTCATTTATTTTTTATGCAAGTGGCTCCTCTGAAATTTGGTAGTTGTCAGTTATGCTTATTCCGATTATTAAAAATGGAGCGCTTTACGACAGAACAGCGCGTTATAATTTTAAAAACTTAATTCAAAATTTTCGAAAGTTATGCTGAGACCGCTCGTAACCTTCGAAGAATTGTCAGTCGAGAAGTGCACATAATGCATCAACCATTCGAAGAGTGTTTCACAAAATTTGAAGAAACTGGGCCGGTTATGGGCAGTCAGACTCTTGAGCGTCAACGTAAAAGTCGGTGTCTTGAAAACATTGCTGCTGTAAACGACACTGTCGCCGAAACCCCGAAAACGTCAATTCGGCATCATTCTCAACAACTAAAAATTTCACGACGAGCTACGCACCGAAGTTTGACAAAAGACCTCCACCTTTATGCGTTCAAATTTCATATTGCTCAGGAGCTCAAACCAGCAATGGAAAATGGGGCAAAGTGACGTCAGTGCCAGTTTAAAAAAAAAGAATCTCTCCGATGAAGTGCATTTCCATCTGAATGGCTTCGTGAATACCCAAAATTGTCGAATTTTGAGCTCAGAAAATCCTCATGCAATCCATGAGAAACAAATGCACCCACAACGAGCAACTAACTGGTACGGATTATGGTCAGGCAGCGTGATGGGACTTAGTTTTTTGAATATGAGACCGAAATTGCAGGGACTGTGAACGGCATTCGTTACTGCGACATGATAATGGAATTCTTGTGGCCTCAATTGGACGGCATGGATCTGGGAGACATGTGGTTTCAGCAAGACGGTGCCACCTACCACACCGCGCATGGACCAATCTATTTATTGCAGCAACGATTTACAGAACAAATTACCTCAAGAAATGCTGAAGTCAACTGGCCACAAAGATCACGCGATTAGACGCCGTGCGACTGCTTTCTTTGAGGTTTTGTGAAATCTGGCTTAAATCCGAGATCCAATATGTCATCGGTGAGATACAGCCACATCTCTGTGAAAAGTCACGGAAAATTTCATGAAAACAGTAATGGCCTGTCATCAGAGCCGTGGGGTCCATTTGACGGATTTTTTATCCCATACTTAATCGGAACATGTCTTCTTTGCAATCCAATAAAAATATCATAACTGTCTCAAAAATACGTGTCTGTATTATCAAATGAAAAAGTGGATTCTTACTGAGACACCCTTTATATATTACAAAAGCCCATATGTCAGCCTTAGACGATGGTTTCCTTACATTTACAATATTGTATTAATACTGAACGAGAAATGGTCACCGGCTAGTACCACCCTATTAAAGGCCTTGGCATATTTCCTTTGAGTCCGATTACTGCCGGTTTCTGCCACTTCGCCCACTCAAAGGCCCTTTTAACTTTTGGCATAAATGAAGAAAAACACAGAAAATAAAACTTTTCTCATCTTTTGTTATATATATTCATTATAATTATCATCCACTTGATGTTAGTGATAATGACCATTATCATTACTATTATTAAGGCTGTTAACGTCGAATGGTTTGGTCGTTGTGAGTGTCATCATCACACGAATCGTCGTCCTCATCATCGCTATAACTATCACTGAGGCAACGTTATTGTCATCGCCGACTTTATGGTCATTTCCATTTTAATTTCAAGTCCAAGCTTTTAAGTTTTTATTGCAATATTTTTCTTTCAAAAGACCAAATTTTATTTATTTTTTGGTTTTATTTGGCGTGAGCGGGTTTATGCCAACCTGTACTTGGCACTACTGTTTGTCGCTGTCGTTGTCGTTGTCGATGTCGTTTCCGTTTTTATTGTCGTTTATATTTTTGTGTTGCTTTTACAATTCGTTTTTTGTTAACGAATTAATGACTAAATTTCTGTGATGAGTGGCTATGAACTTGAGCCATATTGTTCCACTTGATGGCAAATACCAGAGATTTAAAAAATCTCACGCTTCTCCTTTCTGTCACTATTTCCCTCTATCTCACCTGGTGCTTTCAGACAATGTGCAAAGCAGGAGCAAAGGAAGGAAGTTGGCTCAGGATATACAACATCATTTTTGTATCCTTCTGTTCTGAAAATCATTTTCACCTCTTGCATACCTTACAAGTAGTATCTGGCATTACGACAGTTTGTTGTCCTGTCGAGGGGTAAAACAGCAGCAGCACCACCAGCATCGGCAGCAGGAGAAAAACGTATGAAATGCCTGAATAAGGCTTAGCATAGTCCCTGCCATGGAGTTAAACTAACTGCCCGGTGACTGCCAACCTGTCTACTGGCAGGTCCTTCCGTCCATCTGATGTCTGTAGTTGCGAGATTCTCTCATGTTTACGCTCATTATTATTGTTTTTTTGCAAAGCGTTTTCTTCAGATTTGACCCCCTCCCCCTCCCCCACCCTCTGTCATTGAGGAATTTTTTCGCAGTTCTCATTTTCATTGTGAGTTTTGTTCACCGGCTGATGTTGTCAGTGATGAAGGTTATTTGCTGTTGAAATCGCAAGGTGTTGAAATATTTGCCATGAGTGTTTTGGCACGAGATTTGCTTGGTTGCTCCCCACAACCACTGGTTGGTGGATAATGATGACGATGATGGGAGCGATGATGCCCAAACCAGTTAGTAGTAGTTAATCAACCTCGTTGTATGTGTCAGTGGGTTCCCATTTTAACTTCCTATCATTTCACCTGTGTGTTCTTCTGGTCGTACTGACTGACTTGCTGGAGTGACTGACTGACAATAGATTGTTATTAATTTAACTTTTTCCCCCAACTGCCTTATCCGTCTTCACACTGTGGGTGTGTCAAACTTTTCACTGTGTTTTTAATTGCATTAAACAGAAAACATTAAGATATTGTTGACATTAATAACCTCCCACGTAACAGAAGGGGGTGTTCATTCGTCGAGTTCCAGGACACTGAAGTGATACTGAAAATGATCTACTTTGGTGTAAAAAGTGAAAATCCCTTGACTAAATGGAGGATTGTGTGTATGTGTTTGTGTGTGTGTGCATAGACACTGATAAATTTAAAAGGTGGCAGTGATTTTGAGAATGGAGATTTTCACTTTTCACAATTTCCACAATAGTTGGGTTGGAATGAAGAAATTGTAACATTAAGTGAAAATGATAGAAAGGATTAATGTGCATTAAAGAGATTTAAAGAGACTTAAAATGACGGATTTGAACGGAAACTTGGACCCGGATTGTGTACTTAGCAGGTGATTGTATGAAATTACAGGAAGCCTTCTTTAAAGACATGACCAAATTCACTATATAACTTGGAAGGTGGGACAGACATTATACTTGCTGTTCCCAATAATTGTTAGAGATAATGTGTAGAGTGTCGCCAATGTGGACATTTGGTTGTCAAACTAATTTCTTTCGTAAACTAAATCATGACCGAATCTACGCGATATGCATTACGTCGGAATCCTGTATTTGTGAACAATTCACAATGGGAGGTATATGACGGTTGTCGTGACCAGGTTATTAAAATGTCATCAGCCAGTTTTTAGCTAACCCAAAGTAATACCGGTTAAAAAAAAAATAAATGGTTTCCATTTACATCCCATGAAGAAATTGGGATGACCTTCTCGCAATACCGGTTACCCGATTATATCCCTCCCCGACTTTTGTAACATCGTTATTTTTGGTTTCACCGGTTTCAAAGATATAATTTTCTATTACATCACATGGCGAAGAGGGAGAGCTTCTCATAATCAACGAGCTGAGTAGCTTCTACTTTTACACTCACTGATTGGGACCTACAGTTTCACACCGATTTCCAAAGGTTTTTTGGGCAGATTTTTTTTGATCCCTAGTTGTTAGTATGAGCCACTTTTGTAAAGGGTCCGCCATCTAACGTTTTTTTCAACTAGTGCTCATTTCGTGAACGGTAACACTTAGCTCATGTCTGATTTGACAGATAATTAGTTTTATCCTTCCGCTGGACGAATATGGTTGTGTATACGCTTGAACAACGCTGGGAAATATTGTGACATTACTTTGAAAATCATGGTAATGTTGCAGAATGTGTGCGTAAAATTGCGTACGGATTTTGGCAGAAGAGAAGCACCGTCAGCTCAGTATGTTCGTTATCTTGTGAAAAAAGTTAAAGAAACTGGCATTCTCATCGATAAAGCAAAGCGTGAAAAGCCAAAAATAGTGCGTACTACTCCTGAGAATATTGCTGCTGTGGCAGAAAGTGTGCGTGAAGCGCCATCAACATCAATTCACCGTCGTTCTCAACAATTGGACATTTCGGAGACATCATTGAGACGAATTTTGCATAAAGACCTTGGTATGACGCCATACAAAGTCCAATTGGTTCAGGAGTAGAAGCCAACTGGCCATCCAATGCGTTTTCGCTTCGCTAAGTGGGCCTGCGATCGACTTACAGAAAATGCCGATTTTGCCAAAAAAAATCATATTTTCAGATGAAGCTAATTTTGATCTTGGTGGGTATGTAAACAAGCAGAATTGTCGCATTTGGGGCACAGAAAACCCGCACGCATACATTGAAAAGCCGATGCACCCAAAACGAGTAATTGTTAGGTGCGGATTTTGGTCCAGAGGCATAATTGGACCATTTTTCTTCGAAAATGAGCAAGGAGTGGCCCTTATAGTCAATGGCGATCGTTTTCGGGCCATGCTGAACGAATTTTTGTTCACAAAAAGTGAAGGGGAGGATATTGGCAACATTTGGTTTCAACAGGACGGCGCTCCGTGCCACACAGCCGAAGCTACACTCGATGTTTTGCGCCCTGTTTTTGAAGATCGCATTATCAGCCGCAGAGCTGATGTCGTTTGGCCACCTCGGAGCTGTGATTTGACACCATTGGACTATTATTTGTGAGGTGCCCTCAAAGATAAGTGTTACGCCGACAAGCCAGAGACAATTGACGATTTAAAGGAAAATATTCGTGAAGCCATTGGTGAAATACAGCTGCACACAATCGATAATGTGCTTAAAAATTGGACCGATGGTGTAGGTTACTGTATGGCCAGCTGAGGCAGCCATTTGAATGAAGTTGCTTTCCATTATTAACCGGAAGGATTGTACTTTCAAATAAAAAAAGAAATTTGAGAAAATATTCAGTAGTTTTTTTTTATAGCATTTTCAAAAAAAAAAGTTATTTGGCGGACCCGTTATATGATAATATAAGTTCGATTCCTTATCTGACCACCTTTATTTATTTCGGCACAGTTTTCCTCACTCAGTTATGGCGATACTATGTAGTAATTGATCATGCACACAGAGAAGAGCTTCGTTGTCACAACTAAATTTACAGCCAACTAAAATTTGACGGTGCCTTGGACTATCACATTATTAAGTTGTGATTGCCAATAATTGTGTTCCGTATCAGCAAATGTTGTGCATATCAATTGATTTGTAATTCAGTTTTGGTTTCATATTTAGTTGGAAATATTTAGTTGAAGCCACAGCAGCAAGTAATAAATGTGATTTGTCAATCAATTTTGGTTCTAGCAATCAAATTATCCTGTAGTGCTGATTATTCTATTTGTTGGATCAACGAAAAATCTAAAAACTAATTCGGTTGTACCAAATAAGATACTGTTGTGCTCAACTAATTACTTGAATTTGATGACTGTCACAACCATTTGTATGATGCTTTAACCCATTATGAATTTTATAGAAAAAAAGTTAAAAAAATAATTTTTTTTTATTTTTAAATATAAACAAAATTATTATTATTTATAACCAGGGTTCGCATGGCGTGGCATTCTTTATCGAAAAAAAAAATGGGAAAAAATCTCTGGTAGACGGAAAAATAATACATATTTACGGGTTTCTAAGAGTTTCTCACAAAGTGTTTCAATTCGCGTGAAATAATTTTTTTTCAAAAAATCGCCAAAATAAGGAAATCGCTAAAATAAAAAAAGTGCCATAAATGGTGCGTCCAATCGCAAAAATAATATTTTTTTTTATCGCCGTAGGAGGCTGTAACCAATGGATGTCTTTAATTGTCTCTATTAAAAAAATCTCAAAAATCAAATTCTTTTAGAATAAAATTCGCTAAAACGTATTATTCGCAAACGGAGCGATCAATCGAAATAAAGGCTTTTCCAATTTGATTGATATGATTTATTAGAAAAAAACATACTAATTGTTAAGGAAATACAAATGATTTTTACTTAATATGAAGTACAATCGATACAATTAAGTTCTGAATAAAACATCTTTCAAATAGCTTCCACGTCTTCTTTTGTAGGAACGAATTCAATGAATCCAATTTTCAAGCACTTTTTCCACTAACCCAAATCGTGTGTCATGAATAGCACGTTCAATATTGACATGTAAAGCTTGAAGAGAGTCTGGTCTATTGCTAAAGGCCAACAGCTTCAAATAACCCCACAAGAAGTAGTCCAATGGTGTCAAATCACAATTTCTTGGACGCCATTCAATGTCACAATTTCTTAAACTAATCGAATCTCCAAACTTTCACAACGTTTCATGACGTTTACGGTAGACCAATTTTTTCAGTTCTTGAGTGATAATCATTTTATATGGATGCAAGCCCAAATCTTTTCTCAAAACTCGTCAAGTTGTGGTTTGAGATAGTCCCAATTATTGACAACGTTTTGGAATCGATAAATTGGGGTCTTCAGTAACACTTGACTGAACGGCAGCAATATTTGCATTACTTCGAGCGGTTCTTTGTCTTATTGGTACTTGAACATTATGGTAAGAAAATTTACGCTCGTAATTTGCAGCAACTGGACGAATGCCGACAGCACAGGTGGAAGATTATTACGACCTTAAAGTGGCAAAAACGCACGAAAAGGTGCAATTGGAGAACGATAATTGTGATAAAAAAATTCAATAATTTGTAAACGTTGTTTTTGCGTAGATCTCTCCACAATGAAATTATAAACATTACTGAATACAACGAATACAAATTGACAGATTATGACATACTCGAAATGGCCGAAACGTCACTTAGAAATCATATCCCACAATTTGGAAAACCCTGTACAACAAATTATTTCGGCTTTCCAAGTGTTTTTCAAATTCTTATGGACCTTTTTGACGTAGAATACGTCTTACCTTACGGTATGAGGAGTCATGTCAGGTTTTTATTGTTGTAATCTTTATTCCATTGAATTTGAGGAAACGGCTAGATGAATTTTTTTTAAATTTTTTTTGTAGGTAAATGAAGATGTTATCTTTCGTTTGATATACATTTCATATTGGTTATATATTTCTAGTATTTTAATTTCTCAAATGAAAATTGTTTAAACACATACACTCAAACATATGTGTGGTGTTTGGTTGAGTGTTTTTGGTTGCTCAACATTGCTTAGGAACATGTATCTAGTAAAAAGTGAAGCGAACAGCAAGCTAATGTTGCTTGGCAACATGTATCTAGTAAAAAGTGAAACAAACAGTAAGCTAACGTAATAAAGCTTTTTTGCGAAAGCTTCAATAAAGCTGTTGTAACATTAATTTTGAATTGTAAAGCGTAAAGCTTTCACACAACGCTCGAATGCTAATGAGATACAAATGCATCCACAACGAGCAACTGGCTGCTACGGAGTTTAGTTAGGCGTCATTACTTTTTTAAAGATGAGGCCGCAATTGCAGTGACAGTGAACGGCATTCATTACAGGAACATGATAACGGAGTTCTTGTGGCCTCAACTGGACGGGATTGATCTGGACGAAAAGTTGTTTCAACAAAACGGCGCCACCTGCCACACCGCCAATGCCACAATCGATTTATTGCAGCAGCTATTTCCAGAACAAATTATCTCAAGAAATTCTGATGTCAACTGGCCACCTAGATCATTCGATTTGACGCCGTTCAATTTCTTTGTTTGGGGTTTTGTGAAATCTCGGGTTTATGCGAATAAACCAGAAACAATTTCTGAGCTCAAATTGGAGATACAATGCGTTATCAGCCACCTCTCTATGAAAAAGTCATGGACATTTCATGAAAGAGTAATGGCCTGTCATCAGAGCCGTGGGGGCCATTTGACGGATATTTTATTCCATACTTAACATGTCTTCTTTACTATCCAATAAAAAAATCACAACTGTCTCAAATATACGTGATTTTATTTTAACATGGAAAAGTGCATTCTTACTGAAACACCCTTAACTGTAGACAAACACCTTGGTGTGGTAAATGTATCTTAAAGCCGTATTATAAAGGCCGATAAGCTGATTATGTCCTTGTTTTGCAGGGTGGTTCAGTCACGACAGGACAAATTTCACCATCGAATTCCTTGGCTCATTTCATGAAAATATGTCCATCTACGATCTTCCCAGAAAATGCAATGGTGCGAAATGTCAGTGGTTTGAAAATTTTTGGATTGGTCTTTGGAGTGAAGTAGAGTAAAATTGCTAACTTCTGAACCAGTGATCAGATTTTTGGGCTTATTGGAAAGGTCTTTGGGAGATCTTTCAGAATCAGTAAAAAAATGTGAAATAACCGAGATAAGGCCCTATAAAAAAATTATTTGGAAAAAATTACATTAGAACGTGCACATAACCTCAATTTTCTCATCCTTATGTTTCCTACCCTACCTATTTCCTTTCCAAAATTACCTAAACGAAGCCCAGAGGTCTTACCGTTCCAAAGTTATGACTATTTGACTGAAATGGAAAATTTTTTTTTTTAAAGTGAAATAACAGCACGGATTTATTTTGTAATGATTCTGAAAGGTCTCTAAAGGCCTTTCCAACGACCCGAAACCCAAAAATATCGAATTTTAAAAAGAAATACAGCAGACAGTTGTCCGAGGCCTTCGGCCACGGACTGTCCCTGCAGGCTGTGTCAGAGACACGGCCATTAAGTTTAAAGTAGAATACGCCATCCGATAAGACAGAAAACATATATAACAATAAATTCATTTGCTTATATTATTTATCATTTATCAACTGTCTGCTGTAATTTTTATATTTACCAACGGCATTTGATTCAAGTCCGTTTAAAAAAAAATATTATGTTCAATTTTTTTAAACTTAATTTAATTTATGTATTTTAATTAATATTTTTATTGAAATAAGTTCTGCGAATGTTGAGAGGGCCACCCTAATATTAAAAAAGGTTTACCTTATAGAGTCTTCGCATTAGCATTCGAGCGTTGTGTGAAAGCTTTACGCTTTACAATTCAAAATTAATGTTACAACAGCTTTATTGAAGCTTTCGCAAAAAGCTTTATTACGTTAGCTTACTGTTTGTTTCACTTTTTACTAGATACATGTTGCCAAGCAACATTAGCTTGCTGTTCGTTTCACTTTTTACTAGATACATGTTCCTAAGCAATGTTGAGCAACCAAAAACACTCAACCAAACACCACACATATGTTTGAGTGTATGTGTTTAAACAATTTTCATTTGAGAAATTAAAATACTAGAAATATATCAACCAATATGAAACGTATATCAAACGAAAGATAACATCTTCATCTACCTACAAAAAAAATTTTAAAAAAATTCATCTAGCCGTTTCCTCAAATTCAATGAAATAAATATTACAACAATAAAAACCTGACATGACTCCTCATACCGTAAGGTAAGACGTATTCTACGTCAAAAAATACCTTATCTTACAGATGTACCTTTGCTTAAAATAGGAAATTTTCTTACAACAAATTGCCTTTTCATAAAAAACTACATTTTCTTTAACGAGTACCTTTTTGTGAAACAAAACAACTTTTGTTGAGATAAGTACCTACTCTTAAAAATTTACCTAGTCTTCAAAAAATAACAATTCTTAAAGAAATTGTCATTTCTTAAAAAAAAAAACCTTTCTGCAAAAAATACCTTCCCTGAAAAAACATACCTTTTCTTACAAATATTATTTTCTTAAAAATATAATAATACCATTTATTTCCTTTTCTTGAGATAAGTAGCCTTTCTGAAAAGAAGTAAATTTTCTTAAAAAAATAACCTTTTCTTAAAAAGAGTACCTGTTGATAGAAAAAAGTACTTCTTTGCAAAAAAAGTTCATACTCTGATGGCTTTTTCTTACAGAAAGTACTGCTTCTTAAGAATAGTACCTATCCTTAAAAAAAAGGTTAGCTTTTAATAACATAAGTATCTCTCTTTCAAAAAGGACCTTATCCGGAAAGGACCTAAAAATATACCTTAAAAAACATTCTATAAAAAATAAATTTTAAAAAATGTTTATCATTTTACAAAAAGTATATTTTCTTAAAGATCTATTTAAATTAACGTATTTTTCAACAGGCGTCTTAGGCGTGTTCGAACTAACTAGTACATAATATATAGCGAAAAGAACTTCGTTCCGACCTGATGTCCCCTGACACCCCATGCCATTTTTTTGACCTATCTTGGCTAAATGGTTGGCAGACTTTCTTGACTGAGAATTCTTCGAAATTTGCGAGCGGTCTCAGCTTAGCTTTCCAAATGTTTGTAATAAGTTTTCACAATTATAACGCGTAGTTCTTTCGTAAAGCTTTCCATTTTTAATAATCGGAATAAACACAAGTATGTGACAGCTGCCAAATTTCGGATTTACCACTTGCACAAAAAAAGTGACACGAAATTTAAAAAGTGCTATCTAACCGAGACACTCTATACTTGTGGTAATTTAAAATGAACCTTGGTTAGTTAATGGTAAATAAAATAGGGCAAAAATTACACTTAGAGACTTCGTGGCCATATATGAACTGAGATTTGGTAATCCCATAAAATTTGTGTCCAAATTTGTGTCTTTATTTGTTTAATTCGGAATCTACCTTCACCCAAATTACATCAGATTGATGTGGATGCTCATGTGACATAGTGAAAGTCAGTATCATTGAGAAATCACATATAGAGAACCGATTTGACTCAGAAAATTTACGAAGTTTGGTGTGTTGCATATGGACGTTGCCTGTTGGAAAACATTGCTTTAATAATACCAGATAGAGGCAATGGCTCAAACCAATCGACAAGAAAACAACAATGGCATTTCGCTTTGTGTGTTGTAATTTGTGTGTAAATACACCACAAAAATATGTTAACAAAAAAGTCCAAAATTAGTTTAAACTGCACAGATTTATGAAACGAAACGTCAGCTGAGCAAAATGGCAGCTCTATATGATATTACTCTATGGTAAGGATATGTGGACACGAAAATAGTGTGCTCGTCTATAACACCAAATATGAAATTTATTTGAACTTCATCAACCCCATGTATTGTGTTTTCAAGTTAAATTTTTAAATTTCAAATTTTTGAAATTACTATAGATCACAACCATAACAGATTTAGAGCAATTATGTTGACGGAAATTTATTGAATCAACAAAGTAAAATATGCATTTGGAGTCGAAACAAGTTTCAAGTTGGTTAGCAAATTTTGATTTATGGCGATATTTAAATTTAATTCTCATTAAGATTCGAGAGGAATTCAAATATATTTTTGGATTTTAGAACAGACCTGTCAGCAAGACTTAGTGAATATAAGATAACAAGTTACAAATAAAGTACTTTTTAAGACCTTAAACTTTGGAAATAACTGAAATAGCAATTCAATAAAAATTAGTCAACGTGATTTTCAATAATAAGGAATATTGTATTAAATCAAATGATATACCACAGAACTACAATTAACCAAAAAAAAACGCTGTTCCATAAATTGAAACCTTAATTGACCATATTATCCTTGGCAAATAATTTATAGTTAGTTTCAGTAATAACTATGGCATCAAATTCCACTACAACCAATCAAATTGCTTGTCACAGTATTTTTCTCCTGAACTCAGGCTTTGCCTTAAGTGGTATTCTTGGCACGACATAGAGTATTTCCTACGATTCTCCATTTCATTCTACGAGTTTTTTTCCAAAATTCCTTACCATTCACAAATGAACGAAAGTAGGACAATTTTCCCCAAATTCATTTATTGTTAAGTTTTCCACAAGAAAATCTCTTACTTTTCCTTACTTTACAATGACAAATGTTTTTTGTTCCTCCTTGACGCAAAACATCTTAATTTTTTTCTGCATAAATTCCTTAAATTCTATTATAAATGATTTATTTTGTTAATGGAAAGCGAAACCTTAGGTTTTTGCTAATGAGGACTGAAGGATTTCCTAAGACGAGGGTCTAATAGTATCTTATTCTTGTTATTGAGTTGGTGAATGAATGAGAAAATTTCAGGATGATGTTAAGTTTTTCGGTGCCAGGTGTAGCTGTTTAAGTGACGTAGCAAAATCAAAAGTTGTAAGAAAAAACAATCCCAACATTCGGGTGGAATGTGAAAAATTTTAAATTTTTAAGTACTGTATCTAATTGCTTGTAAAATGTTGGGTATATCTAAGACAGGATGATAATTACAATATGTTTATCCTAGCGGCAATTGTTAACTTTTACAGGAGCATTAAGCATATGATCATTTTATACCAGAAGGGGAACGAACGAAGTTGAGTATAATTTATTACAACGTAAATTTTTTTTTTCAGTTGTTTCACAGCAATTTGGTCATAAATATTTGATTCAAATTGGGATAAAATGCCTTAGATACTAACTAGAGTAAACGCTTTCCCCTAGTCGAAGCATGTGAGAATTGACTTAAAACATGTCCAGGAAACCTCAAGTGAAAACTCCTTAACAGAAGGTACCACGAAGTAAGTAAGTGTGTCCAAATGAGAAAGAAAATTAACTGACAGAGAACACAAGGTATATACGTTATATCATCTATTCATGGGAAAGGTCATTGAATGCTGACGAGACTATTTCCGCAACTAGATTATTGCATGTAAACTGCAGTTGTCTGCCGTCATTTTCTGGTGGCCGTAAACTTTAAAAATCCACTTTTCTGTATATGTTGACATAGCTCCAGAAAAGTTATGCACACATACAAAAAAAGTTTGGAGGTCGGTTGCTTTAAAAAAAGTATTTACATCAAATCGATGATAAACGTTCATCGATTGTTATTCATTGAATTGATGATCAATTTGATGAACTCAGTGAAAAGGTTCTTCAGTTGGGAGATTGTGCGTTTCTTCAACATTTTCAGCTTCATTTAATTGATGATCTTTTTTACATCAAACTTCCTCATTCGAATTAAGAACTAATTAGTGGGATCCATTCAAAATATGGACGTAGTATGGAAAAAATAAAGACAAATATAAAAAATCTAGTACAATATTGAAAATACGTACATAATAGAAAATAGGGCAATGGACAGAAAATAATATCCACGGTATGAGCATTTTTTATGTAATATTATACCCTGTTCTTGCGAATTTTTTACAATGAAAAATAGTCCCAAGAGTATGGTTACACATTAACAACCAATTTACATCAAAATGGTGACCAATTTACATCAAATTCATGACAAACTTTCACCAGATTTATGACAACTGTACATCTAAGGGGCGACAAATGTACAATTTACATCAAAACAATTTACATCAAAACGTGAAAAAAATTACTTCAACTTGATGAAAAACTTACATCAAATTGGTGAAAAACTTACATCAACTTGATGTAACGTTGTCGTCGAACCAACATAAGCTACTGTTGAAATATGGATGAAATATTGACGAAATGTTCTTCATCAATTCAATGAAATGTGTCGTAAGTTGGAAAATGAGGAATTGTTTTATCAAAATTGATGAAGACATTCACAAACTTGCTGAAGCTTTTTCTGTCAGTGTAGCCACAACCATACGTCGCTTGCTTCATATACCCAACGTTGATGGCAAAAGTTTAAAGTTTTCCCCGCATAGAAAATATTTATCATAAAAGTTAATTGCTTTATAGTAAACGACCATTTGTCTACTCAAATATTTTCATAATTCACCTGCAACACAAACAGCTAAAACGTTTGTAAACATATGTAGTTGTTTTTATCGAGTTTAAACAAAAAAAACATAAAATCCTAATGCGGAGGTTTTGCTGATCATCGCACGATGCCTGCAATAGCTCAGTGAAAAGAAGCACGGTCTTGCAATGATTCCGCCTGGGTTCAACTCCCTTTGAAGGTCATTTAAAAATATACTTCTATTTCAAATATACTTACGGTGTTATTTATATTTTGGGTCCTTGTAATACTAGTGTTGCCAGATGCAACCTGGAACTTCCATTGGAAAGTTTGAAATTGTTTAGCATAAACATATATAGGACGTTTTCACTTACGAGCATTTTTTTTTTTTGAATTTTCATTATGTTGAAAAATTCATCTCGGTCAAAAAATGGAATTAACCCGCGACAATTTTCGTGCGCTGATTTTTTACGATTTTGGCCCTGGATTATCGAGATCAGAGTATCTCAATCAACTTGTTTCGATTTTGAGTGGTGAAGCACCATCAAAATCCACTGTAAATAGCTGGTACCAAGAGTTTAGTCTCGGATGACTTTCGCTCGAGGATGGAATTCACGAAGGTCGTCCAACTTCGGTCGTTTTTATGAAACCATCGATGATGATAAAGGGCGACCGACATGTCACATACCGCGAATTGTATGACAAACATCAATAAGATATGGAATAATATCTTCATTTGGCAGTGAAAAAGATTTGTTCTCGCTGAATCTCACATAATTTGACGAATGCTCAAGAACAGAATCTTGTCGATTGGAGCAAGTAAATTTTGAAAAAATACAACCGCGGTAACTCAAATATAGTGTATAACATCGTTACAGGTGACTAATCATGGATCTACGCATATGAGCGCCACAGGAAATAATCTAACGCCGTCAACTCGTATGAACGAGTCGGCCAATCGACTGGGCCATTTCGTGACATCACACGTTCACCAAACTTGGTTTCCAATAAATTGATTGTGGCATTCGCTGTGTGGCTTGTGGCGTCATCCTGTCGGAACCACATGTCCTCCAAGTCCATATTATCCAATTGGGGCCAAAAATATTCCGTTATCATTGAACGGTAGCGACACGCATTCACAGTAATGTGCCGGTCTTGATCATCACGGAAGAAGTACGGCCCAATGATGCCGCCGGCCCATAAACCGCACCAAACCGCAATTTTTTCGGGATGCAATGATGACTCTTGGATTACGTGTGGATTGCTGGCTGACCAATAATGCATATTTTGCTTATTGACGAAGCCGTTCAGCCAGAAACGAGCCTCATCGCTGAATATGATTTTTCGATGAAAATCCGAATCATTTTCAAGTTGTTGCTCAGTCCAATTCACCAACATACGACGCTTATGGTGGTCAAGCGGCTTCAGTTCTTGCGTCAATTTGATCTTTTAAGGATGAAGGCCAAGATCTTTTCGCAAAATTCGACACAACGACGTCACAGAGATGCCCAACGCTTGAGAAGGACGTGTGAGAGACACATTTGGGCTTTATTGAACTGAAGCCTCAGCGGCAGCAATATTCTCGACACTACGGGCACTTCTTTGCCTCACTGGCACGGGAACATTTTGTACTGTGTCTGTGGATTCAAAGTTTTCCCCTAGACGCTCAATTGTTGATCTGGTAGGACGATTATGACGACCATAAATTGGACGTAGCGCTCTTAAAGTTGAGGCCACTGACTCCAAATTTCGGTAGTAAATTTTATTAATTTTGACTCGTTGTTGGCTCGTATATCTTTCAGTGATGAAATGGCAAACCTTACTGAAGAGAAATGTCAAAAGAGCGGGAAAAAATATGGCGTCGTTTGCTGTCCCTATTGATTTACTTTTGTAGCGTCTCTGTTGAAATACCCTTTACGTCGAAGCAGTGATCGCCTTTTTTTCGGTACACGCTGAAAAATATCGTCCTCTGTAACATATTTTCCCAAACATATTTTAGAGGACCCACGTATATGTTGGAAACACACTTCAAGCATTCCTATGTTTATAAGTCTCAAACTCACTTGTATTTAAATGCAAACATTAGCAAGTTTACTGGCCAACATGTATTATTTTACGTGTAAACATACGCGTGCTTCATCCCAAATATCCATATACTTACGTGGAAACATTCGGGTGTTTCCTCCGAAACCTCCATATACTTATCTGGAGACTTGTGTGTAATTCCTCCCAAACATAATAAAGATTAGAAAGGAATTATTTTTGGTTTTAATATGAAATACGCACATCTTTCCTGGTAAGTATATGGAGATTTGGGAGAAAACACCCGAATACTTGCACGTAAGTATATGGATGTTAGGGGTGAAGCAAGCATATGTTTCCACGTCAATGGGTCGTCGGATAGAGGATATCAAAAGCGCTTGGTCGGATAAATAAGTATGCTGTGATAAATTGTACATCCATAGAAAATATTTGTAATCGGTGGAAAATATAATACATAGTCTCGGACGGTTAAATGGTTTGTGATGTTTCTTTGGTTTTTAAGTGTGCTTCGTATATATGTATGTGTGCTACCAAAGTGAGAAACAATTTTGAGGAAAGAAACTGAAAAGATCAAAAACGTTAAGCCCATTGCCTGCCCGAGGCTTTATTATTTAAACCGAGTTTGGCTTGCATGTACTAGCTTTGAATATAAGTATATCTTTTGTGTACCAACGATTAGTCATAATCTTGTTTCAAACTATTGAAGCGTTTGCCGACGTTCAAACCCTATGAAAATACAAATCTATGAGGAACTAATGCACCCACAACGAGCAACTGTCTGGTGCGGATTTTGGTCAAGTTGTGTGATAGGCATTACTTTTTTGCAGATGAGGCCGAAATTGCAGTGATTGTGAAAGGCATTCGTTACAGGATTATGATAACGGAAATGTTGTGGCCTCAACTGGACGGTATAAATCTGGACGATATGTGGTTTCAGCAAGACTGCGCCACCTGGCGCACCGCGAATGAAACAATCCATTTATTGCAGCAACGATTTCCAGAACAAATTATCTCAAGGAATTCTGATGTCAACTGGCTACCAAGATCATGCTGTTTAACGCCGTGCGATTTCTTTCTTTGGAGTTTTGTGAAACCTCGGGTTTATGCGAATAAACTAGAAATAACTTCTGAGCTCAAAACCGAGAGCCAATGCGTCGTCGGTGAGATACAGCCACATCTCTGTAAAAAAAATTGTTGAAAAAGTCTAGAGTAATGGCGTGTCGTCAGAGCTGTTAGGCCATTTGACAAATATTAAAAAAGAAATAAATGGTTTCCCATTACATCCCATGAAGGGACAGGGGAGAACTTCTCACAATCAATGAGCTGTGCAATTTCCAGTTTTCACTCACTGATTGGGACCTACAGTTTCACACCGATTCCGAACAGATATTATTTCATACTTAATCGGAACATGTCTTCTATATAATGCGATAAAAAAAATCACATCTATCTCCAGAAATACTTGTTTTTATTTTAAAATTAAGAAGTGCATTCTTACTGAGACACCCTTTAGAACCAAAATGAGGATCTTACGGGTAAGATCAATTGTGCAAATTAAAAAAAAAATGGTTTCCCATTGCATACTATGAAGGAATTGTGAAGAGCGTCTCACAACCAATGAGCTGTGCGTTTTCTTGTTTTATACTCACGGATTAGGACCTACAGTTTTACACCTTTTCTGAACAGTATTTTGTGAAGCATTTTCATGGCTAAATACTCCGTTCACAGTGTCGCCGTCACTATGTGAGGTGACAGCCGCCGAAGGAAATTTAAAGTTGTCAGAGCAGAGATCGAATCCAGGATCTCATGTACAAGAGGCGCGCATAGTAACCATTGCACCACCAACGGCCACAAAAATTTTGCAAATATTGAAGCTTTAATCTACTAAGCGATGACTGGCAACAAAATATTTCAACAAAGAGACATCCTATAGAATGGATTCTGTTAATTCTGGATTCTGTCTAACAAAAAAATATTTATGATCCCATTACATTCCATGAAGGTCTAGGTGAGAGCTTCTTATAACACTGTGAGACAAAATTAGATTTTTTCAAAATGATGCGGTTCTGTCAACGGATTCTGGTAGAAAGGTCTAAAAAAAATTACAAGTGTATCGGCGTTTTACCAGATCTGATCAGAATTTTTTTTTAGGGCGGGTCAAAGTTTCCGCCCCTCGTAACTTTCCTGCAACATGTCGGCATGGAAAATTCTGTGTTCCTTACTTCTGAGGTACAAACTATGTTCAGAAGTTTTATAGAAAAGATTCAAATAAACATTTTTCTGGAACAAATTAACCCTCTAACTGTTACGTATAACCATAATTTTTACTTTTTTTTTGAAAACTCGCAAAAAACTGCTCGAAAATGACGGGAAGCGTGGTCAAAATGTTCTACAAAAATGATCGCCAAAAAATGTCACTATACGTGTCCGAACACTCGAAAACACAAATCTTAGCCCAAGTGGTAGATAATAAGCAAAACCTAACTTCCTTCTAAGGGTTAATCATGAATTTAGTCATTTTGCTGTTTCCATTTCACATAATATAAAGAATTTTGTCATATTTCATCTCTTATCTAGCCCTTGGGCTAAGATTTGTGTTTTGGAGTGTTCGGACACATTTAGTGAAATTTTATGGCGATCATTTTTGTAGAACATTTTGCCCACGCCCCCCGTCATTTTCGAGAAGTTTTTTCTGAGTTATACGTGACAGTTAGAGGGTTAATTTGTTCCACAAAAATGTTTATCTGAATCTTTTCTATAAAACTTCTGACCAGAGTTTGTACCTCAGAAGTAAGGAACACAGAATTTTCCATGCCGACATGTTGCAGGAAGGTTCCGAGGGGCGGAAACTTGGACCCGCCCCAAAAAAAAATCTGATCAGATCGGGCCAAACGCCGATACACGTATATTTTTTTTTAGACCATTCTACCAGAATCCGTTGACAGAACCCCATTATTTTTTTGTTGGTGTCGCACAGTGTAATTAACAAGATGCGCGCTTTCTAATTAGTAGGGGCATTAATTTGGATCTATTGTTTTGGATTCAATCTTATCGTGACTAATAACTATTCAGTAGTGCCACCGTCACCAGATAAGGTGGCTGCCACTAAAATGTAGTGGGAGCAGGGATTGAACCTACGATGGCACATACAAGAATAGCGCACGCTAATCATAGCACCATGGCAAATGCTTTAAACTAAATGCTTATCTATCCTGCTTAGAACTGGTGTAAAATTCTATGCCCCAATCAATGAGCCTACAAATAGAAAATGCACCGCTTCACTGTGCCGTCGTGGAATGTAATGGGAAAATAGTTATATATTAAAAAGTGCATTGAAATAAATAATATCCTTCTAGAGCAAAGTGTCCTTTGTTTCTAAACTTTCGCAAATTGCACCATATCCCTAAGGACTTTTTAATTGCCATTTAATAGCATCAAATATAACAGTTGTTTGTCAATAGAAATCTTTGTCTCACTCCTCTACAGTTCTCCTCGTTTGATTATTTGTTTATGGTTTGGCATAAATTAATCCATAACATTTCAAGAATTGATTAAATTATATTCAAATATGACAAATAGATTATTAATATTATTATTTAATTCTCCGCAATATAAACAATAAAGCAATTAGTAACCAATATTTTATTTTTATCTATTGCTAGCAAAAACTTTTTCAATAACTTTTCTTCCTTCTTCCGCCGTTCCTCTTCCTTTTCCATCCAACCAAACCAATTCAATCCAATCGTATACAATTCAATCTAATAAATATCCTTAACACCCCCCAAAAATTGAAAACAAATCTGAAATTGGAGTAAATCTCAATAAGACATAAATTGACAAGGCGGGGGACGATACACTTGCCAATCCCCAATTGTGTTTATTTATGGCATCGAAAACAAAACGATTAGAACTGAAATAATATTCTATTGGAATTCTGGAGAGAGGGACATTGAGAGAAAAACACAACTCTAACTCTATTTGCATTTCAATAATTGATAAAAAAAAATAACGACAATAATGATAACAAAATAATGTCAAGAAACGCTCAAGTTTTTCTCATCCTCTGCTGTTTAAATAGAGTGCGTCAATTTGCGACTTTTCGCCAACTCATATACGAACAAATCGTGTGGGTACTTTTCAGATTCTTTTGTCATTCATACTATCTGTTTTCATTTTCAGACCGGTGTAGAAACTTTGTTTATAAAGTTATTGATTGAAAAAAAAAAATTTAATTTGTTTTCCGAAAACTTAAATTTTTATTTGAATTAAATCTTCATGGAATTCAAAATTTTTTTTATTATAGAACCTTTTTTTCTTAAGCCTATAGTTTTTTTTAAACCTATACACCCCTATTCTGTGTATGTGGTAACAATCAAATTGTAACCACAAAATTGTCACAAAGTTGTCACCATTGATTGTATCTGGTATTCCGGCAACAAGGTGACATCGAAAAATTCACCTCGTAACAAATAATTCACCTCACAACAACAGGTTGTCAAAAGCAGGGACAACAAAACAAAAACATATGGTTTTCAGCACAAAATGAACGCGGAAAAAAGTAAAATTAACAATTTAATATATTTATGTTTTATTGAATTAAAATTAATACATTATTATTTAGGGAATTTGGGCGCATCGCAAAAGAACAGCTGGAACGCTATATTGCCTTCCTCAAGGAATATCCAGAGAAAATACACCTGGCCATCCGTGTCATATAGAAGAAGATATTTACTTTAGCACCAACTCCAATTTTTATTAACCCATTGGGTAGCTAATTAAAAACACGTTTTTTAACCTCACTTTTCTGCTAAAAATTCTTTTTTTTTCAAAAAAATGCCCCATTATTCTTATTTTTTGGAAGGTTCCGATAATAGACAAGACCTATTACTCACCAATATCCCTTCAAAGACAGGAGATACTTACGTTAAAAACTTTGTAATACATTTCGCGGTTTTGCAATCTTTCTAATACAAAAGCAAGTTCTTTCTTCTTTCTGCTCCATTTCTATAGCAGAAAGTAACAAAAGTCCTTCCTCCATTCAATTATGCCCTCTTGTCATTTTGGTACAAAATATATTATTAATTTTCCCGTATATAGTTTTATTGTTTACTTGTAGAATTTATAAAATGTGTTTGTAACAACTTTCCGGCAAATAAAACAGCTGTCACGCGCTGTTACCTCCTCTTTGGCAGGTAACAGTTTTTGTTACGTTTGTCACCAAAACAATTGTGTCGGAATACCAATTTGTGACAATTGTCACATTACTGTCAAATAGTAACCGTGGTGACTTTTGTAACTCTGCCAGAATAGTGCTGTTAGTGTCCTTTTAATAGGACACTAGCTAAATACACTACTCTATTTTTTTTTATAAATATTTGTACTTTCATTTTATAGGAACATAACGAAATAGCTCTATTTTCTCAACAATGTAACAAAAAAGGATTTGAAAAGTAAAAGTTATAAATGCACGCTGAAAAATCCGTATATTTTTATTGTTTGGATGCAAATTAAAGTATTTGTAGCTTTACAAAAATATACTATACTTGTGTCCAAACACATCGTATTTGCTATACAATACAACATGTTTGAGACACAATTATTAATAGGTTTAATATATGTTTTTGAGACCCAAATGTTGGTTTGCCTGTTAAAAACCGTTAAATTCAAATACGATACAGACAACAAAGACACAAAAAGGCCACTGATTACAAATTCATGAAAACAATGTTGCAAAAGTGTACCTATTTCCTGCAATATGTTCCTGGGCCGATATTTTTCAGCGTGTGTAAATTGAAAAAGATTATGTTTTCAGTTGGAGTGTGTTACGCCAAGAAGCATTTCTTTGGACTTAAAGCGACACTGCATTTGTTGCAACCGAAGTTAACCTTCTTATTGCAATATCTACAACGAGTTTGCTGTTCCTTCTTTCGTACTAGGTGCCCTTGATCATCAAATCGCGAGTACATATGATGATTGCTTGAAACTCTCTTTGAGGATCTTTTAAAATATTCCAGTAATCCGTTTACAACCACTCTCTTAAAAGCTAAATGGTCCATATTTCCGCTATACGAACGATATAGTATCCACACGCTGAAAAATAACGGCCCCAACAACATATTGCAGGACCATATACATGTTTAGAAGCATAGTTTTTGTTATGAGCTGCATTTTTTTCTTTATTGTCTGCCACGTTTTTGTTTTCAGAAGTTTTCAACAAACAAAGCCACATTAGGATCTCAAATACATATATTATAACCTATTGCTGATTGGGTCCCAAACATGTTCTATTGAATAGCAAACACAATGTGTTAGGACACAAGTATACTATATTTGCGACAAGCTACAAACATGTTATATTTACATCCAAACAAGAAAAAGGGAAAAAATTCAGCGTGCAGTTATTTTGTTCAGCCATGTGTATACAATGAGGGATGGTCGGAAAATACCTCTTATTCCTCCAATAGACGATCGGTAAAGCCCGATGTTTTGGTCGGCGCTGTCAACTTCGCCCATGTTTTCATTATAATCGTTGATAAGCTTTGGTTGCTGTGTAGAAATCTCTAACATATTCTCCCAAACATATTCTGCAGGAACCATGTATATGTTTGGAACACACTTCAAACATTAATAAGTTTGAAAGTCCCAAACTCACTTGTGTTTAAATGTAAGCAGCATCATGTTTACTGGAAACCATACTCTTTCCAGTTTCTTTCCTCAAAATCGTTTCTCACTTTGGTAGCACACATAAATATATACGAAACACATACACAAAAACCAAAGAAACATCACAAACCATTTAACCCTCTCCTTTTTTTCACTGATCAAGCGCTTTTGATATCCTATGTCCGATGGAGCACTGACGACTGAATACATGAAACTAAAACGTAATAGATCAGCCAAAATTGGAAACAATGACTTTGTCTGCTATTTGCACTCACATTCAGGAATATTTATGACTCACTGACAGAGAGAATAGTGCAAAAATACATATGAACACTTACAAGATAGACTCTCTCGTTGTCCCTCTTTTATTCTCTTTCTCTCGCGAAAGCATAGACAGTGCAACAAACACAGCTGTATTTTTATCACAAACATAAATATATGTGGGTCGCAAAACATATATTCCAACATATTAATCATTGTGTCTCAAACATGTAATATTGAATAGCAAACAAAATATTTTTGGGCACAAGTATATTATATTTGCGACAAGCTCCAAACACACTTTGTGGTTGCATCCAAACAACAAAAAAGACAGATTTTTCAGTGTGTTCTTTTCTTCTTCCGAATAGCGAGATACTGGTAATGATGGCAGAACTTCACAGTATGTTAGAAGCTATTGTACCAATGCTCTTGTCTACCCACTTACAAACTACGACTGAGTTGCCAACAGTGGTTGTGTACTCAAAAATACTATGATCATTTCGCTTTAATGGCATTGAATGTTGCAAAGATAGTCGTTTCCCAGGCTATTTTCTCTTATTGTTCCCACTGCTTTGATATTTCGTAGCTTCAGGTCTTCTAACAATTTTGTGGACTTAAATAAATTGTCAAAATATATTTCGAATTGAACGTTGGGATATCTGTCTTGCCGAATTGAAGAACACTAATGACACCCAATTAAGTGCTTATCTTTGTTATCCAAAGTAGTGGAAGCGCGTTGTTCAGGCTGAAACCATAATAAAGGGTGGTCGAACCAAAACTCACGATGTTAATTGTAACTAAAACAAACAGTTTTCAAAGAAACGTCGTAATATTATTGGAACGAAGTTCCTTATCGCACGTTGCAACTTTTGAAGAACTTTTGTTTTACCACTATTATGCTACAACCCACTATATTGTTTACTTTTGCTTTGGTTTGTGTCTAGACTAATGGCTTGGATCATGGAGAAACAAATTTGTTGTGAAATCTCTTGTTTAATGGGAAGTTTTCTAGGTGGAGCCTGTAACCAATAATTAGTATATATTGTATTTTTGAGCCCAATAAAAAGTAAATTTAGAAAAGTCAAAGTGAAAGAAGTTTAAAAAATTACAGCAGACAGTTGTCCGAGGCCTTCGGCCACGGACTGTCCCTGCAGGCTGTGTCAGAGACACGGCCATTAAGTTTAACGTAGAATACGCCATCCGATAAGACAGAAAACATATATAACAATAAATTCATTTGCTTATATTATTTATCATTTATTGTTATATATGTTTTCTGTCTTATCGGATGGCGTATTCTACGTTAAACTTAATGGCCGTGTCTCTGACACAGCCTGCAGGGACAGTCCGTGGCCGTAGGTCTCGGACAACTGTCTGCTGTAATTTTTATACTTACCAACGGCATTTAACTCAAGTCCGTTTAAAAAAAAAAAATATTATGTTCAATTTTTTTAAACTTAATTTAATTTATTTATTTTAATTAATATTTTTATTGAAATAAGTTCTGCGAATGTTGAGAGGGCCGCCCTAATATTAAAAAAGGTTTACCTTATCGAGTCTTCGCATTAGCATTCGAGCGTTGTGTGAAAGCTTTACGCTTTACAATTCAAAATTAATGTTACAACAGCTTTATTGAAGCTTTCGCAAAAAAGCTTTATTACGTTAGCTTACTGTTTGTTTCACTTTTTACTAGACACATGTTGCCAAGCAACATTAGCTTGCTGTTCGTTTCACTTTTTACTAGATACATGTTCCTAAGCAATGTTGAGCAACCAAAAACACTCAACCAAACACCACACATATGTTTGAGTGTATGTGTTTAAACAATTTTCATTTGAGAAATTAAAATACTACAAATATATCAACCAATATGAAATGTATATCAAACGAAAGATAACATCTTCATTTACCTACAAAAAAAATCTTAAAAAAATTCATCTAGCCGTTTCCTCAAATTCAATGAAATAAAGATTACAACAATAAAAACCTGACATGACTCCTCATACCGTAAGGTAAGACGTATTCTACGTCAAAAAAGCAAAATTTCTCTAAGAAATGACATCATATTCTTAAACAAAAAATATCTTATCTTAAAAAAGTACCTTTGAGTTAAAACAAATTAACTCGACGAATGAATTTCTTTTACCCCCTTCAATTTTGATGAAATTTAGTGCAATTGTAGACCTGTATAAGTAAATAAGATGTGCCAATTTCTGGACCTGTGACCTTATTGATTCGCGAACTATGGCGCCTTGAAAAGTGAGAAAAATCGTGAAAATGTTCAAATATGTTCCTGAAGAAATATTTATAACTCTGAAACACTTGTAATAAAAAATCTTCTTATGGGTTTATTTTGTAGGTGTTAAAAGGGTCTTTAAAATGTTACACAACTTACATTTTATTCTTGAAAGGTCTCAGAAAGCGAAATTTTTAAAATTCTACAAAAATTATATGTTGGTTCCTTACCGTTATAAATAGAGTTATAACTATTTCTTCAGTTACACATTTCAACATTTTTACGATTTTTCACATTTTACAAGGTGGCATAGTTCACGAACCAAAACGGTCAGAGGTCCAGAAATTAGTACATATTGTATTCTTATAAAGAACTACCTACGCATCAAATTTCATCAAAATCGAAAGGGGTCAGGTCAAATTTTGTAATTTTTTTCGTCGAGTTCATTGGTTTTAACTTCTTTGCTCAAAACAAGTAAATTTTGTTACAAAAGGTACCTTTCCTTTAAAAAGTATTTTTTTATAAGTTCCTTTTCTCAAAAAACTGTCATTTCTTTATTTACTGCAGTATTTTCAGGCCTCGGAAACGAATCAGCGAAGGTGGGTCTTGCTGTTAATGAGGGCAAGACAAAATTGTTGGAGACCACGACGTGAATTACCTCTCGACTTGGGCCGCACTTGAACGTCGACAACCGATTTAATTTTGATGTGGTAGCTGAATTTATCTACCCTGGATCCGCCTTGAATAAGGACATCAACGTCAATCCGGATATAAATAGAAGAATTGTGCTTGCAAAATAGATGCTATTCTGGGCTCAGCAAGCAGTTTAAGAACAAAGCCATCTCCTTCGAGTATTTGAGAGAAAAATTCTCCTTAAATATATGGTTTTGTTAAAGAAAACGGCGAGTACCGACGTCGTTGGGACCAAGAGCTATATCATCTGTACTCTGCCATGGGCGTAGCTACACGCTGAAAAAAACGGCGTCTGTAATATATATTGCCAAAACATATTTTGAAGAAACCATGTATATGTTTGGAACACACTTCCAACATACATATGCTTGCAAGTCCCAAACTCAGGTGTATTTAAATGCAAACATTAGCATGTTTACTGACAAATATGCATGCTTTGACGTGTAAGCATATGCGTGCTTCATCCCAAACATCCATATACTTACGTGGAAGCATTCGCGTGTTTCCCCAAACCTCCATATACTTACGTGAAAACATGGAAACGTATATTCTTCCAAACATAAGATTTAGACACGAATTATTCCAAACATAATAAATAATTAATACAAAATTTTAAATATTTAAAATTACCCTTTTTACATTTACTTGTTAAATCCAATACCTTTTTTATGAAATAAGAATCTGCTGCTCTTTAGCTTCTCCTTTGTTTTGTTGTCTCTCAATTTTGTTTTCAGAAGGTTTCAGCTAAATATACGTTGGCTATCACTATGCGTTCGAACACAAACAAGATATTTATATACAAATCAAGTTCATGCAACACACGCGTGTAGTTATTAGTTGTGTTTTTTTTTATTATATTTTACAAGTGGTCCGCCATCCCGTTTTTTTTTCAGTAGAGGCTCGGAGAGACAGAGGGATTCACGTTGTTGCGCCTTAATACATGAAATTATTACGCAACACATCAGCCAAAATAAGAAATACTGACTTCATCTGCAATTTGCACGCACATTCAGGAATATTTATGAATCAGTCACTGAGAGAGGAAGGTGAAAACACAGATACACACTTACAAGATATACACACTCGTTGTCCCTCTTTTTCTTTTACTCTCAAGAGAGCATAAACAGTGCAACAAACACGGCTGTATTTATATCACAAACACAAATCTATTTGAGTCGCAAACACATACGTTATAACATATTAATCATTGTGTCTCAAACATGTAATATTGAATAGCAAACACACTGCGTTTGGGCACAAGTATATTATATTTGCGACAAGCTCCAAACACATGTTATTTTTGCATCCAAACAACTAAAAACTACAAATTTCTCTGCGTGCATATAGTACTTGTTTGGACGTACTGAAAAGGGTACAGACATTGGAACTACTCCACTCTATTTTTGCTTTGTAGTGCCGGTCTCTGCTCTAAAGAGACGGCGACAGTATTAGGTAACATGCCAAGAAAAAACTTGTCAATACAAAATCGTTCGTATTCGGTGCACAACTGTTGGTCCCAATCAGCGAGTCTAAAAATTGGGAAACCACAGCTGAGAAGAAAGAGCACAGGTCAAAATTCATGGGAAATAGCACATCCATTGAAAGGGATAATACGGCTTTCAAGTTCTACATATATTTCTTAAGAGCGTAGAGATGAGCACAAATCATGTGATTAACGAGAGTCACACGTGAATGTGACTAAAATCAAAATTCGAGCTCGCGAGCGTGTGTGAACGTCAGTAGAAAAAACCCTATCGCGTGTGGTCGTCCGTGAGAGTCCGTCTTATTTTCACGACTGGCATGAGCCAAAACTATTAAAGAGCAGGTGTCTTTTCAGCTACTTTTTAAACCTCTCTCATCAAGAAAAATCAATAATCAGTTCACCCTATATGAATATCACACATTTGTTAGGAAACCCCAATATTGAATTCACCCTATTTGAACATCACACATTTATTAAGGAATATTTTCACGCGTCTTTGGAAAAGTTTTAATTTTCTTCTTCTTCTTAATATTTTTATTATGTTATTTAGAGACAGAGAGACACTTCCGTGAATGGCAGCAAAGATGAGCACAGCGAAGAGAAAACAATAAAATCCTCATGAAACCTTTTTTCATACTAATATACCATGATTTCACCGCCCACCCAACAAAGTCCTGACGCTTAGAAGAAAAGGACCGACCACCAGTCAACAGTGGGGGGGCAAAAGTTGTTGAGAATGTCATTCGTTGTTTCTGTATAACATTTGCATGGCTAATGAAGTGTTAGTCCATTCTCCGTGCGCTGAACGCTGGTCCTTCTCAGATAGCTGTTATTGCTGCTGCTGTTGCCTCTGCTACCGCTGACGTTGCCGTTGACACTGACGGGTCTGGGTCGGGGTCTGCGATTTGCTGTTGTTATTTTTATTCTGATTATTATTATGTAGTGTTTGGTGCTTTTGTTGTAATATTTTTGTTACAATAACAACAGAGACTGTCAGTTTTTATTTCTGTCACACCAAGAGGTGGTTGGCCCAAGGACTCGAGGTGTCCGGAGAGGAAGCGTCGGTGTTTTGCTTTAATAATTTTGTTTGGTTTTATTTCAACAAAAAAAAGAAGAAAATTATCATAACGAATGGTGGCTAAAGAAATCTGTTTCGTTTCTTTTGGGCTTAATTTGGTGTGTTTATGTGTGTTCTCTGGTGGTGGCCAAAAGTTATTCAGAAATTTACGTGTCACTCGCAAGCTTTAGATTAAATTATTTTATTTTTTTTTTTCGGTTTTTGTGTTACAATTTTTTTCGTGTCTGTACTCTTTGGTTTATCATATCGTGGGTTAGACTTTGAATGTCCTACAATTGAAAGGACAGTGTGTTGGAATCGTGTACTGGTTGATGCTAGCAAATGAACTGGGCAATTCTTTTGGTAAAACTTTAAAATATATTTGTTGAAGAACCCGTTTCTAACAAAAAATGTTTGACATATTCGGGGGTTCTTTTAGACCCACAGTTATAGTGATGGATGTATAGGGAAAATAATACAATGGATAAAAGGAGCCATATATGTCCCTATGTATCCATGTCCCAAATTCAGACATGTAGTTTTCGAATATTTCCCCACAGAAAATTAACGTCCATTCTGGGGCCTCCCATAAAAAAGTTAAGTCACCGGCTAGCTGGGCGACAAAATAACTTCCGCAAATTCGTTTGTTGCAACCGAATTGCGATTGCCACAATCGAATTCAGGTTGTCACGACAAAAATTTCGTCTCCACAACAGAAATTCGCTTCAAAAAACCTCGATTCATAATTAATTCGGTTGGTACACCTGAATTTCCAATAATATTTATTATTTTAACCAAATTTTCTATAATCTCTGTTGCCGCAACCGAATTTGGAATCGATGTGTTTGCAACGGTTACAAAAACTGTCTAAATGTCTCAGTAAGTTTGAGCTATTTAAACTTAGAGTCAAATTTTTTTGTACAAGTGGCAACTCTGAAATTTGGCAGCTGTCACATATGTTTATTCCGATTTTCAAACATGCAGCGCTTTACAAAAGAACAACGCGTTATAATTGTAAAATTTTATTACAGAAATTTGGAAAGTTACAGAAATTCGCAAACTTCGAAGAATCACCGAAAACCCAACAGCAACAATTCGGCAATGTTCTCAATGACTTCAAATATAACGAAGCACTACGCAGCGAATTTAGACCCAAAAAAATCAATGAGTATTTGAACTCACGGGCGATGTGTTAACACCTTTTTGGTACACGGTACCTGTTCGATTTCTATGAACACATTAGTAAACGTTACATTGGAAAATAAAATAAAGAATAGTTTATTGCTGAAGGCTCCTTTGCTATTGCACTTTCTTTTTTCTCACATCTCCTTTAACATTAGATGCAATATTGTTCAAATAGATAAAGCAATATTTAGCTCACTGAAATAATTATTTTTGTATTGTCATAAACAGAGCGACGATAAAAATTATTGGGACGAAGTTCCTTATCGCACGTTGCGGGATGGGGGCTAAATGAAAAATTTTTAAACAACTTTTTTTTTTAACTACTTTATTACAATCCATTATTATCAACTATATTGGGTACTTTTGGTTTGGTTTGGTTTAAGGGGAAGTTTTCTAGGTGGAGCCTGTGTATTACGTATTGTAGTTTTGAACCCAATAAAAAGTAAACTTAGGAAAGCCAAAGTGCAAGACTGGCAAATCCATGGAACACAATCTTCAGCATGGAATTACATTCGGCAGCACTCTTACACTCGTACTTTTGGTTTGTGTCCAGACTAACATATTTCTTGTTTAAAGGGAAATTTTGTAGGTGGAGCCTGTTTATTACATATTGTAGTTTTAACCGAATAAAAAGGAAATTTAGAAGTGAAAGAAGTTTAAAAAAATAATATCTTAAAGTAGTACCTTTGCTTAAAAAAGTAAATTTTTTTACAAAAAGTACGTTTTCTTAAAAAAAGTAATTTTTGAATATGTACCTTCTCTTAAAAAAGTTCATTATCTTACAACAAATTCCGTTTTCTTAAAAAACTAAATTTTCTTTAAAGAATACCTTTTTTGTAAAACAAAATAACTTTTCTGGAGACAAGTACCTATTCTTAAAATTGTATCCGTTCTTTCGTATAAAAAAAGTTTTTCTTCATAAAAAAACCTTCATTTACAAAAAATACCTTTTCTTACAAAAATTAATTTCCTTAAACGTACCATTTCTTAAAAATGAAGTACCACCTTTTCGTTTGTTTTCTTGAGATAAGTAGCCTTCCTGAAAATAAGTAAATTTTCTTAAAAAATAACTTTATCCTAAAAAGAGTACCACTTCTTTACAAAGTACCTGTTCTTAAAAAAGTCTTTTTTGTAAAAAAAATGCATACTCTTAGGCTTTTTCTTAGCTTAGTGACGGCGACACTATCGAGTATTCATCCATGAAAAAGCTTCTCAAAATACCGTTCGGAACCGGTGTAAAACTGTAGGACCTAATCATTGAGTGTAAAACTAGAACGCGCACAACTTACTGGTTTCTGAGAAGCTCTCCCTAATCCTTTCACGGGATTTAACGGGAAACGTTTTTTTTTTATTTTAATAAAAGAAGTACTTCACATCAAAGAAAGGATCTTTTCGGGAAAATATAATACATATTCTTGCAAAAGGGGCCGAAAAATATACTTTTTTTTTTTAAAATACATTCAAGAAATAAAAAATTTCTTAACAAAAGTTTATCATTTTACAAGATCCATTTAAATTACAGTATTTTTCAACAGGCGCATAGGTGTGTTGAAACTAACTAGTACATAATATAAGCGAAAGGAACCACGTTCCAACCGGGTGTCCCCTGACACCTCATGTAATTTTCAATAGTATAGACACCTTATTGCACTCTTTTTTCGCTCTCATGTAGAGAGTCTAAGTAAAAGAGCTTAAACGAGTCATATTCTCTTTATAGAATATTTCAATACAACTTGCACCAGAATATTTCAATATAACTGCACCAACAATACAAAAAGCAAAAATGTTTCAAAAAGCATCAATGTTTCACATCAAAATTATGACTGGATCAAGTTATGACAAAAGAGAGTAATACGTTTTAAATCATTCGCCAGATGTAGCCAGTGCTTCTGAGTTATACAAGTCGTCTCATGAGTTCTCTATACTATTCAATATTTTTGCCGACGACGACCTGGTCGTTTGTTCGCTGCCGCTACATCAATACCGTCAGACCTAGTATCAGGCAGATATTATTACTGTACAACAATCACGTATGTGATACTAAAACAGTGTGTTGTTTGCATGTGTTAAGTTTGATAGATTGCCCTACCCGTGTCTATAGATGTTAACACATGAAAAAACCTCCACCTTCATGCGCAAAAAATTCAGCTTACTCTGGAGCTCAAACCAGCAGACCTTGGAAAGTGCCGGCAATTCGTTGAATGGGTAATTGAGCAACGCGAAGTCAATACCAATTTTACAAAAATATAGTCATCTCCGTTGAACCGCATTTCCCTCTGAATGGATTCATGAATACAAAAAATTGGTGAATTTGAGGCTCAGAAAATCCTAATGCAATTCATGAGAAACAAATGCACCCGAAACGCCCAACTGTCTGGTGTGGATTTCGGTCAGGTGGCGCCATTGGGCCTTAGTTTTTTTAAGATGAGGCCGAAATTGTAGCGACAGTGAACGGTATTCCTTATAGGAACATGATAACGGAGTTCCTAAGATCTCAACTGGACGCCATGGATCTGGACGACTTGCGGTTTGACTAAGACGGCGACCCCTGCCACACCGCGCATGAAACAATCGATTAAGTGCAGCAACGATTTCCAGAACAAACTATCTCAAGAAATTCTTATGTCAACTGGCCACGAAGATCATGCGATTTAACGCCGTGCGATTTCTTTGGGGTCTTGTGAGATCTCATGTTTGTGCGAATAAACGAGAAACAATTCCTGAGCTCAAATCTGAGCGTCATCGGTGAGACACAGCCACATCTCTGTGAAAAAGTCATGGAAATTTTCATTATAAAAGCAATGGCCTGTCATTAGAGGCGTGCGGTTCATTTGAGGGGTATTTTATTCCATACTTAATCGGAACGTCAATAAAAAAATCACAACTATTTCAAAAAATGCATGCCTTTATTTTAAAATGAAAAAGTGCGTTCTTACTGAGACACCCTTACATATCGCACACTATCAGTTAAAGGGGCACAAGTCAAAATTTAAAAATTTCAGTAAAGGAAAAAACTGGGTTCGTTAGGATAGAAAATATATGAAAATTCCAAATAAAGGACATATTCCTGCGGGATTTTTTTATGATGGGGAAGAGTAAATGATGCCAAATTTTTACAGTGCATAGATACGAGTCTTGGTTATTATTTTGAATCAAAAAAATTTAAATATGAAAATTTTGGTTTGTGCCTCTTTAACTGATAGTGTGTGATATATAAAATACTTTGTGTTGAGATTTGTTGACAATTTTAAAAGTTATTATTTGTAATAATTTTCTTATTTTATTTCTTAATAACATTTCATAACCTTTAATCGTTTTTTTTTATGTTTGTGTTAATTTATATTGTATTTTGTTTTTATTTTAATATTTAGTTAGCATTTCTTTCTATATTTTAATTTTTGTTATTCGATTCTATTTTTGTTTGGATTTGTTCATAATAATGTTTTTTGATGTGTTAACATCTGTAGCGGCGTATAGGGACTAAATCTATCAAAGTCAACACATGCAAACAACACACAGACAGGTTTTCTGCTGCTGCTAAAACCAGGTTTTATGCTGCTGCTAAAACCAGATTTCATGCTGCTGCTAAAACCAGATTTTCTGCGACTGCGAAAGAGAATAATGACGTGTTAAACAGAAATGAGCGAGCAAGAGGGCAATCAAAGAGTGGTGTGGCAGGGGTGAGGCAAACGAAATTTTGTCTATAGCGTATGTATTAACATAATAATGTATGTATGTACATGTGTCTGTTGCTGTTGTTGAACGGAGTATAAAGCATAGCCACGCAAAATTTCATTTGCAAGCCGCTTGCGCAGCCGACGTTATTGTGACACACTAATACGTCAGCTACTTCGTACAAAGTATGTGAGATGTTGTGTGTTTGGCTGTTTAATTGCTGTTGATATGGCAAACATGTGGTTATGTGACACACGTATACGTCAGCTACTTCGGACAAAGTATGTGTGATGTTGTGTGATTAGTTGTTTCGTTGTTGTTGCTATGGCCACGCAAAGCGAGTCATTTGATGTTCAGCATTGCCCGGTGTATACAAAAACAAGTAGACACGGTGTTAAGTTCGGCCGGGCCGAAGCTTATATACCCTCCACCATGACAATGTACACTCACACTCTCCACTCTTTGCATTCCTTTAACAGTTTTTCTTTTAGGTACCCCCCCCCCCCCCCCCCCCTTCGCGAACCACCAACACAAACACTCCACGACACAGCAAGCACAAATAAATCACTAACATATCAGTAGTTGTAGTTGTTGTTGTTGGTGTTGTTGTTTTGTTATTATTGTGAAAGGTAAGTCCAATAAAATGTGCAATCTCAGAGCAAAGAGAGTAATGACGTATTATACGTATATAAAAATGAGATAGCAAGAGAGCAACGACAATTTTGTGAACTTGTGGTAGCAAAGAGGTGTTAACACATCGCCCGTAAGTTTTTACAATAATACCTGTGTAGTAATTTTACAATAATTCCGGTCTAGTAATTTCTTGTTGGACAAGCAAATAAATAAACAAACAACCAAATTTGCATTAAATTCAGTTGCAACAATCGAGCTGGGTTTTAATTTGGTTGCAACAATTAAATTTGATATAAATTCGGTCACAGTAATAGAATTTAGAAAAAATTAAAAATGAGGTTGCTGCAGCCAAAGTTTTAATTTTCAATTTGATCACCACAACGTAGTTCTATATATTTTGAACCAGTCGTTTAAAATTCTAAACAAAATTATTAATTTTAAATTATATTAAATTTAAATGAACGTAGTACTGTGGCTGTCGCGTTGTCACCAAAAATTCCAGATATTGTCCACATTTATCAGCGTGCAATACAAGCACATGCCAGTACTAATAAAGATTTTCAATATCAATCGTTTCACATCAAAAAAGAACAAATTCGGTCGTCAAAACCTCAACAAAATGTTAACTATGTAGATTTTAATGACCTGTAAGTTTTGTTCTGACAAACGAATTAAAGGGTTGTGGCAACGTCCAGTGCGATTACGGCTAATTCTCAATTTAAAATGGAATTTCATAATTTATTTTTGATTAAAAGTTTTCGCAAATTTGTAGAAGATTTAAAATTTTAAAACTCGCAAATTAGTAGAAGAAAAAAAGATCAATTCGTTTAGATTTTCCCTAAATGTATTCAAAAAATTTCAAATAAAAACTCAAAATATTATTTTAACTTTAAATTTTCTCAATTTAAAAAGAATTTGAAAATTATTTTTTTGTTAAAATTTTACGCAAATTGATAGAAGATTTACAAATTTATTTGAGGTTTTCCCCTTTTTAAAATGGAAACTGGGAATTACGACAGATTTGTATAAATAATATAGGCTGAATCAAATGTAATGCGGATTTTGGACAGCAATTATGTGTGATAACTCAATGTTCTTTATTTTATTTGTTTTCCAGACAATTGGTACTGCAGGGTTTGGCACACTAAGTCATGGGGCGATACTTAGATCAGCATCGCAAAAAAGTAAACAAAAAATTCAAACTTGAGCCGAACGTTTTATGAATATGGTCGTTCTCCAAGAAGTGCATTTCGCGCATTGCGTGATTTCAACATATCCGGCCATACTAGCCAACAAGCAGCCGTTTAGTGCAAAAATTCGGAAAAAACTGGGTCGGTGCAAGCCACGACAATACCTGTGCTTCTTCACACAGATCGTTCGACTGTAAATATTGCTGCTGTGGAACAACGTTAGGATCAGGCCTGGACAACCTCAATTCATCGTTCTGCACGGCAATTCAACCATTTCTACAGCATTCTACATATTAACAAAAGACCTATTTTTACACAAAAAAATGCAGGTGACACAGGAGCTGAAGCCTGGAGACCATTTGCAGCGCCGCATATTTACCAATTGGATTCTGTAGCAAAAAGCAGTTTATCCTGAATTTTCAAAAACCGGTAAAAGTTTAACGAATTTCTAAGGTTAACTCCGTTAACCCGCTCTAACCCAAAAGAATCTGCAGAAACTGACGTTTAATTTGTAATCGCATTTTAAACTTGTGTACATTCCGATGCAACACTGTTAGTTACTAAAAAATACAACCATAATGAATACATACACAAAAAATCAACTGTTGACAAACGGAAGCCGGTCGAAAAATTTCCGACGCGTCGCCTCCAACAAAAAGTTGTTGAAACTCACGCCGTTGCCGATATAGTAGGTATACTGTATATATACTATACTGGGAGCCGATTTCATCGACTGGTCCGAAGTGAGCCCCTGATACAATTTTAAAGGTTTAGTTATTTGAAAAACATCCCAAATTTGTAAAAAAAAAATGGAAAAATCCAATAGCTGCCGACTTAATTTTTCTGTTGGGCCGCCGTCTTTGATACTTTTGCCTCATCGCGGAGTTCGTCTAAGCACGGAGTTGCCACATGAAATGTCAGTATAATCTCAAAATGAGCAGGTGTAAACAGCAAAGATTAGAGAACAAGGTTATCGCTAACCTGGCCGCGATAAACTGAGGTGTAAATACGACATTACGGTGGACGGTAAACGTTATCGGGACATGATAATTCACATTTTCTGGCCTGAGTTAGATATCGTAAAATGGACTTGGATAATATGCGGTTTCAACAGGAAGGTTCCATTTACCACAGCGCTCATGAAGCAATGATACTATTTCGAGTGAAGTTCCAAAGACGCGTTACCTCACGAAATAAAAAGGTCAAAAAGCGTCGAGATCTTGCCATTTGGCACAGTTGGATTTCTTTCTCTGGAACTAAGTGAAATCTATGGTTTACGTCAATAAGCCCGAGGCGATTCTAGAGCTGAAGAACGAAATTGTAAGCGAAATTATTATAAATTATAAAAACTCATAAACAATATTGATGTCCGTATCATGTGTTGCCAGAGGAGTCGCGGTTGGCAGTTACCGGATATTGTATTTCAGGTATAAATGCGTAGACAAAATGAACTAAAAAATTAACTAGACAAACGAACAAAATATACTGTGGTGTGTTTCATTTGTAAAAAAAGAAATACGCACCAGCGTCTTATTGCAGGAACCTTGTACATGTTTGCAAGAATTGTTTTCATGTATTGGAGATATGCTTCTTTTTGGTTTCTCTGTTATCTGTCACGTTTTTGGTTTCAACTGATTTCACTAAGCTACATTTGTGTCACAAAATCATATATTTTATACTATTAATCATTGTGTCTCAAACTTGTAATATTCGACGCATTATAACATATTGCAGGAATCATATAAATGTTTGCAAAAATTGTTTTCGCGAATTGAATATCTGCTGTTTTCGTCACGTTTTTATTTCGTTTCTGTCACGTTTTTGTTTTCAGCAGTTGTCAAAAAACACATTTTGATCACAAATACATATAATATAACATATTAATCATTGTGTCACAAACATGTTATATTGAATAGAAAACACAATGTGAGTTGGGCACAAGTATAATATATTTGCAACAAGATACAAATGCGGTATATTTGCACCCAAACAAAAAAAGAAATAAGATGATTATACTTTATTTGTGATAAGCTACAAATACGTTATATTTGCATCCAAATAGAATTGCATCCTATTCTCAGCGTGTATAGTATTACGAAATTTCTTTTTATAGTTGTTTTTATTATCTTCATCAGTTATGATTCGAGTCTCTTTATTTGCACGATTTAATAAATACTAGTACTCGACTATGTAACAGCTCCACAACGCTGATTCATATTGTATTTTACAGAGTGCTCTATAATTAGTGAATTCATCAAACATTTTAGAAATATTTGATATTGCATCAACCTTGTTTTGGAGAGACCACAACCAAATGTTAAAAGTCCACTATATAAATATTAACATAACATTCCCTTAAATTGGGAACCTCTTCCAACATTTGTTGCAATTCAAATATTAGTTTAAACAAAGTGGAATATACATATATAAGTACTTCTATATAGATTTATGTTTCCTTGCCTTCAATCATTACACCGACGAGCGTGTTGACAAATCTACCTATAAATTAATCTGTGGTGGTAACAATCAATTTGTAACCACAAAATTGTTACAAAGTTGTCAGCATTGTTTGTATCTGGTATTCTGGCAACACGCTGACACGAAAAATTCACCACCTAACCAATAATTCACCTCAGAATAACAGGTTGTCAAATGCAGAGAAAACAAAACAAAATGAAAGCGACAGAAAGTAAAAAAAAAGTATTTAATATATTTATGCTTTATTGAATTGAAATTAATACATTATTATTTAGGAAATTTCAGCGCACCGCAAAATCACAGCTGGAATGATATATTGCATTCCTTAAGGAACATCCAGAAATGCTAAACGGAAAGAATACACCTGCGCATCCGCGACAAGTATGTAGGAGAGGATATTTTCTTTAGCACTAAGTATCTGATCTAGCTTCTGCGCTGAGTTAAAAAAGTATTTTGTCCCCCGCGATAGGTCGAACTCCTTGAGATATAGGCCTTTAAAGCTTGAGTATGTAGTCTCTTATATCTCAGGTATTTATAATCGGAGCGGATTGAAATGGATATGATTATAAAGGTCTGTCTAAATCCTACAAAATGGTGCATAAACATGTTTGTATTTTTTAACCCCTTAGGGAGCTCACTTTTCCGATAACAATTTAATTTTCCTTATTTTACTAATTTTTTAGTAGGCTCCGATAATAGACAAGACCTTAGCCTTTTTTAAGGTATAATACTCACAAATACGCCTTCAAAAACGAAGATATTTACGTTCAAAAGTTGAATATAGATTTGGCGCTTTTTGAGTTTTTTCAATCTTTCTAATACAAAAACAAGTCCTTCTTCTTTCTGCTCCAATTCCATAGCACGATGTAATAAATGTCCCTCCTCTATTTAATTATGCCCTCTTGTCGTTTTGGTACAAAATGTATTATGTATTTTTCCCGTATACACTTTTACTGTTCATTTGTAGACTTTATAAAATGTTTTTGTATCCACTTTCCGGTAAAAAAAAGAGCTGTCGCGCGCTGTTACCTCTATTTTGGCAGTAACTGTTTTGATAGTTAGAGCCCGTGCCAATCGGTATCGAAGTGCACAGATTAGTAAAAATATAACATTTGCGTGGTGAATAAAATTTCACTAGCCTATGTGGCTAGGTAAATTTTTGACAAGTGAATGGAAATATTTGACATTGAACGAAAACACACCAGCGGACAAAGAAGTTGTGTAAACCTAAAACGAACTGCCGCCGCTGCCAATATTTTTATTTTTATTGCGGAGAGGCGCCACCGAAGTTTTTTAGATACTAATTTTGATTACGATGACTTAATCAAGTTTAAGAAATTTATTTGTAAGTTTTTTAGCATTGACATGGATATTTATAACGGGGTTTTCAACAAGAGCGCTACAAAAGTTTTTTTTAAATAAAACAAACCCGGTTTTAGATACCAATGAAATTCTTTATTCCTGTGAAAGTACGTTCGATGGATGGAAATATTTGACATTGAACGAAAACACACCAGCGGACAAAGAAGTTGTGTAAACCTAAACCGAACTGCCGCCGCTGCCAATATTTTTATTGCGGAGAGGCGCCACCGAAGTTTTTTAGATACTAATTTTGATTACGATGACTTAATCAAGTTTAAGAAATTTATTTGTAAGTTTTTTAGCATTGACATGGATATTTATAACGGGTTTTTCAACAAGAGCGCTACAAAAGTTTTTTTAAATAAAACAAACCCGGTTTTAGATACCAATGAAATTCTTTATTCCTGTGAAAGTACGTTCGATGCCATTATGTATGGAACTCGAGTTCTTTTGCATGGCCACCACGGGCACGCTTGCAGAAGTCGAGACGCTGAACCCAATTTTCGACGGTTTTTAAGCATAAATCGGCCGACACTGCTGCAATTTCACATTCGATATTCGTACGAAGTTCATCAATCATCGCTGGCTTGTTGGCATAGACCATAGACTTGACGTAGCCCCACAGGAAATAATCTAACGGCGTCAAATCGCACGACCGAGGAGGCCAATCGACTGGGCCATTTCGTGAGATAACACGTTCACCAAACTTGGTTTCCAATAACTTCATTGTGGCATTCGGTGTGTGGCTTGTGGCGTCATCCTGTCGGAACCACATGTCCTCCAAGTCCATATTATCCAATTGGGGCCAAAAATATTCGGTTATGGTTGAACGGTAGCGATTCGCATTCACAGTAATGTGCCGGTCTTGATCATCACGGAAGAAGTACGGCTCAATGACGCCGCCGGCCCATAAACCGCACCAAAGCGTTATTTTTTCGGGATGCAATGATGACTCATGGATTACGTGTGGATTGCTGTCTGACCAATAACGCATATTTTGCTTATTGACGAAGCCACTCAGCCAGAAATGAGCCTCATCGCTGAAGATGATTTTCCGATGAAAATCCGAATCATTTTCAAGTTGTTGCTCAGCCCAATTCACGAACAGACGACGCTTATGGTGGTCAAGCGGCTTCAGTTCTTGCGTCAATTTGAACTTGTAAGGATGTAGGCCAAGATCTTTTCGCAAAATTCGCCACAACGACGTCACAGAAATACTCAACGCTTGAGAACGACGTGTGGGATTTGGGCTTTCTTGAACCGAAGCCTCAGCGGCAGCAATATTCTCGACACTACGGGCACTTCTTTTTGTACTATGCCTGTGGATTCAAATTTTTCCACTAGACGCTCAATTGTTGATCTGGTAGGACGATTATGACGACCATCAATTGGACGTAGCGCTCTTAATGTTGAGGCCACTGTCTCCAAATTTCGGTAGTAAATTTTAATAATTTCGACTCCTTGGTGGCTCGTATATCGTTCCACGATGAAATGGCAGAACTTACTGAAGAGAAATGTCAAAAGAGCAGGAAAAAATATGGCGTCGTTTGCTGTCCCTATCGATTTACATTTGTAGCGTCTCTGTTGAAAAACCCGTTATTTTGTAATGACATAATTTTGGTTCTAAAATTGTTTTTAATTAACGGCTTGATCCAACGGCCAAGGTTTTATGTCGACCTGTAGCTCTGTTCATCATTTAGTTGTAAACAAAACAGAGAAAGACTAAGAAATGTGCATGAAATTTTCTAGAAATTTGGGAGAAATTTAAATATTCATGGATTGTAAAGGTGGTATTCGCATAAAAAATTGTAAAAGCAATGGCAAATATTTACTAAGAATATTCATTGCGCAGAATTATAATTCAATTGAATTATGAAGCTGTCAAAATTTGCTATTGTCAAAAAAGGTTACGATTGGCACAGCAAAAATGGAAATTTTTCTCACCATAAAAAATTTTTCGGACGAAGTTCCTTATCGCAGGTTGCGGGATGGGGGCTAAATGAAAAAAAAATTAAACAAGTATTGTTTTAACACTATTATGCTACAACCCACTATTATCAACTATATTGTTTACTTTTGCTTTGGTTTCTGTCTAGACTAACGGCTTGGTTAATTGTGAATGAAATTAACTATATGTCTCACATATGTTGGGAATTTCTTGTTTAATGGGAAGTTTTCTACGTGAAGCCAGTATATATTTTAGTTTAATATAAAGTAATAAAAAGTTTATTTTCATAAAAAGTAATGCCTAATATTACAGTTCCTTTTATTACCTTTTATTTGAAAAAATTCTTAAAAATCTACTTTTATTTAAAAAAAATAACGTTTCCTTAAATAAGTGTCATTTCTTAAAAAAAAAGTAAATTTTCTCAAAAAAAATACCAAACATATTCTTAATAAAAGTACCGTTTCTTACAAAACTACCTTATCTTAACGAAGTACCTTTGCTTAAAAAAAGTAAATTTCCTACAAAAAGTACCTATTCTTAAAAAAAAGTATTTTTTTTAAATAAGTACCTTTACTTAAAAAGGTAAACTTTCCTACAACAAATTGCCTTTTCTTAAAAAACTACATTTTCTTTAAAGAGTATATTTTTTGTATAACTTTTCTTGAGATAAGTACCTTCTTAAAAATTTACCTATTCTTGAAAAAATTATAAATTCTACAAAATCTCAAAAAAAATATTATGTCTTGAAAACAATACCTTTTCTTACAAAAATTCCGTTGTGCAAAAATATATTTTCCTAAAAAAAGTATATTTAAAAAAAAAAAACCGTTTCTTCAAAAAAATATTTTCTGTTAAAAAATATACCTTTTCTTATAAAAATTCCTTTCCGTAAGAGTATACTTTCCTAAAAATAAAATAATACCTTTTCTTTCTTTTTTTTGTTGAAATATGGAAGTAGCCTTTCTGTAAATAAATAAATTTCCTTAAAAAAACAACCTTTTCCTTCTTTAAAAAGTACCTGTTCTTTAAAAAAGTACTTCTTTGTAAAAAAATCCATACTCTTATATCTTTTTCTTACAGAAAGTACTTCTACTTAAAAAGAGTACCATTTCTTTAAAAAAAATTTGCTTTTAATAAAAGAAGTACCTAACATTAAAAAAAAGGAACTTTTCGGGAAATTATTCTAAAAAAAACTACATAAAAATATACTTTAAAAAAAAATACATTCTATAAAAAAAAAATCTTAAAAAAAGTTTAACATTTTAAAAAAGTATCGTTTCTTAAAGATGCATTTAAATTATGGTATTTTTCAACGGGTGCCTTAGGCGAGTTGGAAATAACTAGTACATAGTAATAGCGGGTTTTTCAACAGAGACGCTACAATAGTAACTCGATAGGGACAGCAAACGACGCCATATTTTTTCCCGCTCTTTTGACATTTCTGTTCCATAAGGTTTGCCATTTCATCATGGAAAGATATACGAGCCAACAACGAGTCGAAATTATTAAAATTTACTACCGAATTTTGGAGTCATTGGCCTCAACTTTAAGAGCGCTACGTCCAATTTATGGTCGTCATAATCGTCCTATCAGATCAACAATTGAGCGTCTAGTGGAAAAATTTGAATCTAGTGTAAAAATTTGAAAATGTTCCCGTGCCAGTGAGACAAAGAAGTGCCCGTAGTGTCGAGAGTATTGCTGCCGCTGAGGCTTCAGTTCAAGAAAGCCCAAATGTGTCTCTCACACGTCGTTCTCAAGCGTTGGGCATCTCTGTGACGTCGTTGTGGCGAATTTTGCGAAAAGATCTTGGCTTACATCCTTACACGATCAAATTGACGCAAGAACTGAAGCCGCTTGACCACCCGGATTTTCATCTTAAAATCATCTTCAGCGACGAGGCTCATTTCTGGCTGAATGGCTTCGTCAATAAGCAAAATATGTGTAATCCATGAGTCATCATTGCATCCCGAAAAAAATACGGTTTGGTGCGGTTTATGGGCCGGCGGCGTCATTGGGCCGTACTTCTTCAGTGACGATCAATACCGGCACATTACTGTGACTGCGAATCGCTATCGCCCAATGATAACCGATTATTTTTGGCCCCAATTGGATAATATGGACTTGGAGGATATATGGTTCCAACAGGACGGCGCCACAAGCTACACAGCGAATGCCACAATCAATTTATTGGAAACCAAGTTTGGTGAACGTGTTATCTCACGAAATGGCCCAGTCGATTGGCCGCCTCGGTCGTGCGATTTGACGCCGTTAGATTATTTCCTGTGGGGCTACGTCAAGTCCATGGTCTATGCCAACAAGCCAGCGACGATTGATGAACTTCGTACGAATATCGAACGTGAAATTGCAGCAGTATCGGCCGATTTATGCTTGAAAACCGTCGAAAATTGGGTTCAGCGTCTGGACTTCTGCAAGCGTACCCGTGGTGGCCATGCAAAAGAACTCGAGTTCCATACATAATGGCATCGAACGTACTTTCACAGGAATAAAGAATTTCATTGGTATCTAAAACCGGTTTTGTTTTATTTAAAAAAACTTTTGTAGCGCTCTTATTGAAAAACCCGTTATATAGCGAAAGGAACTTCGTTCCAACCGGGTGTCCCCTGACACCACATGTGATTTTGTTCACCATAGTACTTTGATACTGATTGACACAGGTTCTTTTTTGTCACCTAAAAAATAAGTCAAATTACCGATTTGTGACAATTATCGTATCACAATAATGTCAACAAGTAACCGTGGTGACTTTTGCAACACTGCCAGAATAGGGCTGTAAGAGTATGAAATGAAGATGGTGGAACACAGCAGCGTTACTTGGGATTAGGTTATTTGAAAGGTTGTTAATCTGAGGGAAATATATTGGCAGGTATGTACTTTAATGTCAGGTAATTAAAGTCTTCTCTCCTTTTAATGCCGATGCTTTAATGAATAGTGTTTCAAAGATTTTCACAGGCACTAAAATATTATCAAGATTTTAGTTTTTTTTTTTGTTTATGTCAGCATTTTCTTTTCGGAATGTCTCATATATTTGCTTCATTGTTTTGATATGCAAATTGTGTACAATTTTTTCGGTTTAGCCCCATAGCTGTGCCTTTTTCTTTTGCTGTCTACATTTAAATATCGGTGGTGGCGTTTTTTTCTTTGGTTAAATGTCACGCAAATTTGTGTTCATTCGTTTGTCAAAAAGGGTCATTATTTAATCTCCGCTTTTTTCGTTGTTGTTCGTGTTGTGGTTGTTGTTGTTGCTTTCATTGTCGTCACTATTGTTATTTTGTGTTGGTTGCTGGTTTTGGAATAAAATTGTTCATTTTCCTTTTCAATTTTTGAATGAATAATGAAAGTCAATGAATTTGTCGTCCTTGCTTGAATCAAGGATATTAATAAACAAACAGACAAACACACACACATACAAATTAGAAACCTCCCCATTAAATTGATTAGTCAGGTTAAAGATGGTAGATTGTTAATATTTGTCATCATTTAAGATTAATTATTTAAGGCAACAACTAAAGTGTCACTCAAGTGACACTTCTTTAAGTCTGAACAAGTTAAGTTAGTTACACTATTACCAAACAAATTATAGTCATTAGTGACTTAACATTTAAATGATTTAGACTAATAATAGTGAGAATATGTAATTCATTAGCTATTGAAGCGACATAGTAACATTAACGGACTACAACAAAAAAGAAAGAAAAAAAGAAAAATATTTACTTTTACGTAATCTGGATATTGAATACATTCACCTGTTAAATAAAATTAAAAAAAATTGAGTTAAGTTCTACGATTTTGGTCCTAAGATATCCCACACGATGAGGATCATGGGGAATGACAATCTACGAGAGTTGCAGTTCTTAATTTTCGTTATAAACCAAGATCAAGATTTAATTAGCATATCGGTGTAGATTGACCAGATCATTGAAGCGGTTGTAATCTTCGGTCGAAAACACAATAAATACGTCCACAAATAATCCTTTTCATTCAAAATATACAAAGGGCAATTAGTCCCTACAAATAATCCTTGTTATTCAAAATACACAAAAGGCAATTGTGGCAATTGCAAAAAAAAAGTTATGATATCAGAATGACAACAAATTTCACAGAAGCGACTGCGTGACTGTAAAGCAGCTCTGCTACATGTCTCTATTGCGACAACATTAATTCCGATTACAGACACGCAGATTTTGAAAAATAAAGGATGCGTATTTTAGTAGAGCTTTTCATATGAATCTATCACTATGGTAACAGCTCACCCTCTGGCTTTTGAATGGTAAACGGAAGGTTTAGCTGAGTTAAGAACTTCGTTTACTTTCAATATCGTCATGTTATCCTTCTTAGTTATTTTCCGTTAGTGCCAGCTAGCTGCGTTCTCTTAACAATGGTGTCACTAAGAGGTGGTATTTGTTTCATTGACGCGGATTCGTGACTAAGAGTCGTCTATTTTACCTGTTCCTTCTTCTCTTGCACACAGAGAAGAGATTCGTTATCACAACTATATTTAAAGCCAATTAAAATTTGGCGGTTCCTTGGACTATCACACTATTTAGTTGTGATTACCAATAATTGAATCGGCCATTTTAGAAACATCTCATTTCCAAAAAAGTTAACTTTCTGGAAAACAACAAAAAAAACTCATCTGGTCGATTATTATAATTTAACATCATATATTTTTGATTTTTTTTATGTTTTTTACAGGGGTTTGGTAGAATTTGCTTCTAGCAAAATAAAATTTTATAATTAATAAAAAAACACATGAGGTGTCATGGGACACCCGGTTGGAACGAAGTTTCTTTCGGTATATATTATGCACTAGTTAGTTCCAGCAGGTATAAAGCGCCCATTGGAAAGTACGATAATTTAAATGGACCTTTAAGAAAAGGTGCTTTTTGTAAAATAAAAAACTTTTTTTAAGAAAGTTTTTTTTCTGCAATGTGTTTTGTAAAAAAATTTATATTATTATATTACTTTATTTTCCGGAATATGTATTATATAGGTCCTTTTTAAAGAGAGGTACTTCTTTTATTAAATGATAACGTGTTTCTGATGTGGTAACATCTATAGCGGCGTATAGGGACTAAATCTATCAAAGTCAAAATCTGCTAAAACCAGATTTTATGCCATTTTTAATTTAAATGCAAGCGTTTTATTTGAGAGATCCCTAGAAAATTAATTAACTAATTCATTTTAATTACGCTCCTTATTGAAAGTATCTAGACCATTGTTGTTGAAGTGCTAAGTAGGCGGACCATTGTACAACCCCATCATGAAGAAGAATATACTTATTGAGGCCAAGAGAAAAATTATTGTCTAGTTTTTAATGCATTTATAAATAAAGCACTGTAACTTAATTTTTTTTAATTATTTTTTTATTTTTAATTATTTAGTAAATAAATTTTTAATGTTTTAGTTTCTTTTTTTCATATTCATGTACTGCCATCCAAATCTGACAAGTGTGCAAAATTTTAGTTCGAGTGGTCAACTGCAACTGTGTTAAAAATGAGTTACTAGATTTGAAAAATACAGACTGACAGACAACAAAGCAAGTTAAATAAAACACTGTAAAAACACTGTAAAAATTATAAACGTTGTTGGATATGTGTTGTTTCTCAAAGGGACATGAGGTATTTCTCAAATAACTGATTCAATTGCGTTCCGTATCACCAAATGTTGTGTGATCTATCAATCGAGTATTAGTTCTAGCAAAGTAATTATCCTGTTGTAGTGAATATTATATTTGTTGGGCTAAGGAACAAGTTAAAAACTAATACGGTTGTACAAAATAATATATTGGTATGCTCAACTAGTTACTTGAATTTGATGGCTGTCACAACCATTTGTTGATGTCATATCCCATTATGAATTTTATGGGAAAAAAACTAAAAAAATTGTTTAGTATTATATTTAAATATAAATATTTAAATATAAAAAAATTATTATTATTTGTAACCAGGGTTTGTATTTCGTGGTCGAAAATATCAAAAAAAGTTTTAACAAATTTCTATATCTCGGAAAAGCAGCGTCGTTTCGAAAGAAATAACTAATTTTTGCGGGTTTCTCACCGATTTTCATAAAGTGGGTTAATTTGTTTTGATTTTTTTTAATAATCGCCAAAATAAAAAAATCGCTAAAATCAAAAACGTTGCTGTAACTCGGAAACGGTGCAAAAATAATAAAAGGCTGCAACCAATAGATGTTAATACTACTCGGCTCCACTTTCTATTTAACCCTTCTGCACACCTTAAGTCAACATTACCCAATTTTATAATTCAAATGCAATTTTTCTTCTCTAAATTATAAGTTATCAATCTCAAACTTTACGACACCCTCAACGGCGCGGAAAACTACGGTTTGGCAAGTAAATATGTATTTAGTTATTTTCGTGTTTTCTCTGCATGCAAATATGTAAAATTTACATCTATTGTCCTTTTGGGTCAAGTTATGCACTCATATATATTTAAATATTTTTAGGTAGTAATTTGAACGAATGTGCGTTTGGGAAATTCTATATGAAATAAGCAACCACCTTTATTGTCATTACAATACGGGAACCTAGGAATCATTTGAACTCTATAATTCGGGTACACCCCGCCTAATGTTATACCAACCATTGGTACAGTTGAACCTTTACATTCAACCTATTTCCTTCCTTAGGTGGCGTCAAACAACCCAGAGGAGTCAATGGCCGTACAAAATGAGAATAACATGTTTCTGCAACCGGCGCGATCTTCAGCCACCTGCTTCATTTGAATTTCTTCATAAACAGAATGATATATTATTGGTACTTAAGGCAGTTGGTGGTGCAATGGTGTGTTGACGACTCTTTGCATATGATCATGTGGGTTCGATCCCGGCGATGCCCACCTTACATTTCTTTCGACGATTGTCACCCGGCTTAGTGACGGTGACACTATCGAGTTTATTAGCCATGAAAAGGCTTCTCAAAACCCTGTACAAAAACTGTACGGCCCAACCAATCAGAGTAGAAGTATAAAGGGCACGCTCACTTATTCCCAGAAGCTCCCCTCTCCCTTCATGGAATGTAATAGGAATATATATACATTTACATAAATGCTACTGGTATTTCGCTATTTTTTATAATACTCGACGATTGTCTAACTAGAATGTTTTTTAGGCTTAGTCACTCATTAGTCCAGTGTTGATTCTTCTAACATAATGCAAACCTAATAGTCATTATGGTCCTTAGTAAAACAACAGCTGGTCGTCGAAAGTTAAAATGTATTCGTCTACTGGATAACACAGTTTAGTTGAAGTCTCATGTGATGAGAACGAAATTTTGTTGGCAGATGATGATGATGGAAATTATCAATATTCATCATCAAGCGAAAGTATTAAAGGCGTTATTCTTAACGATCAAATTAACAGAGAACCCTGAAACCCCATTTCATATTTATCGAAACATCAAAGTGCTCTTTGGCAAGGGGAGAACTGTTTCAAGCTGATAGGTTCAAGAAAACCAAATTTTAACAAACAACCCTGGGCCGACCAAAAATATTATATCAAGGATATAAAACATACACGGGGGGGGGGGGATATAAAACAAACATTAATTATATGACAATTAAAATTTACAGTTTAATTGTAATTACCTTTCCATTTTCCATTACCTATTTTCAAAGCATTTTCTTCATATTTGCACTTTTGGCTTTCAAATATTTTATACAGTACAGGTTTATGCATTTGAAAGTACTATGATGCAATACTTATCAAAGCCACAAACCTCTGCATGTGAAGTACTTTATAAACAGAATTGCCAGCAGTCAAACAAATTCAAAACAATTAAAAGCATTTCCATATTTTATTATAATTGGCATCCGATTCCACAACATGCATTTGCATTGCCTGAGCAAATGCAAATTCAAAATGTTTTAATTGCCATTGCGAACAATGGTAATTCTTTTGCATTTGCATTCGATAAAGTAATGCAAATTAAAATCCAATGAAAATTAAAAAAACCCATGCATGACATAAATCCAACATAGCTATATTATTCTTTCCAAATAAAAAAAAAACTTGTTATTGAAATAACTATCTGACAAAACATTGATGTGAATATATGAAATATGAACTGAAATAAATGCAGCTTGAAATCATAATATAACTTTCAGTTGCAGGATTTATCTGCTGGAACTGCAGGTAATACAGTAAAACAACAAATTTTGCGTAAAGATATTTTGTGAAATTGTTAATCGCCCATAAAAGTTGTAAAACATATTGAAGACGCACATTTTTCTCAGATTTTAGCCTATGGATATAAATGGATAGGAACTGTTCCACCGAGTGTCCTACCCAATAAGAGACAGTAAAAACTACAAACTCTAAATTTGTATGTCAGTAAAGCAACTCAGTTTGTGCTCAAATTGCAACAAAAATATCAAATATATACTTATATTTCTAATTTTTTCCATGAAACGAAATGACAATTATTAAATCTCTATACGGTCAGACGAAGTGAATTAGTCAACTGATTCTCTAATTTTCTAGTACGATATGAATATTTTTTATATATTTTTTTGTTGTGGTATAAAAAATAGAATAATAAATTTGACCCCAAAATTTTGGATTTTTTAACAAATTATGACATTCGATCAAATTGGCCCATCGATCATAGGAGGGGAACATTTGCCAGGACAGCAGAAGGGCTAAACAAATCGCAAAAACCAACATTGTTTGAAGTTAAATCGCTGAAACGCCATTTTGTCTATATTTCGGAAACGGAAGGTTCAATCGAAAAATATCGAATGTTTCAGGGTATCTAAAAGTTGTTCATAAAGTGCTCCAATTCGAATGGACTACTTTTTTTTTGGCTAAAACGAAACAGTAGCTATATCTCAGAAACAGTGCGTCCAAACGCAAAAATAGTAAATTTTTTATCTACATAGGACGCTTTAACCAATGCCTGCCTTTCATAAAAACTCCCTTAAACTAGCATTTTTCAAATAAACAATCGCTAAAACGTACATGCATAAGTGATGCTGTATTCAAGACGTCCGTAGGTCAAAGAAACCTATGGAGGTAACAAAAATATTATTGTTGCGATTGCACGGCTCGTCCGAGTTATAACAATTTTTGGAATGAAGTTCCATATCGCACGTTGCGGGATGGGGGCTAACTGGAAAAAAAACAAAAAATATTTTTTAACACTATTATGCTACAAGCCAGTATTATCAACTATATTTTGTGGCTTTGCTTTGGTTTGTGTCTAGACTAACAATTGTTAAGAAATTTATTTATTTATTTATTTTATACAGTTCAATAACCGAGCCAATAAGGTTTTAATAGGTTATACAATTTCTGCAACACATTTCTACTCAAATAAAAATTTAAAAAATTAAAATAAAGCTGATGTATATAAACTAACATCAAATATGTAATATTAATATGTAAATGTAATATGTAATAATTCGTGTTTAACGGGAAGTTTTCTAGGTGGAGCCTGTAACCACTATATAGAATATATTGTAGTTTTGAACCAAATAAAAAGTAAATTTAGAAAAGCCAAAGTTAAAGAAGTTTAACAAAACCACATTTTCTCAAATAAGTAGCTTTTGTTAAAAAAAAGTAAATTTTCTTGAAACTAA